>OY992880.1:15201596-15575711 GCA_963921405.1 Cepaea hortensis | reverse complement strand
AGGAATGTAGGTAGGCATGCTATGTCCCAAGATTCTCCACATTTATTTATTATATAATGCTAGAGTTTAGGACTTACGTATCGGAGTATCTTTTCATGCTGTAATAGTTTGCTTTAAATTATTGTTGACATGTTATTGTGGGAAATGCATGGATTTGATCAGATGATGACTATATGGAGTAAAATTGACAGAAACTAGCTATAAGAAACAAAAAACCTTGAATTTTATTGACACATTATTGGTTAGAAAGGTGGGAAATTGAATAATATATTTTAAATATGTTTGTGTCTGCTTAACAGTTTATGTAAATGGGATAGCATCCCCATGGACCTCCCACTCTCCTTTCTTTCTCATTCATTTGTTTTTATCTCCATCATTCATGTGTTCCATAGCTGCAGAAGTACTTAACTATAGAATGCATTTTGTAAACGATGTCATATACTGATTTCAACAGAGTCCCTACAAGGATATCACTTTCAGCTTTGGCAGCAATCTGGGATCACAGCAAGCAGATCTTACTTCTTTGTGATGTCAAGTGGTATGATCAACATATTGCGACCTCTGACACTAGACACCAACTCAACTCTTTATAGGGTAAGTAGGATACTTGTTTACATACACACATGCTCGTAATTCTGGACACATGCAAGCATACCTATAAAATCTGAAACATCAAGCTAGCCATAGAGAAGAATTATTAGGAGACAACATGTATTCATTCCATGCTCTGAATACATGTTACCTGAAATGGTCACATTATTCTGTTTTGTTTATTCACATACACTGCATCATTGTCTCTGTCATATGTTAGCAGTCATCTCTTTCTGCCAGCATTACTTTTGTTATGTAATAACAGAGATAAGAAATAATAGCATAGCTTTATTTTGAATGACTGTAATAATAACTTCTCTCAAATGGTTGTAGAGGGTTTCATGAACAGATCATTGTTTAACAAGACCAAGAAACCCACAACCTGTTTCACACACAGTTATACAGATGAAAGACATACAGCAAGGCACAAGCCAAGAAACAATGCTGCACCTGCTGAGAGTATACAGATATTA
Organism: Cepaea hortensis; assembly: GCA_963921405.1. Classification (NCBI taxonomy): domain Eukaryota; kingdom Metazoa; phylum Mollusca; class Gastropoda; order Stylommatophora; family Helicidae; genus Cepaea; species Cepaea hortensis. The sequence goes on along the minus strand of OY992880.1, from coordinate 15,574,647 downwards.
TGACATGTGGACACTTAACACAAGATTTGTAAAGAAAATCACAAGTGGAATAAAATGCTGAGAATATCTTGGACAGAAATAAAAAATAAAAATAAACATACAGCTCAATATTGAATATGGTAAACAATAAACAGTTTGTTTGTTTTTTTCTTTTTACTGGCTCACTTTGAACTCAAGTGTAGTCCTTACACACTACTTCTAGTAGCACTGGAATGAATTTTGCACTTTCTTATCCATTCGGCCAAGCTGACCTTTAAAGAGAAATTGACTCGCAAATATCTCCACAGTAAGGGAGTCATCATGTTTTGACTATATTAAAAGGTATGGTCTGGAAATTCATGGAGTGCATGGTGCTTGAAAAGTGGTAGATAGGATGATCTAAATGGTGGCGTACTCAGGACATTGCAGAGACTCACAGAGGCTGTGGGAGGCCCTGTCTAAATGTGATGCCTTCATATCGGCTGTTATTGGGACAGTTTTCTAGAGAATTTACCACGTGGTGATGATGATGATGAATGTTATAACCCAGGTAGGTGTGGGTAGTTGTAATGATGCTTAACTGTAATCATGCCAGCGTATCAGTAAAAAATTTTAATAACAGTTGCTGAGTATTATAAAGGTTGATTTATTTGGTTGTTTCGGGATTTGAGATTTAAATATTGAGCACAACCCACTACTGGCAACGCTGATCGTATTCCGGTATGAACCTAAGGCCTATCCACGTCAATGTTTAAGCAATAGACTTGAGTTTCGCTCTCGTTTGAGCTTGTCAGTAGTGCATATCCTTGACCGGACCCGAAAACAAACCCCTGATCACTGGCGTGTGAAGCGTGTGTGCAACCACTAGACCTTCCACATTGACGTGGATAGGCCTTAGTTTCATACCGGAATATTATAAAGGTCCCTTGGATGCGATAGTGACACTTACTTCAAGACGGTGTGAGTATTTATATTTTTAAAATGTAAGACCGGAAAGACACTAAGTTTGGTGCAGGAGTGACAAAACAGAAATAGTATTTTAAGAATGGTAGCACAAATACAGTTTTGACTGTACAACAATTGATAAGAGGCACAAGTGCTGTAGACTAAAGTAGATGTAGTGAGGACCGGGATTTTTTCACGTGGGCTTCTAGTAATAAAATATCCCTTGGTCTCTGGGTAGTGAGATCGGATGCCCGTGTGTATTGTTGCGCACATAAAAAATCTCTTGGCAGATGGAAATCGAAAAAGAATAGCCTAATGGCGCTGCTTGGGCAAAATTTTGAGTTAAAAACTACCCAAAGTAATTCAGGATCCTTGCTGGTGCTATGGAGTTTGTGCACTGAGGTGAGTTGCTCCAGACTCAGCTTTGAGTTGGGAGTAGAACGGAGCACTTATGGGTTACACCCGTGTGCCGTGATGTTGATCCATCAACTAAATTAAACTTAAGTAGATGTACTAAATGTTTGCTACATAGGTCGAGATCAAAATTTGACAAATAAAATATTGTGGGAACATAAAAAGACCTAATAACCTGCTGAAAATCTCACCAGAAGGAAAGGTGAAAGGCAGACTTGCTAGAGGCAGAGAACCATTTCAGATAGAGGATAATACATGAGATGGACTGGACAGGGAATATTTGACTACCATCATTGCAAGTGACAGAGTGGTGAAGAATCTTTGCAGCCAACATTCACTGTGAAGATGGCAAGCAAGTGATCACATGTGACATTATCATCATCATCATCCCGTGACTTGTCTTATGCAGCAGTTTGTCTTATATCAGGCTTTGACAATTCCTCTATCATAACCTAGATGCCCTGCCTCTGTTGCTGTCATGTGTAAATTATCTATCATATCTTGAATATATCTGACATGAATGCCTCTCCTCCACCTCCCTGGTATACCAACCCTCCATAGATCTGACATGGATCTTAAACATGAAGAAAACAGTTAATGATTCAGTCCTTTCTTAATAAGCACATATTTCAAACTGCATACTTGTTGACTATTTTACTTCTTGTTTTTTCAGTTCACAGTTTTAGCTACAGATGGAGGAGGTCTACAAACAACAGGAACAGTGGAGATCACAGTCGTACGCAACACCCCGCCAACTATCAACAACACCCTGTACAGTTTCAACATCACTAGCAACATGTCTCTCAGCACAGTGTTAGTTGATGTTAATGCTGATGACAGAGATCCTGATGTAAGCACATATGATTGACTTATACAGGTTTCCAACATCATTTGGATTCATATCACATTTTCTTACTGTGTTTTGTCAAAAAAATCTGAAACTTACAATACTTATACTTACTCTCTATTGTAAGAAAATATTTCAGATCTACTTATTCTTTTGTCAGAAACATTTAGAACCACCAATGTCCTCAGCAAGTGATCAATGTTATTTTGATTCTGCTCTACATAGTGTAGTGAAGAAGCAATCAATCAATCAATCAATCATGTGCCATGCCGGAAAGCGTGGGCGGTCATGACTCGCCATTTCACTCGATCACCAGTGTCGTGGATCAGCTCAGTGTTCCTGTCTCGTCCATGCCATGTGGCCAAGCCATCCAGGTATTTTCCTCTCGGTCTTCCTCTTGGTCTGTTCCCTTCAATCTTGCCAGTTGTCACTAAGTTCTCCAATCCATTTCTTCTCATAACATGTCCAAAAAATTTTGACTGTCTACATCTAATTTCTCTAATCAGTTTACGTTGTTCATTTGTCTCCTGTAGTACTTGGTCATTGGTTTTTCTGTCTGTCCATGGTATTCTTTGCATTCTCCTCAGAAACCACATTTCTGCAGCCATCAGATGCTTTTCAGCTTGACTGTTCATTGTCCAAGTTTCACATCCATACAAAAGAACAGGCTCTATGTATCCCCTCAACACTCTTTTTCTCGTTTCAATTGACATCTTTTTATTGGTCAGAATGTTTTTCATCTTGCTAAAGGCTACTTTCGCCATGGCGATTCTTGTTCTAATCTCTTCAAGGCATCTCCCATCAGATGTTATAACTGTTCCAAGATAATTGTACTGATTCACTTGTTGAAGAATATTTCCATTTACTTGTATATTACTTTGAGGCACTTCTTCCTTCCTACTGACGACCATAACCTGAGTCTTTTTACAATTTAATTCTAACCCCAGCTGCTCACTGTGTACAACAACCGCATCTACTAATTGTTGCAGGTCCTGCGGATTGTCTGCAATTAATACTGTATCATCTGCATATCTAATGTTATTGATGTTTCGTCCTCCAATGCTGATTCCATTTATATCCTCTACATTTCTGAAAATATTTTCACTGTACAGGGAAAAAAGATCTGGAGACATTACACATCCCTGCCTAACACCTCTCTTAATTGGCTGATACTGTCCCACTTCATTATCAATCCTTATTGCAGCTTGTTGTTTCCAATATATATTTTTTATAAGTCTAATGTCTTATACAAAGATGAAAATAGAAATCGCCATCTCTCAAACCAAATAGCAAATAAGCCAAAATAATACTTGGAGATTTCAGCGCACAAGTAGGAAAGGAGAAAATGGAGGATATGGATGGTGAGATTGATTTTGAAATAAGAAACAGAAAAGGAGAAGCACTGATAGAATGGGCAAAAATAAACATCTTGATTGGTATAAACAACAGAAGTGATGATTGTACACATGAAAAAGCCCTGATAAGAAAAGAAATTCAATCAAATTAACAATATACATATTATTAAAAGATTGAAAAATGTATTGATGTGTGAAGACAATGAATGATGCAGCCTGATGCTGACTGTAACAGTGATCATATCCCACTGCATGAGCAGACATAAGGAAGATTGAAAAGAGTGAAAATAAACAGAGGTAAGAATATGAATATTAGACTTGAAACAAGATATTCTAAGTTCAGATCAGAAATTCAGGAATGATACAAAGTGATTGTGAGAAACAGATGCACTGTAATAATTAAAATAATAATAACAAATAGTCATGAGCACAACCCACTACTGGCAACGCTGATCGCATTCTGGTATGAACCTAAGGCCTATCCACGTCAATGTGGAAGCACTATACTCAAGTTTTGCTCTCGTTTGAGCTCTTCAGTAGTGCATATCCTTGACCGGGGTTTGTTTCCGGGTCCGGTCAAGGATATGCACTACTGAAGAGCTCAAACGAGAACGAAACTCGAGTATAGTGCTTCCACATTGACGTGGATAGGCCTTAGGTTCATACCAGAATGCAATCAGTGTTGCCAGTAGTGGGTTGTGCTCAATATTTTAAAATCTCAAATCCCGAAACAACAAATAAATCAATTTGTCATGAAGCAGTTTCTTGCTATAGGTCCATGATGTGACAAATCATCACATGTGATAGGCCTGAGAATGAGGAGGAATAGGTGGCCATCTTTCTCCGAGTTTCCTAAGTGATACATGAATGAAATAATTTATGAGAGGAAAGAGATCAGAAGGATAGAATTTCAGGCGGGCCTGCGTGTCCAATTCTTACCTTTTGAAAATAAAGTTTTCATTCATTAACTTTGACAAGCCATGAGCCCAAGCATAGAACCATGCTCAGACATTAACAGCACAGTTTGCTGTCAGCATTTCTATTGCTCCCAAACACTAAAAATGCATAACATTAATGAACAATGAGAAATTCTGGAAAATTTCATCCATCCAACAATAAAATATTACCAGAACGGAGACCAAAAGCAAAATTCCTTCAGCCGGAACCTGCAGTGGATGTGCGAAGTGTTAGAACCATCACATTTGGTAGGCTTTAATGCACAGAAGAATAGGTGGCGGTCTTTCCCTCCCATAGGAGAAATGTTGAGAGCTGACATTGAACACTCATCCGAACCATGCTCATGCCTTTGTTAGCATAACATCCTAAACCATTACACCAACACGAGATAAGAAAAAATAGATGACAGAAGAAATCTTGAAGTTGATTGACAAAATAAAACAAAGTAAAAGTAACAAAGAGGAATATGTTAAGGCAAGTAAATAAATAAGAGATAAAGGTAAAAGCAAATGGTTAAGCTAGCAGTGCAATGAAATTGAGTTAAATTCTTTTTAAAATAAGCATAGATAAATAAGTGATTTGACAAACAGAAAAATCAGTTTAAACATGGGATGTCAACAGTAGGCAAAGAAGATGCTGTGATAAGGAAAGGGAATGAATGTAAAAGTGAGTGAGTATGATAGTGAAAGAGAATAATTACAGAAGAGGCTTAGAAAGTCCACCTATACTAAATGAAGAAGTAATGATGCACAGCCTGGAACATTTCATCATGTTTTTGCTCTCAATATATTTCTGAGAATATTTCTTACTACCCATTTTAGGCTGTGTTGATCTGAGGAGTTATGAACGCAATTCGAAATCCCGTATACCCGAGTTTGAAACACAGTGGTATGGTGCTGTTGTTTTTTTCGAAAAAAGGTTTAGGTGCCGGTCGTTCAGAAAGCAATGGCAAACTACTGAATGTAAAACTTGCCCAGGAATCACAAACAGCCAAAATGCTGGGGTTGACTGCTACGTCCTGCGAAGGACATGCAACTACATTTTGTTTTTAACCTGGCACACAGATCAATTTTTAAACATGTCTTAGCCTTGAGGTGGATTTGAACACATGGCCACCAGGCTGGAAGATGAGTGTGCTAGCCACACATGTCAGAATGTAGCAGAACAATATAGCAAGAGCTTGGGGGAAATGATGATGATCTTTTTTGAGGAGAATGTTGCAAACACTTTGGATGGCCAAAGTAACCCACAATAGCCTGGAAGAGGTTAATAAAGGTAAAACATTATACAAAACTGTTAGAAAGAGACAAGCAGTATTCATTAGTTGTATAATATGGAGACAGGCATTGGAAAATATCATGATGACTGGAAAGATCAATGGTAGAAGAGTAGAGGCATACCAACAGAAATAATGCTGGATCGTCTAAGACAGTGAGTGGCATGGAGGAATATCATCAGTATTCAATCTGTCCATTTAATTGACAATACTGTTGATCCAGAACACCAGTGATCAATACCTGTTGAGAGACATGACTGCCTATACCATTTGGCAAGGCACATGATGATGATGTTCTACATATTGGCTGGTCGTATCCTTCTGATCCACCAATGAGGAAACCCTAGTTCCAAACTAGACTGTTTTGTTACGCTGTTTAAGATGTATTCTACATCAACCACTTCATCAAAGGTTAATCAGCCCTTCATGCTTGACCACTTGCTCGCATATTTTATACCAAGCCAGAGAAAGGCTTTGTGATGATTTTAAGGCTCTCAAAGCAACAGCCAAGTTCACATATGAAACTTAGAGAAGGCAGGCATTAAAAGTACAAGTTACAAAGTAAAATGCGTGGTGTTGATTTGAGATGCCATGTCTAACTAGACTCTAATTTCTTCTCAGTAAACTGAATGTGCTAGAGCCATGTAGGGAGTCATGATCAGCAGAGTAGTTCACTTGGCAGAGATGATGTTACATGTGAAACACAGCCAGTAAATTGACTATGAAGTAATGTGTGGTTAACCCTTTACAGGGCAGACGCTTGTCCATTTTCTAGCCCTGAACGGGCAAGATTTTTTCAGGTTCGGTAAAATTTCGGGTCGCGGTAGTAAAAACATCACAAATAAGGTGTTAGTCAACCGATTTTAGTTAAATAAACAACACAAGGAAGGGAAAAGCATGTAGAATATGTTACTCATGTGATTGTTGTCGGTAATTCATATATGAACACAAATATTTACGAAATACGGCATGTTGCTTGTGATTTTCCGTCATCTATACGGCAATTTACAAACACATTTTCAGAATCATAATCACTTTCTTTAAAGTCCGACTCAGACTGCTAATGCAAAGTAACGCTTTGCACTGATATCTAGCTCCGATTAATAGTCAACTTTGTGCCCTTTAATGTCATTTAAAATTAACCTAGCAAAATCTCGGCTATCACTTGAAGAATCGCCGAAATCCATTTTGAAAAACAGCGTAAAAATCCTGAAAACTATCAAAAATTGTCCTTAAAAGTCCGTTCACATTCATACTATCGCGTTTACAAATGGCAGCCACGTTGTCAAGCTGTCGGCGAAAGCGAAAGTAGTCGTCGGAAGTGTCGGAAAGCCGAGAGATCGCGATTTTACAATACATAATAGTATCGGCCGGGATCGGACGCTAAGCGCGTTTTATGGCATCGGCCGGAATCGGACGCTATGCCTTGTAAAGGGTTAACTGCACCATTTTGTGTCATGATCAAGTGTGAAGAGATGGCTTATCACTTATGCTGAGGCATGACATTCTTTACTGACTGCCATGCATAGTTTGGTCACTGTTTAGACACGCTAGCTGGGATCCAGCAAAACATGCAGTTTTTTCATTTTTCTAGATACCCTTAGTCATCATGGCTGCTGAGGATGGGGGCGGAGTGCTAATGGGAATGTCCCGAATGCTGTGATGTCGGTTCCTAAATCAATCAATCAATCAATCTAGATACCCTTAGACAAATTGGAAACAAGAAAGATGGATTATTATAAACAGAAACACCTTTTCTGAGTTTTGAAGACAAAAAACTATCATAAGCTTGCTTTGTATCTACTTGCGTAATGTTGATTTTTCAAATTACCTCATGTAACAAAGTTGAAACTGTTTAACGTGTAAACATTCTTGATGACTTTCACCAGAGAAATGAAGGGTACAAGCATTTGTTACAAAAACAATAAGTATGTAATTTACTGTTTGTAATCCAGAAAATTGAGCACCAAAAATGTTTCCAGTAAATTGTAAATGAAATGTCACTAATAAGTTTTCTTTTCTAAATAATTCAGTACATAAAACACAGCAAATAATCAGATGGAAAACAAACTGCTCATTCATATACATTATCAGATGATCATATCAGAAAGGAATTGAGAGGTAACAATCAAGATGTATTATTATCTATCACCTGATATAGAGCCCCCATGTCTTGAGATGGCCCACATTACAGTTTTGTACATCTTGGTCAGGTGCTTTGTCTGGAGCAGACATTGGCTGTCATGACTGCCCACTCCTCTCTGCCATGTGACATTTGGATGAAATGAGCATTGCTCACATTATTTGTTGCCCAGCTGTGTCAGTTCTGTATACACAGCTGTATTTTTCTACACTAACATACTTTGTTAATGTTTGGACATGTTGCATCTTCAGATTCCATTCAATCAGCTCACATTCCAGTTAACTGGAGAATCATTAGCTCTGCAGTACTTCAGCATTTCTGCCATGACTGGTGAAATCACTCTCAAACAGAGCCTTGTTGGAGGTCCAAGTCAGTTTATTGTAAGTATCCAGTTTTTTGCTTTCCTCAATTTATTATCAGTCTTACTTTGCTAACCTCATATAATTGTATTTTTGTGTTATTTCCCCCCTTTTTTTGGTTTAAAAATAAAATAAATCCAGTAAGTTTCTGTTTTGTACAAACAATGGAATGTTCATTATAGAAACAAAAATTATGATTGTCTTCATTTTTTTTGTTTACTAATGTAAGATTTTGTTTCATTGCAGATAATTGCCAGAGTCTGTGATGGAGGTAACCTATGTGACCAGAAAAACTTTGATGTGTATGTCCAGCAAAACTTTAATGCACCAGCCTTCACAAGTACTTCTTACAATGCTACAATCTTAGAAAGCTTGCCTGTTGGGTCTCCAATTATCACGGCAACAGCTATTGACAGAGACCTGACAGCACCATACAATCAGGTCACATACAGAATGGAAACGGCAAACCCACGCTTCAGCATTGACTCGGGTACTGGAATTATTAGTGTCCTGCAACCTCTGACGGGAGAAACTGATGTTTCATTTAGCGTAAGTTACAGCCGTGAAACATTTCATTATTCATTCATATTTTCAGTTCTGTTTGGTATGTAGAGGCACCTTAGTCAAGATTTTAAAGTGTTTCATACTACACCACACTACACCATGGAGACAATTAATGCCTCATAGTCATGATTTGTTTTTATTTCATATTGTGCAGACTGTCTTGAATTGTTGAAACTCTGATCACTATTTCCTTATTTCCACTGTCTTCAGTTCAACATTCTAGCTCAGGATGGAGGCGGTCTGACTAGTTCATTGATTCCTGTAACAATCTACATCATCAGAAACACCAACTCACCGGTGTTCAGTAATTCTTCATGTGATGCTGGGATACAAGCCAGTACAGCTGCAGGCTCAGTGGTGGCAACTGTAACTGCCACTGACATAGATACACAGGTAAGGGCAATTTTCACTTGAGGGTTATAAAGTCAATCATGCCTACTTCTGCCTTTTGTCCATCAGTGGATTATTGGTTCTCTACCATTTTAAGTTTCACCTTCTGATTCTTTGCCTTTTGCAACTCTTTTCCTGTCATTCTTGTATCACTCTTATGTGTCTTAATTCTTTTTTCTGTGTGTATCCGTGTTTTCAAAGTCTTGCTTAGGGCAAGAATTATGGCTCGTATCTTGACAAGTGTGATACTAAATATTCTTATCAAATAACACGAGGCTAACAACCGATAATATAATTTGCGCTATTTATTCGCGCACTGCACACATCAGAAACAATACAAGCTTCGCGCAATCACAGTTCACAATATCCAATAGATCATAAATGCAAGCAATCAATACATCAATATAATAATACATCAATGCACTCCACTTACAAGTCACACAGACAGGCGTTCCATCTCCAACGGTCATACAGGCTAGCTATCAAGACATGCATAAAACTCTCAAGCCGCATTCACACGTCAGTCCGTTACGGCCCCCAAGCCTCGTCTGTCTGGACTTTCAGCACACACCACCGTTGTGCTCGAGTCAGCCCATGTGACCCCTCAATGTTCACGCTGTGTTCCAGCTGACCGCCGACTGCTTAGTATCGCTCAGCATTGATTGCCTGGCATTGTTGACGACGCCGCGTTATAGCTGTAGTGCTTATCATGGATCAGCGTTGCATTGTCGGGCGTTGGTGCAGACAACGCGTTATAACTCTGGGTGAGACTCTGACACATGTTTTAGATCTTCCTGTATTTCATTTGCCTTTGAGCATTTAGGTTAAAAGGTTTTTATTTTTTAACTCTTTTAGTTGCAAAAAGTTTTCCTAAAGATGTTGAAAGGGGGAATATTCACCATGAAAAAGCATGATGAAATTCTTACAGAGAGGCTAAATACACTGTGGAAATGACTTCCACTGGGGAAGCCAGATTTCTTTGGTTTGTGCTGACCAGTTGTAAAATGTAACTGAATATGTTATATCATTTTTGGGTTTCACAGGAAATAGCTAATCACAGAATGCATTGCTTGTGGTTGAAAGAGTTAAATCTTTACTGTAAATAGCATTGATCTCTTTGTCTGGTTTATATGCCTGACACTATTTATAAACTTCTCTAGTTTGCTTTGTGTGTCGTTTCTGCCATCTTAATCTATGTAATTGTAATAATTCATAGCATTATGTCTGAAATTGTCATGTCTCTATCTTGGTATGTTTAAATTTGTAACTGTTCATAGTATGGCATGCACACATTTGTAATCTTTCTTGAAATTGTTACCAATTTAGTATGTCTGAAATTGACATCACCTGTAGATATCCATTATTTGTCATCCGTAGTTATAAATGATTGTGCATCTGCACATTTTGTACATGTTAAATAAATTTTCCTTAGTTACATATGCCTGAAAATATATTTTTTTAGTAACCATTACTAGTTATATACCTTAAACTGTTTTTATTTTGTGATATATTATGTAGCTATGTGTGACAAAACATAGATTCCTTTCCTAACAGAAGTAACCCATTTTTAATGGGATGTCTTGCAACCATTGTAAGTGCTGTACTATTTTTTTTATTTTACTGTTGTCAGCCTGGCTTTGGCACGACTTCCATAACGTATATGATCATTGGAGATGATGGAGCTCCGGCATACTTTACTATAGACAACCAGAATGGACGGATCTCAGCTGCTGGGGGAATTGGCTCAAGCAGTATTGATACCTACAGGGTAAATATATTTGTTCATATGCCAAAGAAATCATTGTAAATACTTATTGTTAGTTCATTTGTTGTAGGCAGATTTAAAAGATATTCCCACGAATCTCCTATGATGACAAAACACATTATACATGTAAAGGATTACAAATGAAAATGTCTCACTATTGAACTATCTTTAATTCTGTTTTCCTTTTCTTTTAAACATCTATTTTATTTGCATACCTTGATCTATGTATCTTTTCTCTTGGCTCCCCTCCTCTCTCTCTCTCTCTCTCTCTCTCTCTCTCTCTCTCTCTCTCTCTCTCTCTCTCTCTCTCTCTCTCTCTCCCTCCCTCCCTCCCTCCCTCTCGCTCTCTCTCTCTCTCTTTCTCTCTCTCTCTCTCTCTCTCTCTCTCTCTCTCTATATATATATATATATATATATATATATATATATATATATATATATATATAGCTAACATATTTTGTCTATTATGTCTCTATACACGTGAAAAGGTCCATTATTTTTACATTATATGAGTACATTCAGCTAACTCATACGTTGAACTGTGACTTTGCCCAAACATGTATTTCTTTGAGTGTATGCTTTGCCGTACATCTCATGATTTATTGGTTGCTTCCTGCATCAGATCATTCTCTGAAAAACATTGAACGTGTTTTGAACAAATAAAGAGTAGCAGCTGAGACATGATGATGTGTGCTTGGTATAGGCTAATGTTCATAGCGGCAGCTGGTGCTCATCCAGTATCACAGTTATCACATTTCTTTCTGTCAATCCTTACCAAATGTCATATTCTCAACCTTATTGAGCTTCATTGCTGATGCTTCTCTCTCTTTTCTTTCTCATGGGTTGCTTTTATCTTATATTTGATTTCTGTTGTTCGTTGTTATCATCAATCAATCAATCATGTGCCATCCTGGTAAGTGTGGGCGGTCATGTTCTGCCATTTCACTCAATCACCAGAGTCGTGGATCAGCTCTGTTTCTGTCTCGACCATGCCATGCAGCCAAGCCATCCAGGTATTTAATTCTTGGTCTTCCCCTTGGTCTGTTCCCTTCGATCTTGCCAGTTGTCACCACGTTCTCCAATTCATTTCTTCTTATAACATGCCCAAAAAATGTTGACTGTCTACGTCTAATGTCTGTAATCAGTTTACAATCTTCGTTTGTTTCTTGAAGAACTTGTTCATTGGTTTTTCTGTCTGTCCATGGTATTCTTTGCATTTTCCTCAGAAGCCACATTTCCACAGCCATAAGATGTTTTTCAGCTTGTCTGCTTGTCCACGCTTCACATCCATATAAAAGTATAGGTTCTATGTAGCACTTCAACACTCTTTTTCTCGTGTCAATTGATATCTTTTTATTGGTGAGTATGCTTTTCATCTTGCAAAAGGCTACCTTCGCCATGGCAATTCTTGTTCTAATCTCTTCAAGGTGTGTTGTTATCATGCTTGTAGAGAAATATGCTCTCCATCTCCAAAGTATGGCTTGTGTGGTCATTTCATGTGTGTGATGGTAAACATGTCATGTGATCTGTAAAACATAAATGCTGCAAAAGACACATCTTGTGTTCTTTAAAAGACATGTCTTATGTGAGGTATAGATAGTTTTGTGTGCTGTAATAGATGTTTTAGTGTTGTAAAAGATATGTCTTGTGTGCTGTAGTAGATATGTCTAGTGTGCTATAATAATGTTTTGTGTGCTGTAATAGATAATTTAGTTCTGTAAAAGATATTAGTTTAGTTTGGTCGACGGATCAACATCATGGCACTCGGGTGTAACCCATAAGTGCTCTGTTCTTCTCCTAACTCTAGCCTGAGTCCGGAGAAACTCAGCTCAGTGCACGAACTCTGTAGCACCGGCGAGGATCCTTAAATACTTTGGGTAGATTTTAACTCCAAATTTTGCCCGGGCAGCACCGTTAGGCTACTTTATTCAATTTCCAACTGCCAAGGGATTTTTTACGTGCGCAACAATACACAACGGGCGTCCGATCTCACTACCCAGAGACCAGGGGAAATTGTATTGCTCGAAGTCCACGTGAAAAAAAATCCTGGTCCTCACCGGGGCTTGAACCTGAGACCTCCAGCACTCGAGGCGGACACCATACCTCGAGACTACTCATCCCCCAACTGTAAAAGATATGTTTTAGTGCTGTAATAATGTTTTAGTGCTGTAATAGATATGGTTTAGTGTTGTAATAGACATGTTTTAGTGCTGTAATGGATATGTTTTAGTGCTGTAATGGATACGTTTTAGTGCTGCAATAATGTTTTAGTGCTGTAATAATGTTTTAGTGCTGTAATAATGTTTTAGTGCTGTAATAGATATGGTTTAGTGTTGTAATAGACATGTTTTAGTGCTGTAATGGATACGTTTTACTTTAGTGCTGCAATAATGTTTTAGTTTTTTTTTAAAAGATATTAAAAGATTTTAAAAGATATGTTTTAGTGCTGTAATAATGTTTTAGTGCTGTAATAGATATGGTTTAGTGTTGTAATAGACATGTTTTAGTGCTGTAATGGATATGTTTTAGTGCTGTAATGGATACGTTTTAGTGCTGCAATAATGTTTTAGTGCTGTAATAATGTTTTAGTGCTGTAATAATGTTTTAGTGCTGTAATAGATATGGTTTAGTGTTGTAATAGACATGTTTTAGTGTTGTAATAGACATGTTTTAGTGCTGTAATGGATACGTTTTACTTTAGTGCTGCAATAATGTTTTAGTGCTGTAATAATGTTTTAGTATAATAGATGCATCTTGTGTGCCATAGTAGACATATCTTTTGCACTGTAATAGCTATTGTGTGTGCTGTAATAACTGTCTTAATTATGTCTTGTATACTGTAATAACCATGTTTGTGTACTGTAAGAGACACATCCTGTGTGCTATAACAGAGATATCTTGTGTGCTTAACACGCAAGTCATGTATGTTGTAACAAATGTGTCATGTGTGCTATAATTGATACATCTTGCGTGCTGTATTAAATGTCATGTGTGCTATAATTGATACATCTTGTGTGCTGTAACAATCATATCTTGTGTGCTGTATTGGGTATTTAAAGGCAGTTCTCATATTCATTTAATGTTGGCAATAATATTTTCTCAAGCCCAACATGGTTGTAATTTATTATTTACTTACATGTTTAAATATTCAAGTATATTTTTCTGCATTGTGAGATTGCTTGCAAAAAATCTGTGGAATTACTTTACATTAGATAAATCAGTGACTGCAGATAACATGTTTCATGGTCAAATCTATGCAGATTCGAGTTGAAGCAAGAGATGGTGGTGGGAAATCAGCTGTCAAGGTCTGCACCATCACAGTTACCAGAAATCTCAACAGTCCAATGTTTTCCCCTGCAACATATGCTCAAACAATTTTGGAGACACACACAATCCAGGCTTTAGTTTTGCAAGTTACTATCACAGATGCTGATAGCAGTGTAAGTTCTTTACGCACAAGTCAATTACTTGTCTTAACTCTTAGTGTACAGGTAGGCCCACAGCAGGTACTGTTGTTAGGATGCCAAATGTTAGGCCTTCCCATGTTCTAGGTCATGGCATATGAAGGTAGGTGGCTTGTTCCCTTCCTCATATTTTCTTCCCAGAAAATGCTCAGGTAAACATTTTTATGAGACTGCGTTGACCTGAATTGACCTGATAGCTGTCTTGGCTGGAAAAATAATCCTGCCTTTGCTGTTGATTGAACCTGGATCACTATTTTGGCAGGAAAATGCATTAATCACTATGCCACTGTTAATGTTCGCAAACACAGAATTCACCTTATTACAAGCTCAGTTTGGGGAGAGAAATTTCATATTGACTTGTAGCTGAACATTTTACAACATGTCATTACACAGGTTCCCAGAAATGACTTGTAGAAATACTGAGATGGAATATGAACAGTTTATTTTATTTAATCTGAACTCACACTCAGTAGAGTTTAGTAAATTATATGCCTATTATCTTCTCTCTAGGCCTTTTCCCATTTCTCCTTCCTATGGTGACATTTTCAAACTGACCCCTTCACATGACTTATTCAAAGAATAACTTCTGATACAAATAATCCGTTCTCTTCATGAGTTGTTTCTTTTTGGTATGATTAGCACAATAACAGACACACCACAAACATTCATTAATTGTTGTCTTTGCAAAATAGGTAAAAATGGGATGGGAAAATCACACATGTGGAGCTGATGGTGAGAACTTGACAAATGCCAGTGAATCAAGAGGTGAATAAAGGATATTCACTGAGAAAACCTGACAACAGTATAACTAGAAAGGCCTTTGCTTAGAACCCATGGGGTAAAAGAAATAGAGGAAAACTTAACACACACAATGAAGAGAAGTAGAGACAACAGGTAATATGGGAAGGACGTTGATAAAGACGCATGGTACAGCTAGGATAGGACAGCTTTGATGAGTTGGCTGGAAGTCTAGACTCTGATGGGGGATTAAGGGTAAAAGAAGAATTTGCTCATTGTCTGTGATTCATTTCCATACATCAGAATTGGCGGTATGCAACAAGTAATTCTCCTTCTCACATTCATTGACAATGATCTTCTTGTAATCCTTGCCACAGTCTTCTGTCTAGTCTGCTGTCAATATATTATGTTGCCGTTGTATTGAATGAATTGTTGTTTTTGGATATGATTTTCTAAGCATATGTAAAAAAGAGTCTGCCATTGCTTTCCTTCATGACGGTAGTTTTACTGGTTGGTGACTAAAGGCGTTGTTTCTATAAAGAAATCTTCTGCCTACCATTCTGAAAATGTATGCCATAGCTAATAATTATCTATTGGCTACCATCCAGCTCCATTCACCCCCTGCTCCCAAAGATACATTTCATGAAATACTCTACTTTTGGAATGCTAATTTGGCTGGAATTATTGCATATTCATCTCATAATACATTGTCTATACATTATCTATAAATTTTGTTTAAAATCTTCCATTTGCAAAACAAATGTTTGAACTATTTGTTTTATTTCATAGCAGGCGTATCTAATTTCCAATAATTAATGTTAGCAGTGTTGTTTTGATAAAATGTGGTCTAACTTTCAACCATTAATACATACAATACAGTATTGTATTGCTGACATGTGAATGATGTCTCCACAGCCCCCAAGTAACCAAGGCAACTTCAGTCTTTCAGGAGATGCTTCATGCCTGGAATACTTCCAAATACAGGACTTCTCAGGAATTATCTCACCTAGAAAAGACCTTAGAATGAACCTGGCAAAACCAGCTACCTATACAGTGAGTTGATATTCAGCATATATTGTTTGTTGAAATATTTAATATTATTATAACCAGCTGATCACAGATGTCTGTCATTACTATAGTTAGAATCTAGATATTTGAATGTTAAGTAATACTCAGGTTTCTCTTCTCCACATATTGAGTCTACAGTTGGTTCACAAAGTGTTAATTATATATGTACTAGCTGACCCGGCCTGGCTTCGCCCAGTCCCTGGTGGGGAGCATCTCATTTAATTCGTATAAGTAGTCATATAAGTTCTCGTTCCCGTTACCGACTGTCTATCTGTCTGTCTGTCTGTCTGTCTGTCTGTCTGTCTGTCTGTCTGTCTGTCTGACTGACCCGGGCCGGCATCGCCCAGCTCCTGATGTGGAGCATCTCATTTAATTCATATAAGTAATCATATAAGCTCCCGTTCCCGTTCCCGACTATCTATCTGTCTGTCTGTCTATCTGTCTGTCTGTCTGTCCGCCTGACCCGGCCTGGCTTCGCCCAGCCCCTGATGGGGAGCATCTCATTTAATTCATATAAGTAGTCATATAAGTTCCCGTTACCGACTGTCTGTCTGTCTGTCTGTCTGTCTGTCTGTCTGTCTGTCTGTCTGTCTGTCTGTCTGTCTGTCTGTCTGTCTGTCTGTCTGTCTGTCTGACCCGGCCCGGCATTGCCCAGCTCCTGGTTTGGAGCATCTCATTTAATTCATATAAGTAGTCATATAAGTTCCCGTTCCCGACTCTGTCTGTCTGTCTGTCTGCCTGCCTGCCTGCCTGCCTGCCTGCCTGCCTGCCTGTCTGATCATTTATTGGTTGCAGTTAGAACAACCTAGATAAACGAAGACCAACTTACAAAAAGCATTAGAAAGAGCACTTGAAATGTCTTTACATCTTCCCCAACAATTAACTTGGGTAAATAGAGTGGCGGCAGCAGCAGCAGCAGAAGAAGAAAAAGGAGGAGTAGGAGCTGGGAGGAGGAAGAGGGAGGTGGAGGAGGGAGGAGGAGCAGGGAGGAAGAGATAGGCGGAGAGAGGAGGAGAAGGGAAGAGGAGGGAGGAGTAGGGAGGAATAGGAGGGAGAAGGAGGAGGGAGATAAGGGAGGAGGAGGAGGGAGGATGAGAGGGGAAGGATGGAGGAGGGAGGAGGAGTGATTAGGAGGGAGGAGGAGGAGAAGAACGCAGGAGGAGGAGGAGGGAGATGGAGGAGAGAGGAGGAGGAGGGATGTGGAGGGAGGAGGAGATAGAGGAGGAATCTATACACATATGCCTGTAGATAACTGCAGCAAAAAGATGGGTCTGTCTATCTATCTGACCCGGCGTGGCTTTGCCCAGCTCCTGGCGGGTAGCGTCTCATTAAATTCATACAACAAAAAAACAAGTAACTTAAAATAATGTCCTTCCACACACCATCCATTATTTCTAATGAAAACTGTTTCTAATCACCTGCATGACTGTAGATAACTTCTTAAGCATAAAAAGATGAGTTACAATGTTATGCATCATGCATTATTTTTATGAAAACTTTGAAAATGCCTTAAAGTTTGTATCATTATTTATTATAACTCATATGCCGGTACATAACTATAGACAAAGAGTTTATAAATCTTTGAAAACGATGCAACAATATGACTTTAAGGTATACAGAAAAGTTATTAAAAGTTATGCCCCTTGAAATAACTTTTCTAGAGTTAAGTCCCCTCGCTGTATATAAATTATAATGTAAAATGAAAAATTAAATAATATTAAGTAAGCAGCCCATTTCACACTAAAAAAATATCACAGTTGGCTGCGCTGGAATGAAAGGAAGACGTGTAGAAAATTTCATCTCAATCGGATGGGCCGTTCGCGAACACATAAAGGACATACAGACATACGGACGGAGATTCTATTTTATATATAAGATTATTGTATTGAAAACTTTTTGTGTAAAAAAAATGTTATTTTGCAAGTTGCCACTAACACTTTGTTTGCTAACAACATGGTATGCATTTATTCTAATGTGACCATGTTTTATTTAAGAATACTTTGTCCAAACAAAAACTATGATAATTAGCAGTGAAAAGGAAAGGTCATCAATGAACACCACAGTAAGCGGGCAGATACTAGAACAAGTAACAAGTTTCTCTTATCTTGGACATATAACAGATGATGGCAGAAGTGAAATGGAAATCAAAAAGAGAATAGGATTGGCCAAAAATGCTTTCAACGGCATGAAATCAGTATTAATATCTAGAGAGATTAATAACGCATTAAAAATGAGAATTGTCAAATGCTACGTATATTCAACACAGCTGTATGGCGCGGAAGCCTGGACATTGAACAAGCAACTAGAAAGTCGCATAGAATCCCTGGAGATGTGGATATACAGACAAATAAGTCATATTTCATGGACACAAAAACAATCAAATGCAGAGATCCTAGAAAAACTGGGCATGAAGAGAGAGTTGATGAAAGAAATAAAGAGGAGACAAGTGAAATATTTTGGCCACGTTAAAATACATGATACCCTTATAAAAACCATACTGGAAGGCAAGGTTGAGGGCAAGCGAGCAAGAGGTAGACAATAATATAAGTGGGATTTGATTGATTGAAGATAACATCAAGAGATGGATGAACATCAGCCTGACAGAATGTACAGTCAAGACGAGAGACAGACAGTGTTGGAGATCCATTGCAGCCAACCTTCATTGCGGAGACGGCACCTGATTGATTGACCGACTTTGTCCATTATATCTCTTGGGTGTAGAGGTGCCTTGTGGACTTATTTTCAATTTGGCTTAATTACACACTTTTGTGTTGATTTACTGGACCAAGGTTTCGTGAGAGAATCAATCCCAAGACACACAGTTGGCTGTTGCACTACTCTACCACATGGCATCTTTGTTTAACAATCTGCTGATCTGATAATCTCCAGTTAGAATATCATTCAGGACAACTATGATATGTTAGATTATGTTTTGGTGCAGATATAACATGACCTAATGAAATATTATTGATAACAGTGCACAATAACAGCAAAAGACCGTGGTGTGCCACCTCGTGATGCTACCAACACAGCGACTGCAACTATCACCGTCTTGTACAACAGACCTCCATACTTTACCCAGAAATTCTTCAATGTCACCATCAGCCGCACCATCCAAGACAATGCCGTGGTAGTAAATTACACTGTTGGTGATCCAGACACTGTGGTAGGTGACACAGTAAAGTTTCCATTTTGTCTCTGGTTTTCACTGTCTCTGTGTCTCTTTTGTCTGTATTTGCTTTCTTTCTGTGCTCCCTCCACCACCACCTCCATATATTACTGAATTGTTCTAATATTGGGCGGGGGGGGGGGGGGGGGGGGGGGGGGGGGGGGGGGGTTGTTGTTGTTGTTGTGAAAAGGGGGGAGGGGGAGGCTAGCTGAAGAGTGCTTTCAATTGTGGTGATCTTGGATTACTTTCAAAGATTGTTGCACATTCTTAATATTTGTAATTATTTGCATCTCTCTCACACAAAACAGACCCAAAAATATAAACAGAGAGATTGACTAAACTGTACAGATATGTCAGTACTTCTAGTTTTGGTGGAGTGATTTTCATAAATGCCCACATTTTCAGCATGCTATCTTAAGAGCAAAATCATACTTTATTATTGTACTAAGCTTAAAAAGTCGCTTAAAAGTCGACGGGGTCGACTTCATTGCACCGGGTTTTATCCCATATGGCTTGGTCTCTTTCCGCAGCGCGGAAAGCGTCGCACAAAGCACGACCTGCGTAGCTTTTGGCGACGACCCACAGGAGTCTCCGAAACATTTAACTCGTAAACCGAAGGACGCGGCCCGGAATCGAACCCACAACCTTCGGAGCACGAGTCAAACGGCTTGACCACTTCACCACAGAGACTCCATATTCAATTAAATAAAATACATACACTCTTCTTAAACATGAAAACTGATATCTGTTGAAAATCAATTGTCTACTGAATATAAATCTTGAATGTGGAATGTGACAGGACTTTGATCAGTGTTGTTGAAACAAAAAGTGTGTATACAAACATATGTATTGTTTACCCCTCTCTGTTGAAGGTAAGCATGGATACAACACTCCCAACATTACTAAAACATGTTTCTTCAGACATTTACATTTCTTATGTCTTATTACTGTCATTCTTCAGTGTATGTAGAGTTGCATCACACAGGATGAGTTAAAAGATATATACTTAAGAGTTAATGACAAACCAGTACATGGCTATTTAAAATGTTGTCACTTTCAGGCCCCCTTCAACACAATCAGAGTTTACATTACTGGAGGACCAGATGCAAACTTCTTTACACTGAATACTGTTAACCAGTTGGTGGTCAGAAATGCAGCAGATTTGGCCCGTGGTAATGACCCCAAACGCACGGTCAGTATTAGCAGTAATGAATATACTACTGAAATGTGAAATGTTCTACTTGTGTTGTTGATGATGTTAATTCAGTTCCTTTACAGTAGTGTTAGTGTGAACTTGGAGAGATTATATAAATGTTGTATGCAAGGTATCTTTTGTCATTGTTGCTTATGAGTGTTGTCAGCAGTTAGTTAATATTTGACTGGTTTCTTGGGGCCAAGGTAGAAATTTAGGGCATCAGATCACAAATGAGAAAGAGATATTTAAAAAAAACAAAACAAGTAAAGGCATTGTAAAGGAAATGTTGTTACCGTAAGTCATAAGGCTGTTGTCTAATATATATCAAGTCTTAAACATTCCAGCCACTGTAAATGCCACACACCCTGTGACTATATTTGGTTGCATGCTGGGTTGATTGGTTGTGAGTCCTTTGGAAGACTGGGTTTTAATTAAGTATAAATGTGTTAGCATCAGGTTATCTTGGCCCTAAACAAGGTTGATATCTATTGGAGTGAGGTTGGTGCTGAGATTATTATCTTTACCCAGTACTAAAGTACCATCTGCTTGGGAACTGTATTGCAGAGGTGTTCTTCCCTTCTCCAAGCTCAGAAATTAGTGGCGTTTTGAAGAGATCAGTGCAGGAACCTCACATGTGTGGAGAGGAATATTAGGATGTAATTAGGTCATGATTGATGTGCACAGGCAGCGATGAGGTCAAGCATGGTTAATGTTCCCTCTGCCAGTTTTAGGTATTTCATTGTCAACAGACTCCAGCCCAGTGCTCTAGGGGAGTGAGACAAATGTGCTAGACACTTCTCTACCTCCATTCCCCGACTGTCAATTCCAGACAGGTATGTAGGTACTCAATGGTCTTTAGTTTAGGATATGTAAGCTGATGGTTGCAGTAGGACACACATTGTAAGTTTCTTCCTGACATTACTACATGGGTTTCTAATGTCAGCAGTTGTGATCTAATTAACAAAACTACATTGAACCACACTGCAACTATGTCATTCTGTATCTCCACAGGTGGTCTTAACAGTCGTTGATGGAGGAGACCCACCCTTGAATGATACAGCTGTAGTTGAGGTTCACGTAATTTATAATCTGAATGCCCCAGTGTGTGACGCCAAGCAACCAGTCACAGTCAACTATACTCAACCACTAGGTGTCACCTTTGCTAACATCACAGCACAGGATTCTGATCTGACAGTAAGTTATCTATGTGCTTCTTGGTACACTTAGACAATAGTATATAGTTGTAGAAATTGTATAACGGATCAGATACCTAGCATTCTCAGATAGGGGCAAAACATGGGAGGTCATGTCTGCATTTTGTAAATCTTCTTACAGTTGGGCGTTGTAAAGAATATTCAGTTTGGAACACTGTCCTGTCAGCATTTCAGAATGAGGCAACCAACACAACAGAATATTTAGACTGAGTTGAATAGAGAAGGCAAATTTAGTAGTAATAATGTCCTGCTTAAGTTGGATATGATGTATGAAAGTCACAAGTATTGCAGCCCATCTGTTAAGAGCAGCCTCTTGGCCAATGAGGAAGCAGTTTGACTTTTGTGGAGTATACAGACATGACCACTCATTCTACATTGTCTAATTGTGACCAAGTATATTAACACCACCACATATATTAATATATTATTATAATAGTTTATTAAAAGAGTTGAGAAAAAGTTTGTTTAATAATAGTTGAAATGAAAATTGATGATTAGAATCACATTATCATAACTCTGTCCTATAGGCTGGTTTTGAACAATGTAATAACTTTCTTGTGTTTCTAACTTTGCTCATTGACATCTGCAAATCCTAACATTCAGAACATTACAAAATTTATGATAAAATCCATATTTACTGTAACACAATAGATTCCTTATGGTTGTTCCTCTCTAGAAAGATTTCCAGCACGTATTTTATGAGCTAATGAAAAGAACTAGAAAACTACTCGTTGAACCAAGAGATAAAGAAAAGGTACTGGTATTGTTTAGGACATAATTGAGAAAACCTTAGTATAGTATAGAAAGAAAGGCCTTGTTTGGAACCCACAAAGCAAAAGAAATAAGGGAAGACCTAAAAACTCACAGAGAAGAGAAGTAGAAACAGAAATGATTAATATGGGGAGGGCATGGACAGAACAGCATGGGATAGCTGAGGATAGGAGGACATATGGGGAGGACATGGACAGAATAGCATGGGATAGTTGAGGATAGGAGGACTTATGGGGAGGACATGGACAGAACAGCATGGGATAGCTGAGGATAGGAGGACTTATGAGGAGGACATGGACAGAACAGCATGGGATAGCCGAGGATAGGAGGACTTATGGGGAGGACATGGACAGAACAGCATGGGTTAGCTGAGGATGGGAGGACTTATGGGGAGGACATGGACAGAACAGCATGGGATAGCTGAGGATGGGAGGACTTATGGGGAGGACATGAACAGAACAGCATGGGATAGCTGAGGATAGGAGGACTTATGGGGAGGACATGGACAGAACAGCATGGGATAGCTGAGGATGGGAGGACTTATGGGGAGGACATGGACAGAACAGCATGGGATAGCTGAGGATAGGAGGACTTATGGGGAGGACATGGACAGAACAGCATGGGATAGCTGAGGATAGGACTTAGGGGAGGAGATGGACAGGACAGCATGGGATAGCTGAGGATAGGAGGACTTATGGGGAGGACATGGACAGAACAGCATGGGATAGCTGAGGATAGGAGGACTTTCAGTGATCTGGTTGATGGCCTCGGCATCAATGGGTGATAGAGGGTGTAAGAAGAGAAAGCAGACATTACGAGGCTGAATCAGTGGCAGAGCCAAACTGGTCAGATAAAACCCCAGACCACTGATCTGGTCAGGCATGCACTATCCACTAGACCACGCTGGCATGGTTCCGTTATTTGTAAATGAACACTTCAAGACTAAGAGATTATAAGTTGTCTTCTCCAGTTATGCTATTGTTTAGTTTTCCTTTGCCACACACAGTCATCATTCAGACAGTTTAAGTTTCACATAGCCTTGTTACATTTATGTATTTCCATATATAGCCATTTTAACTCTTTTGGTCCTAGAAGGCAAATGATCACAAAATCACAAGTGTATTACTTTTGCAGGGGGGCCAATTATATACTTGAAAAAACAAATCTTCTACTCTTCCTCCTCCTTCCCTTCTTCGTGTTAGATATTCTAACTGTTGGTCTAAATGCATTGTTTTTTAAAATAAATTTCCTAATGCTATGAAGGAGCCTATTGATTTCTCTATTCCTTTTTATCTCTGTCTATTGCACCAACATTGTCTACATTGCTATGTAAATAAATATGTGTATGATTTCACCTCATCAAGTGAGGTTTCACCAAGGGAAATTGGTTTATCATTTGCGTTTTAGTCTCCTATCTTCGTTTTTCTCCTGTGGAATGTTTTAGACTTTATTGTTGTCACTTCTCATCTGATCTTACATGTAGGACAGGAGAGCAATATCTTCAGTGAATTCAGCTTATTTTAACATCTGCTGATGTTTTTGTAATCCAATCTCTAGTCAGTGAGAATAATACAGATGAAAAACAGCATCCTTTCCACGTTCTTGTTTTTATTTAAAACAAAACTGTTAGTTTGCTCTCAGGAACAGCTCTGCATTTCATGTCCTGATATGTTGCCTTTATTAAGTTTCTTTATGTGGGATCCCATAGTTCTTCATTACTTTCCAATGATATTCTGCATCAGTGCTGTATTATTATATGCAATGTGACTATCTGGTTAGAATTGAATATTAAGAAGACACAGATTATGGTCGTCACTGGGAAGAAGGAAATACCACAATGTGATATACAAGTAAATGGGCATATTCTTAAGCAAGTGAATCGATACTGTTATCTCGGCACAGTCATAACATCTGATGGGGATATGCCTTGAAGAGATTAGAATAAGAATTGCTGTTGCGAAGGTAGCCTTTTGCAAGATGAAAAACATACTGACCAATAAAAAGATATAAATTGAAATGAGAAAAAGAGTGTTGCAGTGCTACATAGAACCTATACTTTTGTATGAATGTGAGGCGTGGCCAATAAGCAGTCAAGCTAAAAAAAAGCAGCTGATGGCTGTGAAATGTGGTTTCTGAGGAAAATGCAAAGAATACCATGGACAGACAGAAAAACCAATGATCAAGTCCTTCAAGAAACAAATGAATGTCGTAAACTGATTAGATGTAGACAGTCAAAATTTTTTGGGCATGTTATGAGAAGAAATTAATTGGAGAACATGGTGACGACTGGCAAGATTGAAGGGAAGAGACCAAGGGGAAGACAGAAGTAAATACCTGGATGGCTTGGCCACATGGCATGGTCGAGACAGGAACACAGAGCTGATCCAGGACTCTGATGATCGAGTGAGATGGCAGAACATGACCGCCCACGCTTATCGGCATGGCACATGATGGATGGATGGACTATCTGGTCAGTGCACAGTCTGTTTAGTTGAAAGCCTGCTTGTTCATACCTTAATTGTTTACAATGGCATCTGTTAATCTCTCCAGAATGATCCTGCCTAATATTTTCCCAGGGATTGACATTATTACTATTCCTCTGTAAAGTTTTCTAAGGGATGAATTAAAACAAAAACAAACACATTGTCAAATGTCTGTAGTATGTTCTAAGTGTAAGTATTCACACATAACACATTGATTGACACACATGAACAACAAATAGCCTTTCACACAATATGCATTGCTGCGGACAAAAAGAGTTAATTTTCTCTAGAAAATAGAGTATAAAGGACTGTTTACTGTGAGTTGAATTAATTGAGTTTGTTTTACAGCCACCATTGAACAGCGTGACCTACTCACTGGTAAACCTAGGACAAGCAACTCAGTATTTCCAGATAGACTACATGACAGGAGCTATTTCATTGAAATCTCCACTCCCATCCTCAGGATTTGGAGGGATTATGGTAATGCTCTTCATTCATAGTAATAAATCTATAAACTCTAAAACAGCTAATGATACCTGATCTGTTTTTCTAGCACACAACTGAATATTGCTGTTTGTTTTGCATATACTTTTAATATACATTGCTGTCAGATTTTATGCAGACTTTTGAATCTTTTCTTTTCTCATTTTATCATTCTATTATGCTTTAATTACTGGCTCCCTGGCCGAGGGGTTAGCAGCTTTCTCCGTTAACCCCGAATACTCTCGTGGTTGACGTGAGCGCACGAGAATTAGAAGTGATTCGAGTCGCGCCAGTGACTTATGAGAGTATGGAGCCAGTCGCTCAGAAAGTCGTGGCGTGATGATGAGCGTAATTTAGCCTAGGAATCAATATACAGCTGAAAGATGCTGATGTTGACCGCAATATCCTGAAACAGGATGGAAACGCGGAAAAAAAAAATAATTTTGCTTTGTGTACATTTCTGCAGATATTCAATTGTCACTAAGATGTTTTAATATTGTACTATGGTCGGTCAGAAAGTATTGCACCACGTTTTTCTCGGAGAATAATGACAGACATGCACATGAAATTATGCATACTTCAAATATGGAATATCTCTACTGTTTGTTTGAATTTGCTCCACATTTGGACAATTACAAAAACTAGAGTAATTCATTAAAATGGTGTGTGTGAACAACTAGCATTACAAACAGTGAATTGTATTAGAATTGTTGGTTGTGGAAAAACGAATTGGTGAACATTCACAAACATTTGTGTGCTGTGTATGGAAGTTCTGCAGTCAGTAAGAGCACTGTCAGTGGCTGGGTTCAGAGATTAGAATCAGAGAGTTGGAGTTGAATGATCTTCCTTGCTCTGGACGTTCCGCCATGACTACTAGCTCAGATATGTTGAATGACACTGGTGCCATTATTCTTGATGATAGGTGCATTACAAGTCAATACTTGATCTTGCAGCAAGAATGTATGTTTACAGTTGTCAAAACACTCACATATTTAAAGGTTTGTGCACGATGGGATTCTGTCTCACAAATGAGTACAGATTTCAAAGAAAAACAATTTGTGCTGAATTGTTGGAGCGTTTCAATGCTGAGGGAGAGAACTTTTGTGTGTGTGGGTTAGTTTTCCATATTTCTAGTGTCCCTCACCATCAGGTGAACCCATTCTGACTTCTGAGGTGCCTTTATATTGTGATAAGCTAGTTATGTCACAAGCAAGATAGTACAATGAAAGCTCAGTCACTGAAAAACTCATGTCTATATACTTACGCAAACGTGCGCAGGCACACATGCACACATACATTCACACATGTACACACATCAAAGAACATTACACTTACAAATAAAGCTGAGTTAGCACTATGAAAGAACTGGTGTTGAGAAGAGATTACAATTGTACATTTGCCTTCCATAATCTGAGTAAGATTACTACTAACTATTCTGATTTGCATTTGTATCTTTAGTTGCAAGCAGTTGCCAGCGATGGTGGATTCCCTTCACTTTCTACAACTTGCTCAGTACAAATTAATGTCCAGACAGACTCTGGTACTCTGACATTACCCTATTACCAGAAGACAATTCCTGAGTCAACAGCAATTAGTGGAGATGTAATTACAGTCCAAGCAACTCCAGCAGTAAGTCGACAACTTATTGTATATATTCCCATCTTGTTATCAAGAATAACAAATTCTATGCAAATTGATTCCTAGAATGTGCAGTGAAAATTGAATTTCCAAAAGTAAATTTTGAAGAGAATTGGACAATATGTGCAATATTTTTTCCTTTGAAATGTAACTTGGTGTGAAAAATAAATCTATGTACACCTACATATAAGCAAAAGACAAAGCAATAAAATGAAATGGAACATATTTTCTGGAGAAAACACCATCACACCTTAGCTACTTTTCATGATATAGGCTACCACTTATGAACCATTTGAAGTGGTTACCATTATTTTCCAATATAAATTGTGACAAGTAGATGTGACTTGTGATACTTTTATCTGTCACTGCTGTATATCATATTTTCATTTAATTTAAAGCAAACAACAAAACTAAATGTCCCAACTGCAACCTCGTTAAGCTTTAACAGAGTTAAACTTTTCAAAAGTATTTTTCTCAGTTAAAAAACATCAGTCTTGGAGTGGGATTCAAGTAGTTGATTATACCTATCCATATCTGAAATCTTCAGTTGTTTGTAGTTAAAAAAAAAATTTTCACATATCCTTTACGGGACATTGCTGTCAACATCAGCATCTTTCAGCTGATTGTTGATTTCTTGGCAAAATTACGCTCAATAGTCTGCCATTGCTTTCTGAGCGATCGGCTCACATACCCCGTAAGTTACCAACACGGTGAGAACCGCTACCAATTCTCGCTCAGGTTACATTCCTCACGTGGATATACAGGATTACGGAGAAAGACGTTAACCACTAGGCCAGGGAGACCGGCATTTGCTTGTATAATATTTCATGAACATTGTTGTCTATTTCAGGGAAGAAAGCAAATTAACAAACAAATTGCATTCAATTTATTATGTTACCTCTAACTGCTAGTATTAATTGTAACTTTGATTACCTCTAACTGCCAGTATTAATTGTAACTTTGATTACTGTTTTCAGGCTTCTGAATAGATTAGTATTTTTATATGTTAAAATGAGAATTGGTAGCGGTTCTCGCCGCGTTGGTGACTTGCGGGATATGTGAGCCGGCCGCTCAGAAAGCAATGGCAAACTACTGAGTGTAATCTTGCCAAGAAATCAACAGCTGTAAAATGCAGGTGTTGACAGCGATGTCCTGAAAAGGATATGCGAAAGAAAAGAAAACATACGTTAAAAAATTGTATTGTTAAGATGTAGGAGTCAAAGATGGCATTGTCAGGATTTGTCAGGTCATAATTTTAGGATGTGAAAGTTGGAAATAATACTGCAAGAATGCAGAGACAAAGATGGCTCTAGCTAGTCATTTCTAGCTAGAAAGAGTACAAGTTTATATACATACAACCAATGGGATATAGCTATAGTAAACATACACATCTTTTCATATTGGATGATTGAGGTTGAACAAGTGTAAAGAGTGTAATCTTAAGTTTAGTGATGTGAAGATTGAGAATCATCACCAGTTACTAATTACAATAGTGATATAAATGAGCTGCATGTGGTCATACTCTCATCATAGATAGTAAGCTAGTTGATGTTCATGTTGGTTAGTGAAGCATTCTTTATGAAAGCTCATGCTATGTTTGTATACCTAGAGGTCCTGTTTACAGTGCTCAGTCTCTTATTACTTCTTTACAGGATGGTGTTACGTACAGTATTGTAGGTGTGGACACTGGACCTACATACTTCAGTATTAATCCAACATCAGGACAAATAACTGTGAAAGCAGACTTGAAGGTTGATCGATATCGTAAAGATCCCTACATTGTAAGTACACATACGATCATCTCTGCACTTGGTTTGTCCATTTTTAGGAGGCTGAGACATTAGTGAGATATGTTTTTTCTTCAGTATTGTATTTTATATTTTAGTCATGTTTTAAACCATCTGTTATTTCCCCACTGTTAATGTACTTGTTTCATATTGTTATGTTTTAAGTCATCTTTTCTTTCAGTTCTCATTTTCACAGGCTATGATGATTTATCTGTACTTCCACACTATACACATGACCCCAAGGGGGCTCCAACCATGTCTGCCTAATCGTGCACCAATACCCCACTCAACGGTGCAGATCCAGCCAATTTGTCTGTCTGCCTGCCCTGAGGAAAAGATCCAACAGATGCTCCCTATCTTTGATGTTTTAATTGAAGCATGCCACTGTATGAAGCATGCCTGTCTGAACCCTTCTCAGCATACTCTGTGATTCCATTACAGTCTTAATATCTTTGTGCTGTTTGTTTTGATTTTGCTTTTGTTTCCTTTTGTAAAGTTTTAAACATCTTTTCTTTCATTTTTTGTGTGGTCATTTGTTATACTTTCTGTGTTGTATGCTTATAGAACTATAAGTCACTGCCAGTTATTATTTTTATTTAAAAGTTTTAATTTTTGTTATATGTTTCCATATAAATATTACACACATGCATCCACACACATGCACTATTTTACTAATAGAGTGTGCAAAGAATTAACACAAACAAGTAGTGATTATATCAAAGAAAAAGACAGCACCAGAATGAATAGGATCTAAAAATTCCAGATGATGACCTTATCTTTAAAATGCTGAAATCTGCACTTTTGTGCACTGAACAAAAAAAATTGTCTAATTATAATTATAGTTTGCTCAAACATACTTAAATATCTTTGTATTGATAATAAAGACCAAGTAATATATGACATAATCAGTCTGTTTCTGTTACATATAATTATATTATACAACACTATCTTGATATTCTTTTGTTGGGAACTGGGAGGCTGAAACTATGAAAAAGCCATGATTTCCTCAACTCTTCAGTCTCAAGCAATGTGTGATATACACTTCCCTGTGAATCCCAACCAGAATGTGGTCTTACTATTACATTTGTTTAGGACATGCTCATGGAATCTGACTTCCCTAGTGCTCACTTCTGTGTATATTCTGTCAGTTTGAAAGTAATACGCTCATGGATTTTTCATTGTTATTATTTCTACCCGTAGACTTCTGCATGAAGTCCTCTGGGACTGAAACAGTTAAAGTTATAAAACAAAATAAACACAAGAATTCTGGAATAGTAAACTATGGGTTTCATGTCTAATCCGTTAATTCATTAGAAGGTCATCATTTTCAAGCTTGCATCATAATCAAGTCAACTTTAGTGTTCTCGCGTTGATTATGATTTAAGCTTTGCTACTCTTGGCATACCCAGGGAGCTGCAGTAGCTCAGTGACTGACACACTTCTGGGAAGACAGGGTGGCAACATGGTGTTGACCACATCACCCATTGAGTGCCTTTAGATCTAAAACATATGGGCCTAGAACAATATACCCAGTGCTCCTCATGGCCCAGGAAATGGTCCTTTGCTCTTGTTTAAAAACATACTGTCAATGTTGTGTGTTTATTATTTCAGTTTTGATGCTGTCATGTTGCTTTTTGAAAATGATTTGGACTGAATCACACTGAAGTATTTTTCTGTATCATTGAAGCTTCGTGTGAGAGCCCAAAGAACTTTCCAAGTGACTACCCAAGAAGCATTCAACAATGTCAGCATTACAGTTGAACGTAACCCCAATGGGCCAATGTCAGTAAATCTATCCTATGTGCGAACCATCAGTCAGGACTCTGCCATTGGGTCATCAGTGATTCAGATTAATGCATCTGATGCTGATGGGGTGAGAAATTTGTTGCTATATGTGTTTAAATAGCCAAATTTCTTTCTAATTTTCCTTTCATTTATTGGATTGTTTTTATTTAAAATTGATTGAAATCTTCTATGCTTGTGCATTATAATAAACATATTAAGCCAGTTTCATCATGCGAACACGTGTAATATATTACAATACTTATTCTTCTACTCCGCCTCTGTTTAACATGTGTAAATCTTTTTTTAATGTCATTTTCAGGACTCTTTGCTGTACACAGTTGTGAGCCCTACCACAGGATCAGACTATTTTTATGTTAGTCCAAGCACAGGCCTGATTGTTGTGTCCAAACCACTGGCCAATAGTGGACTCACCAGAGTAGATGTACGTTCTAAGTTCTATTTGTCTAAATCATAATGTTAATTTAATTAAGTAGTGGGTGGCTGAGGGATTAGTGGTTTATCACATCTGGAGACCAGGATTCCAATCCTCTGTATGGCAAAGCATATGATATATTAGAGCTTAAATAAAATTATCCTGCTTGCTTCCAATCATTCTGTTGAAAATCACCAATGTTGCAAATTTAATTTTCATTTTATTTTGTGTGTATGGGGGTTTGCTTGCTAGCTTTTAACTCTGAGGTCATACATGTGCACTGGACTGATTTTTGCGTGTGGATTAGCTTTCCCTAACACCAGTGTCCCTCGCCATCAAGCGAACTTAGAACAACTCCTTAGGGACTTGTATTTTATATCCCCAAGTCAACATTTTAGTCCAACTGACTGGTGTAGGGATTGAACACACTACCTCAGCTCAGTACATCAG
The DNA here is from genome assembly GCA_963921405.1 of Cepaea hortensis. Classification (NCBI taxonomy): domain Eukaryota; kingdom Metazoa; phylum Mollusca; class Gastropoda; order Stylommatophora; family Helicidae; genus Cepaea; species Cepaea hortensis. The sequence goes on along the minus strand of OY992880.1, from coordinate 15,542,975 downwards.
AAGTTTGAGCGTGTGCTTTTATCCATTTGGCCATGCTGTCGTCTATTATTTTTGTTAATAAAAAATTATTTCAAGATAAAGCTGCACAGGAGAAAAAGAAGCAATAGACAAACCTATGCTACATTTATGTTGTTTAGACACATGTTGATGGAAGTTGTTGGTCATGGTTGTACTATATTGATCTTCTTTAGCTGGACATCAGTTATTAGCTGTAGATTTTATCAGTGCTATATCTTTCATAATCTCTGGTAGGTAATGGCACATGCAGTCAAGAAAACAACAATTCTTTCTTTAGACAGAGATTGGGAAAATGAAATACATTAAAGAAAGTAAATTTGTTTTTGTTTTTCTCTATGGCTGATGCTCGTACCATTGTGAAAATGAACACAGAGCAATCTGCACCCAAAATCACAGATGGATGACTTCAATCTGGCATGTTGGTATTGTGAAATTGCATTCACTACACCTAAGTCATAGATGGTGGCAAGAAAATTCTAGAAAATAAAAATGTTTAAAGTGGAACTGGCATGATGACTTTGTGGAAAATGAAACATTGGGTAGATTATTATGCTCTATTCAGAGCTGACTGATAAAAGAAACAAAATCTGAAATACTCATAATGTTGATAAACAGAACATAAACATTGTAGAAAATCAATATGATAGTCTCCATTTTGTTCTGCAGTTTCAAGTGAATGTGAGTGATCAGGCAGTTGGCAACCCAAAGAGCATTACTGTGTCGGTCACAATCTTCATCACAGGAGACATACCACCTGTATTTACCAACCCAAACAATTATCAGGCTAACATCCCATTCACACAACCTGTGGGTTCTAGCGTCTACACAGTCAGCGCCACAGATGCAGATTTGCAGGTAATATAAATCTGCAAGTTTTAACACGACATAATTTCATCTTACAAATATTAACTAGTCTTGTCAAAATTAATGTCAATATGCAAACTCAGCTCAGTGTGTGAACTCCGTAGCACCGGCGAGGATCCTGAAATACATTGGGTAGATTTTTAACTCTAAATATTTCCCGGGCAGCGCCGTTAGGCTACTCATTTTTTATATTGACATATATATTGATATTACTTTTGACAGACTAGTGTTTCCTTGTTCCTTCTAGTGTTTTTGTTCATGTCTTTTGGTGTTAAAAATTGTTTGTTTCATTTTACCCTTTTCTTGTAAAAGTGAAGAACAATGGGAATTTAATATTATGTTAAACCTTCATGGTCTGTACAGCGAATGTATAATCTGTTATGATCACACAGTGTTTTAGGACTGATGGTTGCAAACAAGGAGATTAATTTTCATGTGATCTGAATATAGAATGTGTGTATTTATGTTCTGATCTGTACATTATTCCATCCTCTGTATGTATTTGCTTTACTTGTTACATAAGAAGTAATTATTATTCAGTGTAAGAAATAAACATTTTCTACATTTTTTATTTAGACCTCATGCTTGCATTTTATATTTCTTTCTGTTCGTCTTGGTTGCCAAAGCAGCTTGCTGTGACCTAGTTTACTTAACTCCTTCTGTACTGGACAGGTCTTAAATTTTTTTCCCCATTCTGTTCATGTTGTTCTTTTAACCCTTAATCCAGGTAGTTATTACTTTATTTTCTGTCTATCCAACATTTATTATTTTCAGTTATCTTCTGTCTCTAACAGAAAAATTCAGTAACAGTTCATATGAAAGATTCACTCTGTGTAATCAAATACTGCTAGGCTGAATATTCACATTGAAAACATCCTATAGTAGAAACAAATCAACTGCGACCCTGTCTTATATCTTGCCTTGTCTATCCAATGAGTGCATCTGTGAAGGCTAACTTCTGGTCCTCGCCTGCCATTAAGTATTGTGAGAAGATTTAGTTTTCTCTTTTGTGCCAGGCGTGCCACACTGCCTATCAAGATACTTATGTTATATAGAAATACATTTGCATCTAAGTGGTCTTTGTGCTTTAATACTAGATCTTTTACAGCTGTAGGCAATTGATCAGACATCATATACAAAAGGCAACCAAACCACTGTTCTTTCTGTCTCTCTGTATTCTATTTCTGTATTGTTCATGTGCTTTTATAATATAACATTTTCTCATCATATGTCTTCTTATGATACCAGCAAGCATCTCATTTCATGTCTCGCCTTTGCTACATGTGGACAGAAGGGAGATCAGCCATGACAGTTGCATTATAAGACAGTTTTATATTCCCTCTGTAATATTAATTCACCTCATTATGTTCCTCTTGTACCTAATGGTGTTGAGGTGAATCATAAACAGTGGGTGAGTGCCCATGTATAGGCCTCATATATCACGATTCCCATGGACTGTTATTCCCTCTGTCCAACATTTACATGGTCAATCTCGACTTCTGCTTCCATTTGGTCTGAACATCATTGCTTGTTGTGGTATACTGTTAGTTGTATGACCAAACCATTTAACTCTCTAATGAAATATAGCACTGCTATAACACCCACTTTAGCCCTGATTTAATCACTACCGATTTTCTCCCTTCCTGATATGTAGGGTACCCTTCTCAGGAATCTCATTTCCGTTGTTGTAATTTTTCTTTTCTCTTTTTCTGTCATTGTCCAGGTTACATCTGGATAATTGTGCATTATTTTCCAGAATTTATTTGCCTGGTACAAATATTTATATTGTGTGACATGTCTGGCTTAGATTTTGATCATTCTTATGTAATTAAGAATATTTTGTCTGCATTCTTTAATGCTTTCAGATTTGGTTCCAAGTATGCTCAGAATTATGTATTGCTTTCAGATTAAATGTTTAGTCTTCAATTTGCATGTTAAGTTACGTTTATAGCTATTTGTACATTAAATGATATAACTGCATGGTGTTGTTTCTGCCCTGCAGCAAAGTCTGGAATTTGTTGCCACTTGTGGTCTCCTATCAGCACCAGGCTACTTTGCTGTGAATTCAACAACTGGTGTCGTCAGCGTGATAAATCCCCTTACAAATGACGTAACTAGCACATACAGGGTAAACTATGCTCACATTGTGTATAATGTATAAATAGATGAAAACTAACAGAGAGATTGTTGTAAATGTTACCACATTTTGATAGCTAAGACAGTATGAGTCATTTCTCACTTAACAAAAGAAATCAATTTAGCAAACATTAGTTACTGAAATAATTGTAGTTTGTTTGAATGTTATAATAATTGTTTTTAAAAAAAATGGGCTGAAAATATTAGCATTTCTTACCCAAACAATATTGTGTTTAAGATTATATGCATTGCTTAAGACAACATGTATTACACTTGTTGAAGACTGAAATCATAAATTATTATGAGTATAGAATTCAGTTTTATTAAGTGCTGAGTTGAATTCTTCCACTGTTGTAAAATAGAAATCACAACTAAACACCATTTAATTTATGATTTTGTGCTTCCAGCTGTGTGTTATTACATATGATACTGCCAGACCAAATGCCAAAGCTACTGCCACTGTGACAATCAATGTAAACCGCAATCCAAGTGCAGCATCATTCACCACGACAATCTACAGTGCAACTGTCTATGAGACTGCAGATTTTGGCACCTCTCTGTTTAACATCACTGCAGTAGATCCAGATAATGTAAGTAGTAGAATCTTCTTGCTATCTTTCTGTTTTTCTTCAAGTGTTCACTCTGTCTGTGCCAGGTAGGTGCTGTTTAAAAAAAATAACCTCTAGGTCAAAGGAGTTCAAATAATATCACGCTAGCATTGACGGAGTTAATGTAAACACTACTATAGATACTTTTCAGGTAACAACTAAACACTACTATAGATACTTGTCAGATAACAACTGGGTCACAGAAGTTACATGTAAAAACATCTGGGACTACAGAGGCAAGGAACTGGAATGGAATGTCTTGTGTTCATGCAAGAAGTACCTGATACACATGTTGTGCCGTGCTTGGTACTAAATGAGTTCATGTGAGTGGAGAAATCATGGATGAGAGGGAAATCATGGATGGCTCTGGCGGAGGATACAATTAGACAGGTGTGCATCTTGGAGAACATTAGGTGAGGAGAGGAGTGGGTCAGAGTGCCAGCGGAGCAGTCAGACTTGTGCAGAGTTATCACATTGAGCCTGGAGTGCAGGAAGTGGCCAGCAGGGGCCTTGGAAGTGGAAATCCAGCAACTAATTCAGGATAATGCTCGCCTGGGTGATATGATTATCTACACAGATGGTTCAGTGTTGAGAGGTAGGAAAAGTGCCTGGGGATTCTTAGCAAAAGCTAATGGTTGACGTTTGGTGCAGGAGAGCCTGACGTATGATGCCACAACATCTAGCTTAAGAATGGAGGTGGAGGCTGTCTGGGCAGCTTTCCACTGGATGGAGAACATGATACGTACACACATCATGATTGTAACTGACTCAGAAAGCATGCTGAGAAGGGTGAGGACAGGCAGGCTTCATGCAGAGTGGCTTGCTTCACTTCAGAGGTCACGGGTGGCAGGCATCACCTGGATCTTTTCTCCAGGGCATGCCGGTGTGCTGGGGAATGAACAGGCGGACAGATTGGCTGGCTCGGCAAAACTTGGTGGAGTATTGATGCATGACAAGGCAGACGTGGTTGCGGCCTTGTGGGAGCACGTGTACACCTCGGAGGAGCAAATGGATCACCATAGTCTGGCAAGAATGAGACAGCGAGGAGTGACGAGGGGATCTGGCCGACGCTCGACGCTCAGAGGAAAGGCGAGACGGACATATAATCAGATTGCTACTGGTACTATAGGTGTTGGAACTCTTCGCTGGCTGCTGAGGATGGGGACGGAGCGCTTATGGGAATGCCCCGAATGTGATATCGGTTCCTAAATCAATCAATCAATCATGTGAGTGGAGAATGTGCTCTCATGGTAACACCCAGTGCTCAGGTTTCACTTGATAAAGTGAACAGACTTTTTATTTGCTTAGCTAGAGGGAGTCTCTATGGCCAAGTGTTAACCACTGCCAACTGCCTCATGCTCTAGAGGTCATGGGTTCATTTCTGGACTTTTTCATTCAGTTCACGTGTGCAGTTTGCTTAGAGATTCCTGGGGGTCATCGCTAGAGCAAGGAGTGTGTGCTCCGTGGGACACCTTGGCAGGCTGCTATATAAAATGAGACTAAGCCATACGTAATCAAACCTGGTTCACTGAAGTATACTCTCTTGCCTTTAAACAAACCCCTGTTAATTATTTTGTTAAAGCTAATTTACTGTTTAAAGCCTAACAGTTGTCACTGCATGCTGACTGCTTGGGCAAATGGCCTATATTCCTCACTAAGGACAAACCTGCTACACACCAGCATAGGTACGGACTTTGAAACAAATACAAACAAAACAGACTAACAGAATGCTGACATGTAAAACAAACGTTATAATTGTTTGGAAGGCAGTAAACTGGAATATAGAAAGTCTGTCGCTGTTACCAGTTGTAATGATACAAAACAAAAATCAATAATTGTGTGGTTAATTGTCATGTGGTGATGCACACAGATTCTGCATATAGGTACCGTTTGATAAACAATGTTGACTCACTAAATATGCATCTATATTCAACAGAGTTCCATTGAGTACCGTGTCATCTCCAGTACACCATCAGACTGTGTTAACTACTTCAACCTACATCCAAACACTGGCCGCTTCTCCACGTCTGGAGACCTTGTCCGCACCAGACCGGCTACATCTTGTCAAGTAAGTCACTTCATTCTTTTATTATGCTGTTGTAGGTTCTGTGTCATGTTAAAGAGAAATTCCTCCACTACTTGACAGAAGGAGAAATGGATGCACCATGTGTAAAGAAATTACCCAGCTTACATAAATGGCATCATTATCACAGGGTGTAGTTTAGAACACAGAACAATCTTCCAAATACAAATAGGACACATTAGATGAATATGTATTTCCCTAACATCTAACTGAAACTCCATCCGTCTGTCTGACAGACCACATGTACTACCCACATGCTCACGACTTGCCACAGACAGAAGAAATCTATTGCCAGTCCCTCCAACTTCACACACATTTCATGCACATCACAACTCATGAACCTGCTTTTGGCTGCAAGGGAGAAGTGAGCGTAATAATAAGGCTATGAACAGCTACAACAATACTATACAGTGACACAAAAAGGTTACTTAAGATCCTTTCGAGAAACAACCAGCATCAACGCAGATTACTAGGATGTCAGGTGGGTGAACAGAAATACATACCAAGTAAATATAGGCAAAATGAATACAAATGATATAATATCTAAGGAAAGTGGTAATAAATAAAAGAAATACGTACCATGTAAATATTGGTAAAATGAATACAAATGATATAATATCTAAGGAAAGTGATAATAAATCAGGTAAAACACACTACACATGTCCAACATTTTGGTTATACTAGTTTTTGTCAACAACAACACAAACATTTAAATAGTTATAATTTATAATAATTTTCTTACTAATTCTTGTTGTTTCTCCGTAGGATCTTAACATATATTTTTGTTTCATTTTATAGTCATATTTATAGTCATATTCTGCTGCAGTCAAGATCTTTGTTCTTTGTTACATCAATACAAGGTGTTTTGATAGTGCTGGAATTGTTAAGATGAGATACATGTTTTAGACTGAAACTATTTATTACATGAATTATAAGCTGGCATTAGGGACTATACCGCTGTATAAATATTGTAAGCCTATGATGCAGGATTTTAGTGTAATCATATCTTATATAAAGAATATAGATTTAAAAGAACAATCATCTCATCTCATCTCATCATGTTCCTCTTGTACCTTGCGGTGTCGAGGTGAAGTATAAACAGCGGGACCACTTATAGGCTTCAAGTATCGATATTCCCATGGACTCTGTTATTCCCTGCGTCCATCGTTTACGTGGACGGCCTCTTCCTCTGCTTACCTCTGGTCTGTACATCATTGCTTGTTGTGGTATACTGTTAGTTGGTAACCTACTTGCATGGCAAAACCATTTAACTTGTTGCCTTCTAATAAAATCTAGTGCAGCTACAACCCCCACTTTAGTCCTGATTTCTTCATTTCTGATCTTATCTCCTCTTGATACATTGAGTATTCTTCTCAGGAATCTCATTTCTGTTGTTGTGATTTTTCCTGTCTCTTTTTCTGTCATTGTCCATGTTTGGCATTGGTAACATAGATTTGGTAGGAAGATTGTGTTGTAAAGTGCTTTCTTAGTAGTTATTGATACATGTTTGTTCTTTAGTATTGATGCCATTTGTCCAGTTAGTTGGTTTTGCCTTATTGCATCTATTTTCGATCTCGTCTTCTGATTTGCCATTTGATGATGATATACTTCCTAGGTACTTGAAAATCTTTACTTGTTTCAAGGGATGTTCGTTTGGGTAAATCATTGTTGCTTTTTCTTCTTTAGTTATAGTCATTATCTCTGTTTTACTTGTGCTAATTTTCATGTTATGTTCCCTAGACATTTCATTTAGACTTTTCATGTGGTCTTGTAATTCAGCTTCTAATTTTGCTATTAGTGCTTTGTCGTCCGCAAACAGGAGTTCTCTAATGGTTAGCAATCGTCACAAGAAATAATTATGAACAAGAAATTATATATTATAAAGAAATTATCAGAGAACTCTATGAGAGTTAGGTGATTTGGCAAGTGTGTTAAAATTAATAGTAGTAGTAGTAGGCCTCTTTCAGTCCTGAAGGACTATAGAGTTGTGCCGCTGGGGAGGCACCTGGCAGCACTGCTGTTGCGTGGTGCTGAAGTGACCTTTCCAGGGCACAAGCCTGGGCAATGGAATGTGGAGAACCAGCTGTTGCCCAGTAGCAAGGTCCCCCTCTCCACGTCGCTAATGTTTACCAAGTGAAAGGCCAATGCAACTTGGCATCAGTGCCATCGCAGGAGTTGCCAGAACTATGTTAGTCAGATTAATAGTATTCATAATAAAACAGTAGAATATTTTAATGGATATAAGCATTTCAAATGAGGTGGGAGAAATATATGTTTGTGTGTGTTTATATAAAAAGTATGCTGTATGTTCATTGTTTCCAAATTAAAGTGAAGTATTAAATGTATTAGAAAACTACAGTGTAAAAATTAACATGCAGAAAAAACTAAATTTGTTCTTCAATTATCAATAGTTCTTGTTTGCTGCTCGTGATGTGGGTACTCCGAGTCGAGATGCATCTAACACAGCTACAGGCACGGTCACATTTGTCAGGAATGACTACAGTCCAGTCTTCCCCATGGCTGAGTACAATGTTACAATCAATGCTACACAGTCTATGGGCTCTGTTGTCTTCACAGTTAGTGCATCAGATAATGATTTCCCAGTAAGTCATGGTTCTCCTTTTCTTCCATTACCACCTCCTCTTTTTCCTCCCCCTTTACTCCTCCATCTATTTTCCGCCTCATCTTCCTCTGTATCCCCTTTCTTTGCCTTCCCTCCCTTCTTATCCTTCTCCCTCTGTCTCATCTTCCTCTGCCTCCTTTCCTTCTATCTCCTTTCTTCCTCTCTCTCTCTTGTCTTCTGCCTCTCCTTCCTCAGCTTCCCCTCTCTCACCTTTCCTTCATCCTTCTCCATCTCTTTATTATCTTCTTCATTGTCATCATCATCATCATAATCATCTTCTTCATCTCTTTTGTTCTTTTAGTAATTGACTTCACAAGAATTCCATCATTTTGGTTGAATTTTACTTTATTCAAGATATTAGTGAGACTCAAATATCTTTTTGAGGTTATTTGTCTCAGTGAGCCAAAGTTTGGTCCAGAATTGACAAAGCATTGTCATGCAGAATATGTTAACCCTTTTGTTCTGCTTTTGTGTAAGAAACTATGTTTGCAATAAGTTTCCTTTATAAGTTAAAAAGAAACCTGGTATATGTTACATCTTGCCTTTTTACATTGTCTTGACAATGTTTCCAAATGGATAACTTTGCCTTTTGCAGTTGTAAAAGTAAGGAATTGTATAATATCACATATACTGTCTTTCAGGAGATTGGCTACGGCAATGTAGAGTACATGCTCGTTGGTGATTATCCAGCAGGCTCATTGTTCTCAGTTTCAAACAGCACAGGAGCTATCACTCTGATCAGCAGTCTCGCCAGCCGCAATATTCCTATGTACACTGTGAGTATAAACATAATGTCTAACAGAGGTAGCAGCATAAGAATATCTTAAATATACCAAACGCAGGAATCTTAACATCCTTTTATTATGAAATAACAAAGTATAAGTTGAAACTCATTATCTGAATGAATAGTAATCATAATCATGTAACAGGTCCTTTGAAAAATGTCGCTCATCATCATCATCATCATCATATGTCATGTCGAGAAACATGCATGATCATGTTTCACCATCTTTCACGATCACCAGAGTCTTTGATCAGCTCTGTTCTTGTCTTGACCATGCCATGTAATCAAGCTATCCCCTGCCTTCTCCTTGTTCTTTTCCCCTCAATCTTGTCAGTTGTCACCAAGTTCTTCAGTTTATTTCTTCTCATAACGTACCCAAAATATTTTGATGTCTGCATCTAATTTCTCCAATCAGTTTACAGTTTTAATTTGCTTCTTGTAGGACTTGCTCATTGGTATTCTTTGTATGTTCCTCACAAACCACATTTCCTCTGCCGTTAGATGTTTTTCAGCTTGTCTGCTTATTGTCCATGTTTCACAACCATACAAAAGTATAGGTTCAATGTAGCACTTCAACATGCTTTTTCTCGTTGAAATTGACATCTTTTTATTGCTTAGTATGTTTTTCATCTTGCAAAAGGCTACCTTAGCCATAGCGATTCTTGTTCTAATCTCTTCAAGCCACCTCCCATCAGATGTTATGACTGTTTTGAGGTAGTTGTACCTGGGGGGCTGAGTGGTCTCGATGTATGGTGTCCGCCTCGAGTGCTGGAGGTCCCGGGTTCAGGCCACGGTGAGGACCGGGATTTATTTAAAAATTCCACCTGGACTTCCAGTAATAAAATTTCCCCTGGTCTCTGGGTAGTGAGATCGGACGCCCGTGTGTATTGTTGTCTCTGGGTAGTGAGATCGGACGCCCGTGTGTATTGTTGTCTCTGGGTAGTGAGATCGGACGCCCGTGTGTATTGTTGTCTCTGGGTAGTGAGATCGGACGCCCGTGTGTATTGTTGTCTCTGGGTAGTGAGATCGGACGCCCGTGTGTATTGTTGTCTCTGGGTAGTGAGATCGGACGCCCGTGTGTATTGTTGTCTCTGGGTAGTGAGATCGGACGCCCGTGTGTATTGTTGTCTCTGGGTAGTGAGATCGGACGCCCGTGTGTATTGTTGTCTCTGGGTAGTGAGATCGGACGCCCGTGTGTATTGTTGTCTCTGGGTAGTGAGATCGGACGCCCGTGTGTATTGTTGTCTCTGGGTAGTGAGATCGGACGCCCGTGTGTATTGTTGTCTCTGGGTAGTGAGATCGGACGCCCGTGTGTATTGTTGTCTCTGGGTAGTGAGATCGGACGCCCGTGTGTATTGTTGTCTCTGGGTAGTGAGATCGGACGCCCGTGTGTATTGTTGTCTCTGGGTAGTGAGATCGGACGCCCGTGTGTATTGTTGTCTCTGGGTAGTGAGATCGGACGCCCGTGTGTATTGTTGTCTCTGGGTAGTGAGATCGGACGCCCGTGTGTATTGTTGTCTCTGGGTAGTGAGATCGGACGCCCGTGTGTATTGTTGTCTCTGGGTTGTGAGATCGGACGCCCGTGTGTATTGTTGTCTCTGGGTAGTGAGATCGGACGCCCGTGTGTATTGTTGTCTCTGGGTAGTGAGATCGGACGCCCGTGTGTATTGTTGTCTCTGGGTAGTGAGATCGGACGCCCGTGTGTATTGTTGTCTCTGGGTTGTGAGATCGGACGCCCGTGTGTATTGTGGTCTCTGGGTAGTGAGATCGGACGCCCGTGTGTATTGTTGTCTCTGGGTAGTGAGATCGGACGCCCGTGTGTATTGTGGTCTCTGGGTAGTGAGATCGGACGCCCGTGTGTATTGTGGTCTCTGGGTAGTGAGATCGGACGCCCGTGTGTATTGTTGTCTCTGGGTAGTGAGATCGGACGCCCGTGTGTATTGTTGTCTCTGGGTAGTGAGATCGGACGCCCGTGTGTATTGTTGTCTCTGGGTAGTGAGATCGGACGCCCGTGTGTATTGTTGTCTCTGGGTAGTGAGATCGGACGCCCGTGTGTATTGTTGTCTCTGGGTAGTGAGATCGGACGCCCGTGTGTATTGTTGTCTCTGGGTAGTGAGATCGGACGCCCGTGTGTATTGTTGTCTCTGGGTAGTGAGATCGGACGCCCGTGTGTATTGTTGTCTCTGGGTAGTGAGATCGGACGCCCGTGTGTATTGTTGTCTCTGGGTAGTGAGATCGGACGCCCGTGTGTATTGTTGTCTCTGGGTAGTGAGATCGGACGCCCGTGTGTATTGTTGTCTCTGGGTAGTGAGATCGGACGCCCGTGTGTATTGTTGTCTCTGGGTAGTGAGATCGGACGCCCGTGTGTATTGTTGTCTCTGGGTAGTGAGATCGGACGCCCGTGTGTATTGTTGTCTCTGGGTAGTGAGATCGGACGCCCGTGTGTATTGTTGTCTCTGGGTAGTGAGATCGGACGCTCGTGTGTATTGTTGTCTCTGGGTAGTGAGATCGGACGCTCGTGTGTATTGTTGTCTCTGGGTAGTGAGATCGGACGTATTCCTTTTCATCTGGTCTCATATATATCTAAGATGTTAATATTTAGTCTTCTCATTTCTTGCTGGATTTTATCCAGTTTTCCATCTCCACTTTTAGTTATAGTGATCCATATTCTGATACTATGTATTATTAATCTTTTGCACTCAGTCACTTGCTGATGGTCTGGAGTCATCTGGTGCACATGACTACCCTTATCTGGTGAGGCCGCTCCTATGGAGCACCCATTTATGCCATTTCTCTGATTCTGTGTTAAATTACAAAACATGATTATCCTGGCATTTGCTTTCCTTCCTAGCAGTGACCATACTGGATTGGAGACCATAACCGACAACTTTGTCAGCTGCTCTTTGTCATCCAATGGCTTCACATGACCCCTGATCGGGGAGCTAAACAATGCTCCACCTTGCCCAAGGGTGTCCCATAGGCTAGCGGAGGGAAGGAGGCACCTTATTTCTCCATTGATAAGGGATATCCCTATCCTGCCACCCCTCCTATCACGACCCATCAAACAGTGTCTCATCTCTTGCCATTTCTCCCTCTTCCTGCACCCTTGTCAGTGTATGATGGCTTTCTTGAATCTATCAGTAAATCTTCAGTGTTGAAGCACTCCTTTCCCACATGTTGAGGTATAGTGGGTATATTGTGCTGCCCCATATTTGTGTAGACCAGTCAGAATCCCACCAGCTGCCTTACTTCTCAGAATATTTCCTGGTATTCAGCTTAAACTGGGAGCCCCTGTCAGTCTTAATAAAAGTCCCCACCTTGAGGGATTCTTTAAACACTTGACCCTTGGGCCAGTTGGCAAGTGTGCTATCCAGTGTACTACAGCGCCCCCCCCCCCCCCCCCCCCCCCAAATGTATGGTGACTTTTAAAAAAAAAGTCTTGCTGGCAGTATTTTTTCAGTGCATGTTGAACTTCTGTACATATTATGTTTAATATTATTTCTGCCTGTGTTATATCCAGGTGCGTGTGAATGCACTAGATGGTGGCCGCCCCCGTTTGAGTGGACAAACCCTGGTTCATGTATTTGTGGTGTACAATCTCAACCCTCCTGTGATCACCCCGGACCAGAATACAGCAGCAGTCACGGTGTATGAAGATGACAACACTACAAGACCTATCTTTGAGTTTGGATACACAGATCCTGATCCACCTGTAAGGCATCATACCATCAAAATCAGTGTTTGTGGAGAAGTTTTATGATTGTTATTAAGTATTCTGAGTTTCCTTTGCTGTACCAGATAAGTATGCAGTGGTCATAGCTTTGTTAGAATTGGCTGTCTAGTAATAACAGCATTAGAAACACAAACATTGAGCTTTTTGGAAGCTTTCAATAAGAAAATTAAATGTGGGAATTGGTGGTTACAAGTCTGGTTAATTTACTTAATGTAATCTGTTTTTTACTGTGATGTATGGCAGGCTTAAACTTTTTGGCAACAAATAATAATAAAGCTTAAACACTTGCACAACACACAGTAATATAAGCTTTACGATTTTCATGAAAATAATGGAGGCCAGGGAGAATGTGAGAGTAATGATCACTAATGTCTGCTTCAGATGAAGCAGCAGCTGAAGGAGGAGGAGAATATGAGAAATGTTACTCCGCGCAGTCAACTGTGTACAAGCCTTACACAGATATAAGAAATGTCATCATCCAAAATCAAGTGGGCAGTTTGAAGAAAGAGTTGTGTATGTGAGAGAAAGCAAGCTTATAACTAAGGGAAGGGAAAGGAAAGAGAGAGATAGAGCTAGCAGGCACACATCAAAGTGTCTGAGTTAAAACATGCCTGAATCCAGAATTGTTGATATTGTGCTAGATTTACTGTACAGTTTACTTAGTTTCCTGTTTTGTGACTCATCAGCAGAAATTATTGTTGCACATTTTATAATACCACATATATTTTGTGTGAAAAAGTCATGATTTATTTGTACATTTCAAAACAAGAAAATACTTCTTTGTTACAGGGCCCTCAGCATGATGTGACCTGGTCTATCCAGTTCAACAGCAATTCTTACAGTCAGTATTTTATCATCGATCAACAAGGAGATGTGTACATAAACATACCTCTGTACTTGGACATGTCTGACACACCACAGTACATGGTAGGTCTTCTGATCTGTTATCTGTTTACATGTTCAGGTTCTGTTTTGTTTAGTTATCGTATCACATTAAATGTCATTGATCTAGAGCCACATGTGGACTACATTTAGTTTACACTTGTAAAGAATACCCTTGGTAGATTTTCTCTTGTGTGCTTTTTCCTGTTTCACTTTAGCCATGTGTAGTTTATTGGGTATCATTCTCACAAGTTGTTGCATCCACTTACCGTTCATGTCTCTCTACATATTCCTTCCTGCTAAGAGCTTTGGTGGTATGGTGATTAGTGCATTTGCCCGCCAAGTCAGTGATCTGGGTTCAATCCCTGGCAGAGACTGGGTGATTTTTTTTTCTGTCATAAAAGTGAGTTTAGTTAAACATTCAGTCCACAAGTGCCCGGATGCCCTCCTCAGCATCTCCATCGGCATGTAGTGGGTATCAGACAATTTTTAGAATTGCCTGAGAAGGATAGGTGCTGTGGAAGGGAATTGACCACTTTGTCTCATATGTTGTTGCATTGAGTATATGAAGGCCTAACATTTCATACCCCAGCGACAGTATCTGCTATGATACTGCCTTTATCTTCCATGCAGGGAAGAGTGCCTGTTATTTTTCTGTCTTTATTTAGTAGCTTTCACTTCTAGTGCACTTGGCAGCTTTCCACAAGCATTTTGTTGCACACATGGCCACTGTCTTCTTGTGTGCATTTTATTTTGCTCATCATTGGCACCTTGCCGTCTTGACAGACGATAGTTTGTGCTTTAAAAAAGCATAATAATTTTTACCTATTGTGGTAGTGAATGTGACTGATAAGACCAATTTGCGCTGTAAATGTCCGTTCACAGTGGGTGCATGTGAACACATGGTCATTTCCACCATCATGCACCATCTTACGTCTCAAATGCTCGGTGTGTGACTTATCTGCAATAATTTTCTCCTTTTTCTTTATTCCATTTCTGATGTTTGCCCTCCATGCAACACGTTCAGCGGCGACGTGCTCCCAATGTGCATTATCAATGCCTGTATCAATCATGTCCTGCTTACACACATCTTTATATCGTAGTAGACGCCGACCCTGAGATCTCTTACCCATCTGTAATTCACCAAAAAAGATGTCCTTTGGTATTCTACCATCATCCATCCTCCTAAGATATCCTATCCATCTAAGTCTACGAAGACTGAGCATGGAATAAACTGTCACACAACCTGATCTTTCCAATACTTCAGTATTTGTGATTTTGTCTTGCCACTTAATACCAAGAATTCTTCGCAGACACCGCATATGAAAGCTGTTTAAATGTTTCTCTTGGTGTGAGTAAGTTGTCCAGGTTTCACTGCCATAAAGAAGAGTACTAAGGACACAGGCTTGATAGACAAGGACTTCATTTTGCTATTATACTTTTATTTGCAGAATATCATAATTGTCATGTTCTGTGCATTCTTCATTGTGATCTATTTATGTAAACTGTCCTCGTTTAAGAAAATCATAACATTGATTTGTTACTCCAAATAAGATCAAAACACTTGATTATGACCAGAACATTTATTATCGTATAGATTTATTTTGTTGGTGTGAAATTATCATCATGTTATTAGTTGCCTGGCACATGATGCGTTTGAAACACTAGCACTCATACTATTTAATTTCTAGCTTACCAGGTACAAATGTTTTCAATCTAGAAGGCATGATCCATTATCATGTTATGGATAGTTAGCATACAATGTATTGCTCAACACAAATCCAATCAGTTATAGAAAGATGCAGTGTTAGGACAAGCTTTGAGGTGTAATTCAGAAAATACTAAATTCTCCTCATTCTTTACCCTTTTGAATATTCAGTCCAAAATGGCAGCTGTTTCAGCTATGTCTGGAGTTTGTCAAAGTAAGGGACATTTTACTGCAGCCTTGAGGCATATTAGATGACACCGTTTTTTTAGAGCCTTGAGACATATTAGGAGGCACCTTATTACAGCCTTGAGGCATATTGAGAGACACCTTATTTTTTCACAGCCCTGAGGCATATTAGGAGACACCTTATTACAGCCTTGAGGCATATTAGGAGACACCTTATTACAGCCTTGAGGCATATTATCACAGCCTTGAGGCATATTATTACAGCCTTGAGACATATTAGGAGACACCTTATTACAGCCTTGAGACATATTAGGAGACACCTTATTACAGCCTTGAGGCATATTATTACAGCCTTGAGACATATTAGGAGACACCTTATTACAGCCTTGAGGCATATTATTACAGCCTTGAGGCATATTATTACAGCCTTGAGGCATATTATTACAGCCTTGAGGCATATTATTACAGCCTTGAGGCATATTATTACAGCCTTGAGGCATATTATTACAGCCTTGAGGCATATTAGGAGACACCTTATTACAGCCTTGAGGCATATTATTACAGCCTTGAGGCACCTTATTACAGCCTTGAGGCATATTATTACAGCCTTGAGGCATATTAGGAGACACCTTATTACAGCCTTGAGGCATATTAGGAGACACCTTATTACAGCCTTGAGGCATATTGGGAGACACCTTATTACAGCCTTGAGGCATATTGGGAGACACCTTATTACAGCCTTGAGGCATATTATTACAGCCTTGAGGCATATTAGGAGACACCTTATTACAGCCTTGAGGCATATTATTACAGCCTTGAGGCACCTTATTACAGCCTTGAGGCATATTATTACAGCCTTGAGGCATATTAGGAGACACCTTATTACAGCCTTGAGGCATATTAGGAGACACCTTATTACAGCCTTGAGGCATATTGGGAGACACCTTATTACAGCCTTGAGGCATATTGGGAGACACCTTATTACAGCCTTGAGGCATATTATTACAGCCTTGAGGCATATTATTACAGCCTTGAGGCATATTGGGAGACACCTTATTACAGCCTTGAGGCATATTATTACAGCCTTGAGGCATATTGGGAGACACCTTATTACAGCCTTGAGGCATATTGGGAGACACCTTATTACAGCCTTGAGGCATATTAGGAGACACCTTATTACAGCCTTGAGGCATATTGGGAGACACCTTATTACAGCCTTGAGGCATATTGGGAGACACCTTATTACAGCCTTGAGGCATATTAGGAGACACCTTATTACAGCCTTGAGGCATATTGGGAGACACCTTATTACAGCCTTGAGGCATATTGGGAGACACCTTATTACAGCCTTGAGGCATATTATTACAGCCTTGAGGCATATTGGGAGACACCTTATTACAGCCTTGAGGCATATTAGGAGACACCTTATTACAGCCTTGAGGCATATTATGAGACACCTTATTACAGCCTTGAGGCATATTAGGAGACACCTTATTACAGCCTTGAGGCATATTGAGAGACACCTTTTTTTTAGAGCCTTGAGGCATATTATTACAGCCTTGAGGCATATTGAGAGAGAGACACCTTATTACAGCCTTGAGGCATATTGGGAGACACCTTATTACAGCCTTGAGGCATATTGGGAGACACCTTATTACAGCCTTGAGGCATATTGGGAGACACCTTATTACAGCCTTGAGGCATATTATTACAGCCTTGAGGCATATTGGGAGACACCTTTTTTTTTTAGAGCCTTGAGGCATATTAGGAGACACCTTTTTACTGCCTTGAGGGGTATGGGCATGTGGGGCTATCCCGATATGTTTATAAACCAATTGACACTCAAGAGGTGATGTGGTCAATGGCACACAGGCTGCCTTTACTTCCCAACACATGTCCTAGTACCCACTGTATGCTTGGTCGATCTGGGAGTTTGGTCAATTGAAAAAAGTCATGTCTATGTGAATTTGAACCTCCCGCTTGTTGGGCCGGCAGGAAAGCAAGCTAGCAACTGCTATTGAGGTTCCCTATTGTTATGTATCCTAAGGGCTAAATTTGTTATTTGATTGTATGTATGTTGTACACTTTACAACTTGCATTACTTTATATTTAAGTCTTTTGTACTAAATTCCAGTTTACTGTGGTGGCTACCAATCAAGATGGTTCTGGAAAGTCTGATTCTGTAGCCTGTACAGTCAATGTCATTCGTAACTTGTTCGCTCCGGTGTTTGGTCAGACGTTGTATACACTGCAAAATGTCAACTACCAAACTCAACCAGGAACTGTACTGGCCAGCAACATCACTGCTACTGATGCAGATACGGATGTAAGTATATTGTTTGTGTTCCTGACATCAGTGAATACTTACTGACTTGCTTCAGTTGATCCAAACTGTATTATACAGATTATAACAATCGAGAGCGTTTGGTTGCCATATTCCTCTGTGACTTGTAGAAAAAGAACTCTGCTAATGGCTGAGTAATATTTCATTGTGGTAGCATGTTTCTGAATGGTCAAAGTCATCTTGGGCCTTTTAAATTTTGCCACATTTTGCCAGATTTGTGAATATGCTGTAATTTTCTCTCTATATATTTTTTTTTCTCACCACGACTACAATTTCTTTCCATATTGACTGGTTTCTTTCCACTTCATTTAGTTTTTTCCCACTTCATCTGCAGTTGTATGTTGTATTTATACTAATATCCTGTTCAACTCTTCTGGCTAATAATTGGAATTACTGGTGTCTATTATTATTTCAGATAATGGATGTTTTTTTTTTTTTTTTGCTTTTACTTTTGCAATTTCATATTGTAGAGATTACATATTCATGTCTTTCATGTGTGACCTGTTTGATGTTAACATTGTTTCTTTCTATTTCAACTACAATTCCTTTACACAACAGCAATGGCTTCTTTTTTCACTGTGAATAGTTTTATTTCCACAACTACAGTATCTTTCCACATATATTTGATTACAGTTACTTTCTACTTTGTCTATAGTTTCTTTCTAATTTAACTAGTTTCTTTCCACTTTAGAAACATTTTCTTTCCATTATAATAATAGTATATCCAGTTCGACAGTTTCTTTCCACTTCTGGAGTTTCTTTTCACTTCAGATGATAAAGTGTGATATAGTAGATATCCTGTGTATGGCTAGCACCATTCTCCTGAAAGTAGATTGCAAGCATTTAATGGATTATCTGCCCAAGGCATGCAGGTGTGTGGGGCAATGAGCAGGCTGATAGATTAGTTGTTGCTGCCCTTCAGTCCGGAGAGCTATTTTATGACAAAGGTGATGTGGTTGGTGAAGGCTCTCTGGAATCAGATAGAATGTGCAGTAGGACACATGGAGTATCCATATCTGGACAGACTGGCACAGAAGCAGTATGTAGAAGGCTTTGCTTGCTTGCTTGCTTGTGTTCGTTGGCTTGAGCTCCAACGCGAAGTCCTGTATGTCGGATGAAGGCATCCTGTTGTCCAACATCAGTGTGATGTCATACAGGACCTGAGTTTTGCGTGAGTATCCGTTGTCCCATGTCTGGCTTATTGGTGTGCAGACTGGTGGTTCCTCGCCGTACAGGCAGACACTCTCCGACTTCGGAGGAATCGGCGATCCTACTGACTTTAGCCAGGACCCCGAAGGGACCTGTTGCCCAGGACGCTCGACGAGGACGCGTCAATAGGTCTTGGCCAGTATATAACCCGGCCCTGGTGCCTTGGAAACACCTCTGCGTCCCTAGAAGGTTTTAATTATGCTTAAAGCAAAGAGAAACACCAGGTGGATTTTCAGTCACTGGAATAATCAGCATCTGAACTCTCTGGTGACTTTTAAAGAAGGGGATGGAATATGGGTAACAAGTGCAGTGATATCAATTCGTATTTAAGTATTTTATCTTCATCTGCAAGTGTTCATTTCACTGCCCGTAACAATGGACAGGGAGAAAGGGGAAATCTTCAAGGACAGATTTATGATAGTCAGATTAAATGATAGAGACATCAGGGATTCAGTTATAGAGCATTGTAGCGGGTTTCATCAGGGAGAATGACTAGACAAAACATTAAATGTTACATGTGGAAAATTCACAAAGGAGTAGAACATAATTATTTAAGCTACCCAGAATGGCACATGATGATGGCATGACATCCCTCTACATAGCTTGTATTTTTGCTGTTTTATTGTGTACTTTGAAGAGAGTTTACACTCTTCCATTTGATGTTAACAATATTGTTTATATTCACATAGGCAAGATACAAGGTGCGCCGCTATGAGATTGTTCCAGATGCTGTGTACTCTCAACTTTTCTCTGTAAACCAAGTTACAGGTGCACTAAGCTTAAGCCAGTCACTGAGCAATCGGCCAGAGAATGAGTTCAAGGTTGGTTGTGTATATCTTTAAACGTTACTAAAAATAATCATCATGCTGTATTTTGTTTACTATGACGGGTCTGTGCTAATTGGGGGGGGGGGGTGTGAAGAAGTTTGCTGAATTTACATTTCTGGGAGGAAGATATTCATTCACTTATGGAAAACACAAGCAAGTGCAAAATCCTGTAGATAACATTGCAAAACTAAGTTAAAAAGACATAGCTGTCTGAACAGTGCAAAGACACTGATGCAGGGTTAATAACATGCAATAGCATAGCAGTCTTTCATACATTAAAGAAAATGACAGTCTAATCATTATAAGATTACTGTCAGAATAGCAGTGTTCCCCCAGCTCATAGACACCGAGACACAATGAGGTTTTCTGACATGAAGTATTATACAGTTCTAAACTTATGTGAGATCATTTTATAATAAGCAATGTTAACTATTAACACATACAACTTGCAAGTGAAACAGTGTTACTGGAAGAAGTTAGAGAGGTTATGTGCTCGCTTAAAGGAGAACATCACCACACCATGTACAGAGTGTTCTGCTAAGCTCTTCAAATACTGAGGACCAGATCTACAACAAAATGACATTTTTCAGAAGACAGAATCAGTGGTTATAAAATTAGATTTGCTTACTAATTCCTCTCTCCAGAAAGGAAAACTCAAAGCATTATAGAACCATTAGTCTTATTTATCACCCAGGCAAATCGATGTTTGAGATATTTTCTGATAGATTCAAACAGAAGCCAGGGAGAGCATTTTGTCAGAGGAACAGGCTGACTTTAGACAAGAAATTAGTTCCTCAGAGCCAATCTTCACCAAAGAAAAGAAAAGTAAGTTAAGACTAGATCTGACCGCTTGTCATGATGAGACAAATGTAATATTGAAAAGTAATCGCACCAGCTGTCCTGTCCGTATCAGACTATAATTTTCTGGTGGCAATCTGTCATATGGTTTTTGATTTGAACATGAAAGCTTATCAGAGATTTCTAGTAAACGATCCAAGCTTTATAATTCAAATGTTACAGAAAACTGCAACCTAATGTGTATATGGAGCACACAAATGTCTTTGTGAAATAATGAATGCATATGAAATCTGTCAACAAGCACTATCAGTAGGGAAACATGAACGACTGTGCCTGTTTATTTTAGCCACCATCATTTCTTCTTAAACATTATTCTCCAGCAACAATTCAAGGCATAGAGACTATCACTAGAAATCCTGTACTAAAAACATTCTATAACAACTTATGTAGTTTCATTTGCTCACTATCCTATTTTTAATGTTGGCACGCATGCACACTCGCACGCACACGTGGATGTTTTGAGTTGTGAAGTCAAGGTCAGGTAGACCAGTCATGACTATCAAATGCTTTACCTTCCCCAAACAAGTAGGTGGACATTCTGCCATACCACTCTGCCATAAAATGCTTTTGATATTAGCTGCTCCAAGCTCCACTGTAATATATCCATCTGCATACACAATTAATTGTGCTGTTTGATGGTGACTGATGTGCCTCCTCGTAAACTTGGTGTACATCTCTTTTATGGCTACACTGATCTTCAATTTTAATTTGTGCGTTGCATCTATTGAAATCGATTCACTCAGTTGACAGTTCTCAGCTCAGCCCTCTAAGAATGTTCATGGTCTTGGCTCCTTCCATTGGTTGATCTTATGAGATCATGTCAGTGCCAGCCAGTCTATCTGCTCTTTGATTGCCCGCACATCCTGGTTTGAAGATGAACATAATACTGTGAATTAGGGACTCCTGCAAAGATTTAATCCAACAACTGTGTGCAAAATCTGCTTCAATTATTCAAATGTAAGAAATCTGATACTAGTGACAAGTATTTTGACTTCTGTACTAAAGCAAATAAGTAACAGTGAAGTCAAGGACCATTTCACTCTCCTTAAGGTGCATTGGGTATATGGTGTTGGGCCCATATTTGTGATAGAACAATCATCACTGGTGGGGGAAGTTGTGAGTATCACACCGGCCATCGTGACTTCCCAGGTCATTTCTTGGCACCACATTTTAGACTGAGTCAACCTGGGAGTCCAGGTCAATTAAACATAATCCACCATGATAAGGACTCAAACCTATGGCCACCACCGGTCGGCAAGCCAGTATCCTGCCACAAAACTAACAGAATTTCTCTACCCACATAGAATATTTATAGCATGTATATCTCTTATATGGATGTAGAAGGCACAGAAAGAGGGAACTGTTAATTTCCAAAGAAACAGTTATTGGCACTCAAAAGTTAGTTTCATGGTGGAGTTCCATGGACAAATAAAATCATGACTAGGGCAAGCTAATACATTCTGTTTTATCAATAAGAGTCATCACATTTATCATGCAGATTGAAATCCGTGCTATTGATGGAGGCACACCAAATTTGATTGGCGTTACTACTGTGTTGATTCCCATTAACCGCAATCAGTTCGCTCCTCGCTTTCTTACGACTGGCAACCAGACTGTGACACTGGATGAAGATCTTCCGCCTCAGCTGGTAGCTACTGTCTCAGCCACGGATGATGATGCCACAGTAAGTAGAATGATAATTTGCTACATGTGAACCTGTTGTAAGGAGACTGGTAAATATTGTCTGCAAGTTATCAGTATTGTGATTAGTTTGTATAAATGGTAAGTGGTTTGTATGAGGTGCCAGGAAGTGTAGCAATACATTTAATATCATCATCATCATGTGCCTTGCCGATGGGTGTAATTGGTCTTGGTTTACCATCTCACATGATCACCAGTTTCAGATCATGGATGCTTTCTTGTGTCAATTATGGTATTTGGCCAGGCTATCCATCTATTGCCGGTCTCTCTGGCTGAGGGGTTATAACACTTTTTCCGTAATCCCGTTTGTCACGCAGAGTCTCATAGCGGGAGCGAGCTGGGAGCGGTTCGTCCCCCGCTGGTGACTTGCGGGACACTGAGCCTGCCGCTCAGAAAGCAAAGGCAAACTACTGAGCGTAATCTTGCCAAGAAATCAACAGACAGCTGAAAGATGCTGCTGTTAACAGCGATGTCCTGTAAAGGATAAGCGAATAAAAAAAAAAAAAATCCATCTATTATCTATTTGTTTTCCCCTTGCTCCTTTCCCATCAATTTTATCAGTTCCAAGTTTTCAAGTTTGTTTCTTTTAACATGCCCTAAAATCTTATGGGAATAAAGGTTTCAGATCATGAGCTAAGTATTCTTGGTTATTGTCTGTTTTTGTTGTTCTGTTTTTGTTATTTGTTCATTACAATTTTGATTGAAACATTTGCATGTATCTCTGTGTTTTTCCTTCTATCAAGAGTCATAGTAATTGTTTGTGTTTTATTTGGATTCCAAAAAATCGTGACTCTAATTTCTCTGATAAGTTTGCAGTGTTCATCTGTTTCTTGAAGGACTACCTCATTTGTTTTTCTGTCCATCAATTGTATTTACATTTTCTATAGAAACCATATTTCTACCACCATTAGATGTTCCACAGCTTGTCTGCTTAGTGTTTCACATACATGCAATGGTATAGTTTTCTAAATAGCACTTTAGTTCTCACTGCAATTGTCAGCTTTTTAAAAGTTGTTTTCTATCTTGCAAAGGATACTTTTGCCATGAAGGTTTCTGTTCTAATCTCTACACAGCATCTTCCGTCACATGTTACCATGTAATAAATAGTATTTATGAGGCAGGAGTAAGCAGAGAGTAATAAATGGTAAGTATGATGAAGCAGGAAGTAGATACATTTTGGTAAATGGTGTAAAAGTAACAACATGCCTTTGTCACACATCTCCAAAAATAAGAACAAGTTTGTGGTGTCATTTTTGTGTTCATTCAAGTATCCATGTTAACAAATGTTGGCAAACAGAAGTGAAAAATACATATAAAACATGAATGGCCAAATATACATTTAGCAGCAATAAGATGTTGATGTCTAAAGAGGTTAACATTAACTTATAAATGAGAATAGTCAAGTGTTGTATGTTATAGAAGTGTGGACAATCAGCAAGCAGTTAGAAATAGAGTTGAGGCCCTAGAAATAACACAATACAGAAGAATAGGTTTCAGTTCATGGGAACAAAAGCAAAGAAATGTTGAGATCCTAGATTTATGAATATGCAGAAGAATAGGTTTTCATTTCATGGAAACGAAGCAAACACATATAGGGGTCATAGGGAAGCTGGGAATGGAAATTACAGAAGAAATCAAGTAACAAATGGAATATTTTGGTCACAATAAAAGGCATACCATTCTTATAAAAAATGTAGCAGCTGTACACATTGTAGGCAGCAATACATATAGAAGATAACATACAGAGGTGGACAAACAGCAGTCTCTCAGAGTTTACAATCAGAGCCTGAGATAGGACAAGTTGGAAATCAATTGCAGCTAATGTTCATTGTGTAGAAGACTATTGATTGATAGCAAGCACACAGAAAAAAAAAATAATCTTCTTGTATATTTGAAAATGTATGATGTTACGTGTCAGAAAATGAATGAGAAAGAGTTCAGTTGATCAGGATAATTGTATTTTTGTTAACCAAGTCTGTTTACAATCAATCTTGTATGGGATGCACCACAAGAGGTAATCAAGCAATCATGTTTTGCTGAGATTACTTTGTTGTGATGAGAAATTTCACATTGAAATTACCACTGAACAATGCATGACATTTTTTGTAATTAAAGAAGGTAATGTGCTGTTCAACCCTGCTAAGTTATAGCTTGACTATTAAGTGTAATTCATTATTTCAAATAAGGGATGTTTTATTTATTTGTTTTGTTCATGGCAAAAGAGCAATTGTATGTCATGCTTCACATCTTCATGGAAATGTTGCCTTGGTTTACTTTTCTGTTGTACACAGTGTAGGTTGTTATATCTGCTCTTGAACTTACAATGCATGATAAATAGAATACAATTGTCTGTTGTTTGACAATGATTTTCCAGATACAAAAATATGATAGATATAATGAGATATACCTATCATTTGTTGGAATCTGACTGTTTGATCTGTTTACTCCTAACCCAGGCCCCATACAACAGACTAAACTTCACTCAGGTTGGTGGATCAGCACAGTCTGCAAACTTCTTCAGTACAGATTTCCTTGGCAGGGTCTATCTCATAGGGAGACTCAGCACACCAGGAACTCCAGACACTTTCACGGTAAGATCATCATGATAGTGGGTGTAATAATAATCATCATATTATTAATAATAATAATTTTAATCATAATAATAATAATTAGTTTGAATGGCTCAGCTGTTGCCAAAGTCACTTATTTGAAAATCAGTTTTGTAGAATGTTTACTCTGACCGTTGAGAGCTGCAGTAGCATAGTGGTTAGTGAGCTTGTTTACCAAGACAGTGGTCAGGGTTCAATCCTAAGCCATTACAGGATTCTTTGTTTTCTGACCATTAGGGTTCTGGAGTTGACCAGCCTCATAAAATGAGTAGCGGTACATTTGTAGAACTGTCTGGGAATTATCTAGGAAGGAAAGGGGGAAGGAATCGGCATGATTGCTCCTCACACTAATTTATGGAGGATAGAAACAAGCAGAACCCTGGCAACTAAACAGACACACATCCTGTTTATTAATAACATCCAACAGTTTCAGATGGTTTTTCAGAATTTGTAATTAATAGATCCTGGTAGAGAAACAAAAATATTGCATATACTCAAAACAACAACAGACAAGACCTTGGAAGTGCCAAATTAGAAAATGGGAAACAGTCAGGAACTAATCTTTATGAACTGAATCTCATAGGGTGGTGGAATAAGATCATCAAGGATAGAAGCACATGAATTATGTGCTGCAGCAAATAACCTTGATGTCTTGTGATGCTGATGAAGGAAAAGGCAAGGATCCTTTCAGATGTAACCAAATGACATTATTTTAAATGTTCAGTTGTTGGTTCACAAGATTTCCTTTGATGAATGTCAACTTTGTATGTTACAATATTTCCTCAGTTACAAATCAGATTGTGTGATCAAGCTCCAAGCCCCCTGTGTGCAGCACAAGATGCATTTGTGCTTGTCAACGTGATTCGCAATCATCCACCATATTTTGTCAACACTCCATATCAAGTAGCCATGAACAACCTGTCACCAGGATCACCAGTTCTTACAGCTGAGGGTAGAGACAGCGATCCAGTGGTGAGTTGAGATATGCAGCAAATATTGTAACCAACATATCTTTCATAAAGCAGTGTTACTTTCTTTACAGTACAGCAATACTCTATCCTATTTTAATTTCTTCAAATATATTACTCCATTGGAACACTTGGAATAATGTCCGTTTCTCATAGAAGGTCTGCATTCGCATTGCTCTATATACAGTTCAGAGATCAAGCACGTGTGTCTGTATAATAATTTAGATATCACCCACTTGTGTCTATATAATAATCTAGATGAAAATAAAATGTTTCTATATAATAATCTAGATATCAGCCAATTGTCTATATAAAAATTTATATATCAACCACTTATGTCTATACAATAATGTTGGTATCAACCACGTGTGTCTATATAATAATCTGGATGTAATTATCAGTGTTCTAATGATTTGAGATCTATACTCTGCAGATCTGTCCATTAGGCAAATTAACTCTTTAAGAACATATTTTATTGAGTGATGTTTCTCTCTGAATATTTTATTGAGTGATGTTTCTCTCTGAATTTTCATTTCCTGTTACATGTTAAAGGTTAATTATTTCCACGACTTTCACAAGCATACTGAGCTCATAACGGGGATATTTAAAAATTATCACCAGGACAAAATGAACAAAATCAGTTTAGTAGAAGCTACCCCATCTTGAAATATTGGCTCTAAATACAATCAAACCTGGGTTTCCTTCGTTAATCCGTCCGAAAACATTTGACAAAACCCGAAACCGAGGAAATTATTTCCATATGAATCAATGTAAATCCAATTAATTCGTTCTAGAAACTCCAAAATACATACCAAAAACACATTTTATAGAGAATAAATATAGTGTTTAATACAATTTTTCGGCCCCAGATGTGTCCCAACTTGCACCTTTGCCGTGCCTAGTAACACAATTTATGCCAGTGCACCCCTTGAATTTTTCAAACCATAATCTGTTGGCCTTTAAACCACTAAATACACTAGCATTCGTTCCAGTCATTTTCTTAATGAGATCGGCTTACAACAGACTTACTTTTTCACATATGATTGCCTCTGAAACAGAATCTCCATCTATCTGTTTTTGATTTATCCAAAGTAATAATAACTGTTTGACAACTTCAGTTGTTTGTGATCTCTGTTTCATTAGCACATTCAAGTCTTTTGCTACATTAGCCTCTTTTATTGCTTCTTTTTTCGCCACAATGAAACGTATCATGAATGACTACTTCCTATACTTGCAGCCGATTTCAGAAATTTTAGTTCCGCACTTGTATTTTATTATTAGCAAGTGATGCTCATACAACGAAAAACACCACCAAACTGAGCAGAAGAACATGTGGGCCCCTTTGTTTTCACAAAATTAGCATTGAGGTAATGTCAGCACATCGATGAAAACTGAGGCAATTGACGAAAACCGAGACAAATATTTTCCACACACAAAAATCGACGAAAACAGAAGGCAACGAAAACTGAGGTTTGACTGTACTGACCTTTCAACCTTTTAGAGTTAATTAGACCAGTCTTTGTAATCATACAGACCCCCTTGTGACCTCTCATTGAAGGCTAAGGCTCTGGGGAACTGTCGCGTGGTCCGCTACTGTTGAGAGAAGTCTCACAGGTACAGTAGAAGACAATGAGCCTAACCACTAGGAAAGACTCCCCACTGAAGAAATAGCAGACGAGTGGCTCGTGAAAAACAAAGAGTATGACAAATTGTCCCAGAAAAAGGTCTACTATTCTTACAGTGGCACAGGACTGCAGATAAAGTTATACAGCTATACACACAAAGATGACAGCAAACTTAGTTAGCAGCGACACGATGATCCTGTGGAAAAGAATTTAGCCCCCAGACTTGACTTGAACTATACAGCACAAAGAAGTCGATAAAGATGAAAGATTCAACTTTCGTCCTACTCTCACACTTGTGTGATCTAATTAAATGTTGGATATGAGGATAACGACTAGGAATTCTTATTTAGCCATAAGCGACAACACCGCTTATCACTATTTTAATACTGAACAAATAGAAATGTAAGTTCCCACAAGGAACGTAAAAGGCAAATAATTGATGAGAAGAAAAAAAACAATATGTAAATCAAACAAAGTTCTCGGAGCGAGGTCTTAATCATGAGACGGTATGGTGGTAAGTCAAGCAAAGTATGGCCGTGACTCCAGGAAGGTGTTTAGGCACTCAGCTGCAAATGGTGTTTCCACCGGTGAAGATGGTAGTCTCTCCGGCGTTCCTCTTCGGGTCACCCTCTTCGCCTGTGGCCCACAGATCAGTTCTTTCAGAGTCGCGGATGCGCAAACTGAAATCTTATGCTGCTGGTGAGTTATGCTAGTTGATGCTGCTGGTGAGTTGCTCTGGTATACCACAACACTTCTGAAAGTCAAACCAAAATAAGCGACTGGTCAGTGGTGGCCTGGGTTGTGATCTCATATGTCTGTCCTAGCCTGTGACTACCCTCTGTCTTCATTCTGAATCTCGCTATAGAACCAATCCCTAACTGTGACTGTACTGGTGATGTGATAGGAAAGGAAATGGGTTCCAACCCTAACCACAGCTGACGCTCCTAAGTGTACAAGAGATGCAGATGTGTATTGGGGAAAGTAACTGGATCACTAACTTAACACCCAAACTGACTCTACAAAGTGTGCAAAGTGTAGTGAGGAAAGGAAATGGATCGCTAACCCAATAACCCAAACTGATACTCCAAAGTGTACAAGAGACGCAAAGAGGCATTGACATGTAATTGAAATACTCCTGATAAGAAGGCGAAAGAATATGCTTCTGAGCAGGTAACCAATACTAATATTCCAGAACACACCAGGATATACTGTAGAGCAGTGTAATGCTACTATTCAAGAAACAATGCCTGCGTGACTCTGTAGCGACATACCAATATGCAAAACATTTCTATGTTAAAATCCAGAATCTTTCTGAAAATAAAACTAAGTTGCTGAACAATGAGAATCAAGAATGCAGTTGCTTATACTGTAAGACAGTGAACTATCTATCATCAAGACCAGAGAACAGAACCACTAATATATTCACTAGGTCTGCCGTCGACCATCAATGTGAATTAAAGGTCACGCGAAGCGCGTGGTGATTCTTGCCTGACGTCTTCTAACCACTAAAATCATGACTCAATCACTTCTAGAAAACAGGACATTAGCTGACAAAGAATCTTGAGCATTTCGATCTCTATCTGCTACTGGATTCGCTCAATCTAAAATAATAATTATCCTACGTGACTTAGAATGATAACCATGCTTGCTTGGCAAGTAGTTGACCGAACCCATCAATGTCGTAAAGTAGAAATGATCACGCCTGTCCTATATTTATGCCAAATATATTAAATGAATTTCCGCCTGATGGGAAATGAATTTATACAGAGCGCTATTCTTTACTAGTCCTCCTGGCGGAGAATATTACGTGTTTGTTTTCTATCGATTTGCCGCAATGTGGCTTCGACAGACAACCAGGTTATGAACATAAAAATACAGAAATAATAATCGTTTTGCCTTACCTAGTTCCAGAATCAGATTCTCACTACGGATCGGGGCACTTATTCAATATAAAATTTTGGTTAGGCTTATTACTTATTTCAGTAATCTAATATTGACTTATTACTTGTTTAAGTACTTTACTATTTAAAAAACGTTGCTTTTTTAACACCAAAATTTGCCCCGACCGTTGCCTGCAATGTCTAGCAGAAGAGTGTGACCGGACATGGAACTAGCACCAGCAAGTGGCCGTTTCCGGGCCCCGTTGTCTATTGGTTGTAGTTGGCCAGGATAAGTAAGCCAAATTAAATTATCCCATTACTATACATACAAAATAACTGTAACCTTAATGTAAACATATGGTAAAGAATCTTTATAATATGCTGAGTACTAAGCAAGATAGGAGGGTGCAGCCAGGCTTTCGCCACAGGAACCCGGGTTGAAGAACTATGGATAGTATGTTAAAGTACAATTACAACAAGAACCTTGTTAAAATATGACTTCATTGTTTAATTGTTGAGTAGTGGGAATTATGCAGTTCACCGGTCAGAGGGTATCAATATTCTTATCTCTTTGTATTTGCAGTCACACAGATTTGGCCAGCTGACTTACTCTCTGATTGGAGACAATGGTGCAGAGACAAGGTTCAGCATTAACTCACAGTCTGGTGCTATCACAGTCTCAAACAATCCTAGCTCGGCCGGACAGTCCCCATTTTCGGTAAGAATAGAACATGTCACTGAAAGTCTTTTTCTTATCAATAAGTTGATGATGATGCTGATGATTATGATAGACACTGATTATGATGCCTCTATCATATGGATAAGGTGGATGAATCATAATGAGCAGTTCCACGAAGAGAGTTACCAGTGTATCTGAAAATGTCTTCCAAGTGCCAATCCTTTCATCTTTTACTGACATCTGTATTTAATTCTTGCAGAATTTTAGAATCAACTCAAATGCATGCACATCTTTCTGTATTTGTTGTCTAGTGAAGTCATGCCTCGTCTCCATATAAAGCATTTAATTGTAATGTAGTTTATTTTGTAGCTGTCTATTTCAAGGTTGCAGCAGTATAGTGGCTAGATGCTAACCTGGTGGTCACTGGTTCCATCCACATTAGGGCAGACATTTTTGAACTGACCTGGGCTCCCCGGTCAGTGCGGCCTAACAAGGGTACCAGGAAATGGCTTGTGAAGTAACAGTGGCCAGTGTGACACTGACAACATCACCTGCCCAATGCCAATTGGTCAATACAAATATTGGTCTAGCACAATCTTTTTTAGCAGTTTGTGATTTTAGTTATATATATTGATATATTTTTGGCAGTACAATTCTTACTTGCATTCTTTGTTTTAAATGTATATTTTATTTGCATACATTAGTGGTCCAGCAGAAATTGGATATAATTAATTGACCTGCTGGTTTATCCTGCATTTATGTGCTCCAGGCTATGCTGTAGATTGCTTTATTGTGAAATAAATGTTGTAGTTTTCTTGTTTTTGTTGTATTGATGCAAACAAAAGGGATTTGAGGCAACATATGTTTTAATAAAGGCTTCTGTCTCTGTTGTATTGTTAGAAATTGTGAAATGTATAATTTTAGAGATTATTAGTGTGTGTTAACAGTTATACATTCAGAAATTGTAACATCAATGATGCATTTTAAGAAATTGTTTAGCACATATTATGAATAGTGACATTTTACTTTTCCCACTCTTCCAGGTACGTATTCAAGTTTGTGACGGAGGTAATCTGTGTAACGTGACAGTTGCCATAGTTGCAGTCTCTGATAACAATAATCCTCCTGCTCTGACCCAACCACCATATACTGCTACCATACCTGAGACATGGGCGTATGGAGACACCATCATTGATGTGAATGCAACTGACATTGATCCTTCAGTAAGTACAATCATTTCCAAGTTGTTTTGTTTGCATTTAGTTTCTGCACACTGTTTAGTCATAGAATAGGATTATATTTGCTTCTTTCCATCATTCTTTGTTCATTCTTCAACATGTCATTGGATATGAAGAGTTACCTTCTTTCTTAGATTCAGTTTACATGAGTAGTTAGTTGTTATAACAAAGCCATACCCATTACTATCAGTCAATTCTGTTTTATTTATCCCATTGTAGATGGGCTCTTGTGGTCTCTATTTGCCATCTATCCTAAAGGGGAGTTGGAAGTTTTTGATCCCAAGGCAAATGTGTCACCTAGATTGCATTGAGTTTGTCTTTGTATATTATTAGTCCATTTACTTCAGTTTGGTTTACCTGAAGTACAAAAATTCACTGGCTGCATGCTTGACTAGTTTCAGCTTTTGTGTTCCCTCCATTAGCCAACTTCTTTCAGTGTAACCCGTGGATAACTTCAGTGGCTAACACTGAGACGAACCTGGTCTGCTGGAGCCAGAGGAGGATATTGTAACCTCTCATCTACTCCCCTCCTTTTTTACTGATTCTAGCAGTCTTAATCAAAGTTCTTAAGCTTTGTAAATTGTCAGCAAAACGGTTATGCTTACAATGGTACAGTTCTTAAATGTGTAGGTGCAGATAGCACGACAATGACCAATTAAATGAACAAAGCACTTTGCTAATAATAATAAGTGATAGGGTTTAGTGTTGGTGTCTCGAACATGATCAATCTTCAGTTCAAAGAAAGTATTCTTTCTACAAGAAAAACACTTATATGCATGCATAGAAAGCAACAAGCTGTTGAACAAGATGGTCACGGATAAGTCAAACACACCACCACATGTAGTTTATGGGCAGCCTGGAAGTTTAGTGACTAGATGCTGGCATGCTGGTCAAGGGCTCAAATTTGCATTGAGACAGATTATTTAAATTAACTTAGGCTGCAACGTCAACCCAGACTTCATTTGGTATCAGGAAATGGCTCATGAAGTGAAGTTAGTTGCACATCCTTTACAGGACATAGCAGTCAACTCCAGCATTTTTGGCTGTTTGTGATTCCTGGGAAAGTTTACATACAGTAGTTTGCCATTGCTTTCTGAACGACCAGTACTCATACCATTGTATGGAAACCAACACAAGGCAGTTTGCTTCCAAATCTTCCGCAGCTGTGTTTCAAACGCGATATGCAGGATTATGAATTGTATTATTTGTATCCCCTTCGCCACGGAGCCGGATAAAGTGAAGACCGAGTGATACTGACCATATCATGTCTGGAGTGGCATTTAATCTATAAAAGTCTAGCACAATGTGCTCAATATGTTCTAATGTGTGAAAATGGGTTCTTATTTTACTTATAGTTTTTAACCTTAGAGCGATCATGTATGAGCTGGGAGCTGTTCTTTTTTATTTGTTTTGTTCTTCATGTCTATTTGTTTGCAGTTGAGAAATTCGTTGAATTATGTTTTCTGTTTTCTCTAGATTTGTTTGTTTAATGTGTGTTTTATATCCTGTACAGAGGTTGACAGATCATCTACATTGTTTTGATCTCCAGATCCTACTAACTTCAAACTATACAACTTCAATTACTGCTGCGTTTGTTATGTATGTTATTCCTTGACATATATATTTTCTCTCTGCAGCCTCCCAACAATGAAATTGAGTATGAAATTGCAGCTGGCAGCACCAACGACAGAAGTCTTGACTGTTTTGCTATTAATCCCACATTTGGCTACATATTTTCCAAAAGAAGTCTCAGGGAGGATCCATGTAATGCAACTAACATGTTCCAGGTGAGAACATTTAGTTAGCCTACAGCAACTTTTGTAGTAGCATACTAAACTGTGAAAGTCTTACACAAACTAGGGGTGAAGACAGAATTATTAATCAAGATCAAGGTGTGACAAATCTGAGCATATAAAAAGACAATGCTGCTGAAAACTAAACAGTATGTGCTGGAGATACATGCAGCTGACTTTCTTTGTGGTGATGGAAACTGATCTGATCTGAGTGGATAAGTTCCCTGGTATATCAGCACAGTAGCCAGGGTTCAATATCCACTGAATAGTGATTTTTGTTGACTATACAACCCTATAGGAGTCATGGCAGTGTAGTGGTTAGTGAGCTCCGAGGTGCAGTTCCCGGGGGATTTTGTTCTAACCGGTCCAGCATGTTGGTTGTGCATTAGTTAATTTCTAAAAATAAAATTGTGTGTGTCCTTTGCAGAATTTAGCAGTCAGCCCCAACCCCAGGTTAATTTTCTAGTCCATTTTACATTCATTTGTATGCCATTACTTTCTGAAATATACATTGAATGCCAACTGACTAGTGTAGGGGTTGAGCCTCTACACCGCCATCAGTGAACTGGAAGTTGAAGAGCACATGCTCTTATCCTTGTGGTCGTGTACACCTCTAGTTAATAACTACCATTAGTGTATTTCCCTGTCAGTTGATTGTGCAAGATGTTTGACAAGAGAGGAGCTGGCTGGGCTGGACTGTCCTATGTGAGCAGAGATGTATCTTCATGAAATGCCTGATGTACTCTCAACTGTCCTTGATTGTTGTGTTGTATTGAAGGAAAGGACAAGGTTATTATCTAGTATGCAGGGCAAGATGTACTGTTACGAGTAGGAATACAATTATGTTACACTCTGAGGACATGATTGCATTGTGTGCTGGTACTTGATTGTTGCCTAATTATGTGATGTGGAATTGATGACCAAATCACCATGTCCAAATTAACATTCTTACACACAGTACCTCAACTTCGACTTCTCTGTGGCAAAGTGGTTCAACTGCCTGCCTCCCTCTCTGAAGGTCATGGGTTTGTTTTTGAACTCTGTCATTCCCCTGGGAAGGTTAACCCGGTCAACAAATGCCCGCAGAAGTCGGATGTGTCGGCCTAACGGCTCAAGAACGCAGCTCTGCTGTAAACCGGCACAACGCAATCACGTCCAAAAACAAAACTCCGGATGAACGCAGAAGAAGAAGAAGAAGAAGAAGAAGAAGAAGAAGAAGAAGAAGAAGAAGAAGAAGAAGAACTCTGTCATTCAGTTCATGAGTGCAATTTTTGTCAGAGACCGTTCAGTGGCGGATGCTAAAGCCATGGAATTCGTGCTCTTTGCAACACTGTTGACAGGCTGCTCTGCAGAAAGAAATTGAGCCATATAGGATAATACCCAGTGGAATGAAGTCTATCCTTTTGCCTCTAAACCCCTAGCTTTCCTCCTCCTCTCCCCCCTACCCCCCAAACCCCTAAAAGAAAACCTTTTATGCCTTTTATTCCTGTTGTGCTGTGTCTGTGCATGTAGTTTTACATAACATCAAGAGTCATACATCAGACAAGTTGTGAAGGGACTGAACCAGCCAGTCATGTTATGCTTTAAATATGACCTAACATAGCAACACCTGGAGACAAGTCACGATTTATCATGTTTTGTCATATCTAGTTCCAAGTTCGAGCTAATGATAAAGGGACCCCCTCAAGGTCGAGCCCATTTGCTGCTGTCACTATCAACATCATTCGAAACAACAATTCACCAAGATGGGAGCAGCCAGTGTACATATACAACATAACTGTGAACCAACAGACCAACAGTATCATTGGCAGGATCAGAGCAACAGATGCAGACCCCTTGGTAAGTTGTTAGTTGTACATCATTGTTCTCCTTGTCAAGAATGTAGCTTGATAGTGATTCTGTTGGTATGTACAGTAGTCAGCATCATATGGTTAACACCTGATGCAGTACATTAGACAACAGTATTTGTATAACAATTCAGATATTTTGGCCACATGACAAGTCAAGGTACATAAGAAAATAAGAACCAAATTGGAGGGAAAAGTTTATGGCAAAGTAAGTCAAACCAAGGACCCTTTTTACGATGTAAGATGTATTGGATATATGGTTTAGGCATCAATAAATGCCAGAATTTAACATCAAGAGATGTCCTCAAAATCTTTTTTTTAGAGTTTACCAGCAAGAGTCATCAAGTGTTAGAGGTAAATTGCATGCTACCTTGTTTGTTGTGATGGCATTAGATTGACTGATTTGTACAACTTGTATTTGTTGACCTGAGGTTTTATTTTATTAATTTTGATTTGCTTCCCTTCCAAGGTTCCATTCGGCACACTCAGCTATACAGTGATCGGTGGTGGCAATGGCAACAGTTTCTTCACTGTTAACAAGGTCTCAAACAATGATCTTGATGTAATTCTCAGCCAGCCATTGACTGGCAGCATGACAATGGAATACAGGGTAATTGTCATTCCTTTTTTTTTATCAATGCTTTTCATTCTTAGATTTTATTTGCGAATCCGTGGAGGGGAAGCCACTATATTTATTTCCCAACAAATTGTTTATGGATAGTTAAAAGCTAGATTTATGGTGGAATGACATATAAAAATTATGTCATAATATTTACTTGTCTTGAGGCTGAATAGCATGATCAATAAATATTCATATATTAATTGGCACTTGTACAAATAGAGGAATAACTTAGAGATTAGGGGATATACTAGACAACATGAACACTAAAAGCTATAGAGATTTGAATTTGCCATCTCCAAATGATGACTGTGCCTTGCTGCAAGAACAAGTATACATTGATTTGATACATTGATACATTGAATATACATTGATTGATAGCACATGACTTGCTGGCAACCCCAAAATAAATATGTCTTCATTAGCGAACCCTATCATTTACCTGAACCAGAAAACTATTAAATATGGATAGAATTTAGACTGAATAATTTAGCAATAAAAGATTGACTTGCTTGTTATTTTCAGAATTTATTAAAATACGACATTGACACACAGTATGAAATGTCATACACAACATAAAATATAGTTCACAGTGTGAAATAGGCACACAGTATGAAATACCATGCACAACATGAAATAAAATACATACAATTTGAAATATAATACACACATCACCGCAGGATAAAATGCAGTGCATGCTTATCAGAGCCGGTGCTCTATTAGACAACAGATGCCCCATACATGATACATTAGAGCACATTGTTCTGTATCATTGGTTTCTGGACATGAAGACAGACAGCTGCTGTGATGGCTTTTTGCTCTAGCAGTTAGAGATTTATTTACTTTCCCTTTTTTAATTTGCAATCTTTAGGCTTTTTTAAAGCTTACATTTCTATATATGAAATAAAAACTATTTTAATAGTTGTTTTTAATAGTGAGAACATAAGTAACTAAATCATCTTTGCAAGAAAAGTAATTAATTATTAGCTTCACTTATTTATTAGATTGGTTTTACCACTTTAATAATTATTTGTGCAGTTTTGGGGTATGAATCATGTTTGCATTGCATTATAGATTGTTTAGTATTTCATTGAAATGTTTACTTTGCAAATTGTGTAGATGTTTGTACTGGTGCAAGACAGTGGGTTGCCTCGCAGACAGGATGTCACAGAGATAATTGTCTATGTCAACTTCAACCTGAACCGACCATACTTCACGCAGCTGAGCTACACCTTCCAGACCTATGAAAACGTGCCAATAGGAGAACAGATAGGATCTAATCTACTCGGAGCTGACAATGATACCACGGTTAGCATTTGTATGTTGGTTACTGTCTGATAGCTAGATTCATGATTGTGCTGGACACATTGCTTAGGATAGCAGTCTCTCAGTTCTAGGGACATAGGTTTGAACAGTGTCAGGTAAAGGTCTTTTAATCTGCCAGAGATTAAGTAATACATGTGCCATACTGTTGGCAAGGGCAAGTAACTCTGTCCCATAGGTTATACAATGACCATCTTTATTTTTTTTTAAAACCAGTTAATCTTGTTCTGTATCAGAACAGACAGTTGAACATATTCTGCAGGGCTAACAAGGAGAAAAAGACAAAGTTTAGAAATCCATTATATCCAATCTTCATTTGGGGGATGGGGGTGCATTTTGGTTGATGTAGGTCCTACTGCCAGTCTGCTGGGCAAGTTACAGTAATGTCAGATCCCAGACCATACCATGAATCTAATCAGGTCTGATGAAGCTCGAGGTGGACATTATACCTCTAAGAAATTCTTAGGCAAGTTATAGTAATGTCAGAGCCCAGTTAGCCAAAATGTTTGCATGATATTTGATGTCAAAAGTAAACATGTAAGTATGTTGTTTGTCTAACAGTCACCATGGAACCTGTACTATTTCCGTGCAAGTCCCGTCAACAGTTACTTCACTATCAGCCCTAGCGGACAGGTTTCGGCGTACAGGAATCTCTATAGTGATGCATCCAGACCAACCACATATACAGTAAGATAAATGATGTTTATCTGTTGTAGAATTTTGTATGTGTTTTTCTTTACCAATCAATCTCATATTAGCAGGTTTGAATGTTTTGTCACAATTACAGTTTCATATTCGGTCAAAGCATGTTCTTCATTGTTCACTATAAGCATTTAGTGTTCATTGATTGATTGTTTATATTCATTTCCTGATTGATTGATATTAGTTGTTGATATTTTATTTCTGATTATATTGTTTTTATTTGGTACATATATACTTACTTGTTCTTAACAAAGATATAGCCATCAGTTTGAAAATTGTATTTCTTTATCATAGGATATGAGTATCTGGCTAGGTTGTAATTGAATAATTCTCGTTGGAAATGGGGAATGCATATTTAGCTGTCAATTGCAAACAGTGTGAAACCAGATTCATAAATTGACAATAACATTAGGAAATGTGGAAGTAAATTTAGCTTTTATTGTCTTCAGTTGGCACCACAGGACAGATATATATCATTTTCTTTGGGATGACATGTTCACATAAATGTAGTGTCTCACAATTATCATGTGTGTAATGTTAATATTTACTATTTGTGTTATTAATGTTCATACATATGTTCTAATTCTTGGAGCAGTATAATGAGGGCTAAGAAGCATATCAAGGTAATTCAGTATTTATGCAAGCCTTTAACTGTAGCTAGTTAAGTTAATTGAGAAATACATTCACAAGCATTGATTGGTGCTCACAGAAGTAAAGAAAGGAAGTAGAGATTAGAGGAAATGCTAGGTAATATACAATTTAAAGCTATAGTAGTCATGCCAGGATGAAGTCTCCACTATCATCATCATCATCCAATGACTTTTCCTCAGACTGCATTTGATTGCTTACTAAAACAAAACAAATGTACCCTCATCTCATACAGCTAACATCAGAGATCTATGATGGTGGAAACCCTTCACTTACAGGAAGCCAACTGGCAACTATTACTATCACAGTCAACCGCAACCTCTTCTGTCCAGAGTTCACAAACCTGCCAAATAGCACAACCATCTTCTTGAATAGCACTGGTACAATATTTGTGGTCATGGCCAGAGATCAGGACACTTACGTAAGTATGCAGTTTAGGACAACACAGCGTTTTTATGCGATAATCATCATCATCAAACATGTCAGTCCTTAGGCTGGTCTTGAAGTTTCCTGATCATTCCATTTTATATTTGTCTGTCTTGTGCCATTTTCTTTCATTCCATATATGTCTTCATTGATAATATGACCATGCCTGTTGTATAAATGTTGTCCTTGGTCTTACCTACCTTCTTATGATATAATGTATCATAGTTTTACATAGTTATATTGACTTTATTTGGTTTCTACAGGATGGCCTCCATGGCACATGGATGCCTCAGTGAGGATTATCTGTATTACATTCCTGACATGTCCATAGGTGCTTCTTTGATAAATCCTTCAGTCTTCAACAACCAACTGTGCCAGTATTGATTGATGAACATACTTTTCCTCCTGATGTGCTTCTCTTTTCTGGACATTCCAATCTTGAATCTGAATCTTATATTCTAACTATTGATGTTGATTCATTCAGTTGAAAGTCCTTGTGTCAAGCCAGCC
The DNA here is from genome assembly GCA_963921405.1 of Cepaea hortensis. NCBI lineage: Eukaryota > Metazoa > Mollusca > Gastropoda > Stylommatophora > Helicidae > Cepaea > Cepaea hortensis. The sequence continues at coordinate 15,503,544 of OY992880.1, read as the reverse complement.
CTGTCTGTTCATAATGTATCTGCATAATCTATTGGCTGACTTTCTAACAGTGGCAGTAACAGCCAGTTTTCCTGCTCTTTCATATCTAGAAAAGAGCAGCACACTAAACACACAAAGGAAGTAATAAATCAATCATGAATACCTGATACCTGATTGGTTTTTTCAACAACAAGGAACTGGTTCACTGATGGATTTATTATGAAGCAAATCAGAGCACTGACGGATGTGTCTAGAGGGCAACAATAATAATCTCAGTTGAAATGAATCAAATTGCCCTCTGAGGGATTCAACCCAGCAGTGTTTAAGTATGGTACTGATGTCAGAAATCTAAATGTTTAAGATAGTGACAGAACTGGAATATGGCAATATATAATAGGTTAGATTGTTTCTGTGCAGTATCTCGCACTACCCTGTTTGTATTTTATATTGTTAAATCTCAATTTTTGCCACCACAGTATTGACTTTGCTGACAGTGTTATTGTCTGTTCCACGTATGTTATATAATTATATGTTTATTAATTTGTCAAGTAATCATACTATACGCCCATTTCTATTGCAGCCTCTCTACAACAAACCTACCATCACACTGATTGGTGACACTGGTGTTAGTGCCTACTTCAGCTTCAGCCAAGCCACGGGAGCTGTCACTGTCCTTCCATCCATAGCAAACAGCAATGCTAATCAGTTTCAGGTATGCATCTAATTATAGTTCTCTCGGTTTTCAAGAACATTGAAGTCCTCAAAAGAGTATATTACTGGCTTCTTCCGTGCATTATCCTAAATGGTCAAGCAGTCAGCAACCTTCATATCTAACAGTGATGTGTAAGTTAGTCAACATAAACATCTCTTTGATTTTGCTAGACCCTTGACAAATTGTAAGCTGCCACGGTGGTCCTGTTTTCTTCCTCTCATACACTAGTCTGCCACCTTCTGCTTCCTGATTGACCCTATTTTAACATTCTTGCTGGGTCTTGAAATAACAGTCCCGTTGATGTGATCAGTCTCTCTGAGTACACAGCTAATGTAATTCTGGGGTGTCATGATTCTCATGTCTGCTTTCTTGCTTCTCTAACAACACGTAGGCAGCAATGAATAATTTTAATTACTGCATGCAGGTTTATCAACGGCCCTTCGGTTGATGTTGAGGTGGAGTTCTTCTTGACAGTTTCACTGTTTAGCTGAGATTCTTCTCTACAATTTATTTACACTCACAACATGACATTTATTTAAAAACACATTTTTTTTTTTAAAAGTTGCATATCCTTTACAGGACATTGCAGTCAACACAATAATTTTACTGCCATTGTTGAATACTTGGCAAGTTTTTACATTCAGTAGTTTGCCATTGCTTTCTGAATTACCGGCTCCCATACAACACGTGAAAACCAGCACGACAGTCTGCTGCCAAATCGGTCGCTGTGTGTTTTGAATGCGGGTAAGCGGCATCACAAATTGTGTTTGCAAAGCCATCGCAGCAGAGTTTTTAAATTAGTAATATTCTTTTTTCTTTTAAAGTCTAAATTTATGGATTTTGTTGACTTTTTTTTTCTTTCCTAGTTTTTCATTTTATATATTACTAGCTGACACGGCCCGGCTTCGCCCAGACTCTGGTGGGGAGCATCTCATTTAATTCATATAAGTAGTCATATAAGCTCCCGTTCCCGACTGTCTGTCTGTCTGTCTGTCTGTCTATCTATCTGTCTGTCTGTCTGTCTGTCTGTCTGACCCGGCCCAGCCCATGGTGGAGAGCATCTCATTTAAATCATATAAGTAGTCATATAAGATCCCGTTCCCGACTATCTGTATGTCTGTCTGTCTTGGGTAAATGGAGGAGGGAGGAGGAAGAGGGAGGTGGAGGAGGGAGGAGGAGGGAGGAGGAGGAGGAAGAGGGATGAGGAGGGAGGAGGAGGGAGGATGAGGAGGAGGGAGGAGGAGGAGGGAGGATGGTGAAGGAGGGGGAGGAGGGAGGGGGAGGAGGAGGGAGAAGGAGGAGGAGGGAGGAGGAGAATGTAGGTGGGGGAGGATGAGAAGGGAGGAGGGAGAGGGAGGAGGAGGAGGGAGGAGGTGGAGGGAGGAGGAGGGAGGAAGAGGTAGAAGGAGGAGGGAGGAGGAGACAGGAGGAATAGGAGGGAGGAGGAGGGATTAGGAAGAGGAGGGAGGAGTAGGGTGGAGGAGGAGGGAGGAGAGAGGAGGAGGAGGAGGAGGAGAAGGGAGTAGGAGGAGGGAGAGGGAGGAGGAGGAGAGAGTAGGCGGAGGGAGGAGGTGGAGGGAGCAGGAAGAGGGGGGAGGAAGAGGGAGAAGGAGGAGGGAGGAGGAAGGAGGAGTAGAGAGTGGGAGGAGGGAGGAGGCGGAGGGAGGAAGAGGGAGGAGGGAGGAGGTAGTAGGATGATTGATTGCCATCCCACCAGGTTAATATGTTATCGCGGACCTCAGAGAGAAGTGTCTATGTAGAAGACCATTTCCTGGACGTACGTATTTTGGGAGGGGGAGGAGGGAGGAGGAGGAAGAAGAAAAAAAAACTACGACAGTTGGCATCTCTGGAATGAAAGGAAGGCGTGTAGAAAATTTCATCTCAATCGGATGGGCCGTTCGCGAGCGTATAAAGGACATACATACATACATACAGAGATACGCACATCCTAATTTATATATAAGATTCAGGTATATTCTTTGATACATGTTTAATGTACTGCACTTTCTGCAGAAATATTTTTCAGAACTTTGATTAATACACAGACTATCATATACCAGAAGAATCGACACCATTTTATATCCACTTGAATGATGCACCATGGAAATCAGAACATCCTTTAGTTAGAAAAGAAAGTAAAAAACAAATGGCATATGTTCCTCAATTCCAATCCAGTTTTTGAAATTACACTTTTATTTTAACCAAGACAGAATAGATTTTGTTGGTTTTCACTTTTAAAATATGTTACTAAGTTGTATACTATTATTTACTATGGAAGCTAGTGATGAGTTCAAATCCCTCACATAATGCTTCTACAGGCACTAAAATTGTACCAAAATATGTCAGACTGTGCTAAAAACTGTCAAAACACGTAGGGCATAGAATGCAAATAATGATTCTGATATATGAAGAAATGAGATAATAGGAAGACAGAAGTAATGGTGATACCAAAGAAACAGTTCATACCTAAATGTACAATTAATGTAACAAGCATTATTTTTGGTCAAGTGCAGAAGTTCAGATATCTAGGCACATGAATGACACCAGATTCATTTTATAACAAAAAATCTATGCAATAAGTCATGGGATGCTAGAAGGAGAATTCTTGCATGTTGTACAGAATCAGTTCTAACACATGGCTGTTTCTTTATGGGCAATTAGTAAACAAGCAAACAATTTCTTATAAGCTTTAGAGATACGGTTTTTTGGAACAATGTTGAAAATTCCTGGGCAGTCAAAATGAGTAATCAAATTAATCAAATGTTATTTAAAGAGGCTAATACACAAAAACAGGTTTTCACAAACATCAGAAAAAGACAGGTTTGGGAATTTTTTTCTGTCGGGGGCAAAAAGAAAATCCTAACCTGCACAGTTGGCTGTGACTGCACTAGCTAGGCTGCCTTAATTCCTCAGGCTCAAAAGACCCCTCTGCCATACACCGCAAGGTACTATATTGGCAGTAAATGACAGTATTGCTTGGTCTCATGATGAGAACAAACAGCTGGAACATGTAACAACTCGACAGATTTGTGCAAAGGAAGATGGTGAATGAAGATTATGCAATGATAAGGAAAGAGGTTAATGCACAAAGTGATAAATACTGTTAGAAATTGCAAGATGTGGAGAAACATGATCGCCCATGCCACTCGTTCACGTGATGATAATTGTTCAGAAAAATATGTTTCATAAATTAGTAAATCTACAGCATAAATTATAGATGTGTGCACAGTTGGAAAATATGAACATAAATGAATCATACCACAATGTATTTAAAAAACATCTAATAGTTATTGTGTTAGAAACATTTAAAGTCTTACTTACCTCTGAACTTCTGAGATGCCTGTAATATAAATGCCTATTTAAACAATGAATTTGTCTAATGTTTGTAGTGTGGTTATTACAGTAGTGGTGAATACTGTTTTATCATTCTGTACCTAATGAAGTCAGGTTTAACTGACAGAGGTAATGTCAGGCACATTATACTACTGTGTTATTTTCATATGCTTGCTGCCACATTACTTTCAAATGAATTAATCTTGTAATGGCACATTTCTGATAATCATAATTGTGATGATGGTAAAAGTGATGATCTCATGTTGCTTGTACAGCTGAGCTTCCAGGTCACTGATGGCTACTGTAGCACACCAAGGCAGGCAACTTTAATTGTCAACTTGCAACGCAACCAGTCCCCACCTCGCTGGACCCTAGGTCAGGATAATATCACCATTCTGGAGATCCAGGACACAGCCCAAGCAATCTATAACCTCAGTAGATTTGCCACAGATCCAGATGTAAGTTGACACTTGACTGTACTGTATGAGTGAACCGTCAAGAAACTGAATTGTAATCTCATGCTCATTGTCTACATTGTTGGTTAAACCTTAAGGATATATCAGTATGTTCATATAAAGCTAATTAACAACAATGGAGATGGTGTACAAGTAGTCAGAAGGAATCTAGGCTTAGCAGTTACGAGGTTACACAGCATTAAGATTCTATGGCTTGTTGAAGTAACAGTTTCGAGAAGATGCTTCTCACCTGGTCATGGACCATGTTGCATTAACTAAAGATGAAAACTCAGGCTTTTACACTTAAATGTTAGAAAATAATACACTGTGTATCAAAAAGAAACAAATTGTGAAATTCAACAAGATTATCAGCATTAAAAAAAAAACCTGCACTCAGAAACATAAGTACTTTGGTCATATTAAAAGTCACAGCAGCTTAGAAAAAAATACAATGATGGATGACATAATTCCTGGAAGTAGAGGCAGGGGTTCACCAACTCAAAGGTGAACATAGGTCTTTAAAGACACTTGGAGAATGAAAATGAATGTGGCAGGGGAACTAGTGAAAGATTGAGTTTTCCTGTTGGGCCACCATGAGAGCCAGGACTTGCTACATGAATGCATATACAACTGTGGCTGGTTCTGCAGCTGACACATCTGTTATTGAGTCTGTCTGTACATTTTGTGGTTCCATTTTCCTGGTTGTAACACTGCATATTTTTGACTGCTCTTCCTGCTGCTTGTGTGTCATCTATTTTGAGTTGGGGTTGCAGGTTCTTAAATGCAAATAGAGAGCACACTTCTAAATTAAGATCACTGTCAAGTAGTTATATTTTAGTTGATAAACTAGTTTTAGAGGTACAATGCCCACCTCGAACTTGATCAGACCTGGTTAGATTCATGGTATGGATTCTCTGGAATTTAACAAAATAAGAGAAAGTATGGTATTTTGTGCCCCGATCCTGGGGTAGTGGATTGCATATCAAGTCTTGTCAGACAAGGACAAAAGACTATGAGAGTCCATGTACACAGTATCCCTCATGAGTTAGAAATCAAAAAAGCTGATATCAAAGGCAAATTCCAAGGCTAAATTTCAAAATTAGATTTCATGTGTGCAAAAGAATATTGATAGCAAAAGAATATTGATAGCAAAAGAATATTGATAGCATGTGTTTTTCTGGTGTTTATATACACACATGTGAATACTCAATGGTGCTAAAGAGTTTGCACTCTATGCTGAGGTTCTCCTTGTGTCATCTGGGAGGAGACTAGCTCTTGTGGGGATATCTGTGTGCAGTTGAAAGGGAAGGGGGAGAGAAGCTGTGTTCAGTTTCTTTTCTTAAGAAATTTTAATTCTTTTCTTTCAAATGATGGTAATACATGTTACATTAATGTTCATGTTTTTGTCTACCTGGCAAAGAAGTAGGTCAGATATGCTGCTCCCTGGGCACAATTATTCAATTTTGAACATAAAACCTACTCACAACAGAATATTTGTGGCATGGGTAGATTCTAGTACATATACACTGGGTTCCTTGATGGTGCCATGGTGTTTGCATGCTGAGCTGACTATCTTCTTGCATGACCTGATCTGTAGGAAAAGATTGACACACTAATGGATAGTTTCACAATATACAGAAGATGTTTTCTACAGTTCAATCATCTAATTGAGTCTTTCTTTGTCTTTGTCATTTTTCCTCTACCTTAAGATTTGTTTTAGTCTTGTTTATTAGAAATTTCACATTCATATACACAACAGAAGCAAACCACACCACACACTACAGAAGTGCACTACATAAACACCCCCAGTTCACAAGCACACCCCCGAGGCATTGCATATACATTGTTTTGAATTGTTTGACCATGGTCAGTGCTCTTTCATGCTGTAACTGTCAATAAGTGTCCTACCACCTTGCTACAGAAGTGCCACATGTATGTGTACACTCTTTGATATATATGAAACTGTTGCTTTCATGTTGTTTTCTATATTCCATTGTTTCATTAACCTGTGTAGATTGTATTTGCTTGTGATGTGAAAAGTACTTTTGGCTCCTCTGCATGTTGTTTGAATTGTATTGGCCATATTAAAATTTATCTTAAATGTGATATATCTTTGAAGTATCTGAAGCTGCCTGATGTCGCTGGTATATACAACTTTAATGCAATGTCAACAAACTGCTATGGAATAAATTTGTATGCTTTTGCATTGATGGTTCCTGTAGAAGCAGCCCTTGTCTCTTGAGAAATCTATGTGCCTTTGCTTTGGTGGTTCTGTATTAGTTTTTACAGTGAGAGAAATCTATGTTCCTGTGTCTTGGTTTTCTGTAGCAGTCTTTGCTGCTAGAGGAATTTATGTAACTTTGGATTGGTAGTTCTGTAACAGCAGTCTTTGCTGCTAGATATATCCATGTGACTGTCATTGGTGATTCTTACACTGAGAGAAACATATGTACCTCTGCATTGGTGGTAGAGTAGCAACAGTCTTTCTGCTAGAGAAATCTGTGTGACTTAAGGTTTTTGTTTTGTAGCATTTGATTTTACAGTGAGAGAAATGTACATAGCTTTGCAAAGCAGTGGTCTTCTATAGCAATAAACCTTTTCAGGGCATTGTCTAAGACATAAAGTATTACATTCTCGGGTAGGACAGACTTCTTTTCTTTTTTGCCTGAGATCTATGCTAATTTTCCATATATTGTTTGAAGGTAATGGTAAAAGACAACAGTATGTAATAGCATGGTTTTCTCTACTTCACCGATTCTCAGATTTTATTTTTAAAACATATTTTATGTTTAATCTAATATTGTTTTCATGCTCTGGCAGATCTCAGCAGAAATCAGTATTTTTACATGTTCAAACAGATTACTTCTGTATTCTTTCCCCTTTCTTAAATGTATATATATTTTTCTCATTTCATCTGATTCATTTGTTCTGTGTTTCTCTCAGGCTGGGTCTCTGACATATCAGTATGCACCCGGCTCATTAAACCAAGATCGCTTCTTCATTGACACTCAAGGTCAGGTTTTCTTGCGAAGGACGCTGGTTGGCCAGGGTGGAGATCCGTACACTGTAAGTCATATCCAACATACTGGCCATTTATCGATCAACATGTCAGCAGCTATTGCTGTGTCTGGTTTCATGTGTTCACTGTATGTGTATATGTATGTGTGTGTGTGTGTATGTATGTGTGTGTATATATATATATATATATATATATATATATATATATATATATATATATATGGAGCTGTGGTTTGTGCACTTGCCTGTCCAGACAGTGGTCCGAGTTCAATCAACAGTGGCAGGATGATTTGTTTAAAACTACTTTGGTACCAGGCACTTTTCAAAATTTTCTTGGAATTATCTGGTAAAGAAATATAATGAGGAAAGGAACTGGCCACTCCACTTAATTAAGTCATGGCCTAGAGTATTTGAAGGCTGAACACTTTACACACCAATAACAGTATCTGAAATGGTTGGAATGCAAATGCACATAGCTATATATATATATGTATGTATATACATTGCCCCATTTCATATATATATATGTGTGTATCATGTTTATAGCAGAAGTCAGCAATAACAGTAAGCTCTGTACAGGTCATGAAAATCCATTGAAGACAAGCCACCCAGATTGGGTGCCTGTAAAACCACATCCCCTGAGGCTCTTGGGCAAATATTGCACAAAAAAGTATGCATAGGAAAACTAGTGAATATAACAAACTGTAACTAAGTAAAGTAATGACTCTTGTAGACACCTTGAGGCACATTGGCTATATGGTGTTAGACTCATATTTGTTTTACCAAGTGGCACTTGGTGGTTGATGTGGTCAGTATTAGGCCAGCCTCCTGTACTTCCCGAGGCATTGTCTGGTACCATGTTACAATTGTAATTATTTATTTATTTATGGTATGTGTCTGTATAGTATCTGTATAGTATCTGTATATATCTGTATCTACAGTATCTGTATGTGTTGTAATTCTGTTATGTAAAGCTGTGCTACTTTGTGTCACTTTATATTGTTTATCTATAGTAGGCTCACCCAGTTATCTCCACTATTGCTGGATATGTTTGCTGGAGACTGACCTGTGTCAAATTTACTTGTACATTACTTGGGATAAGTCACCTAGCCACAACTCTGTATTGTAGGTTAAGTCCAAGAAGGATCAGGAACATCACTAGAACTAGCGGATTCATTATCAAAATCACATGTGTAATCATTCAAACATTCATCAGATTCAGTGTCGATGTCATAATCAGAATAATCACTGTCTAAATCTAATTCACCATCCTGTGAATCATTGAGCACAATTTCAAATGTGTTCCACTGTTTCCTGTTTGAAGGGCCATTTATTAGATTTTTAGCACATATTTTCGTAATGAAAACAAACCACAAATTTTAAAATGTTTTCTCATTTCAATAATACCACCATTTGTCTTTGTAGTCCGACAAGCAATTTGTATTTCCTTAACTTATTATTATTCAGAATTGTGAGTGTGAGGTAGTGGTCTCCTACTGATAATCTGGTAATTCTAGACATGGGTTGTTTCCTACACATACCAAATACCTTTACGGCTTGGCATGAGTTTTTCCACTTACACTGATAAGCTGGTACCTTGGGATTATAGGGTTAAAGATTATTGGAGAATATGGTCTGTGTTTTCCTTGACCTAACTACATGAGGGATAATATGACTAGTGTTATGACAGGCAACTTTACCAGATCTTTAGTGCTCATTTTAAGAGGCTGGGTCTACACCTGAGCAGCACTAGTTTGTAAAATATCAACCCTGCTGCCACTATGGATTGACTCATAATACCTGTGATATGGTGAACCATGACTACACAAGTTATCAACCCTGCTGCCACTATGGATTGACTCATAATACCTGTGATATGGTGAACCATGACTACACAAGTTTATTAGCATGGTACATGATGGTGTCATCACTACAGCTTCTGTTTGTACAGGAACCATTCAGAATAAATGATTTAGCTTTGAAGCTCTTGATTTCTATTTGTGCTTTTATTGGAAACAAATTAGTTGTAAATGTGAGATGTGTGTCATGATAATTAGTTAATTTTATCATTGTGCTGCTCTTAATCTCAGTGTTGTAAAGAACTCCCCAGGCATATAAATATATCTATATAGTCTTCAAGTTTCTGATTTCAGAAGTCTACAGCACGGGATGGTAGTCACTACCCACAATTTATTCCAGTTCACTGACTTAGATATTTCTCATCTGCTGTCTCATACACAATGATTCATAATTGATTCAAACAATATCCTTCTCACCTTATGATATTATTTTATGTCTGTATTCAGTTTGTGCATTACCTTCAAATGTTTGTTACTGTGAGAGTTTCGCCAAGTACTGACTATATATGTTAACAACTTCCAGCATCGATTCTCTGTGTAAATATTTGTTCTCACTCAACAGGCTCAGTTCGCTTTACGTGATGAAGGTGGATTGACGAGTGGAACATTCACACTCACTGTCAATGTTATTCGTAACCACAAACCAACTATCACCATTAACCCGGCAAATATTACTATAAATCGCACACAGGCCACTAACATAGAGATTGCAAGATGTTCCAGCACTGATCCGGACACGGACGTGAGTACAATGTCCTTACTGTGTTTGTTTCATAGGCAGCCAGTCTACATTATAAAGATAGGTTAAATCACAAATGTTGAGTCACTTATTTGTTAAGGTCTGTTCTGTAGAGTATGTGAAATGCCATCATGGTCTCAGCTCAGTCAGTGGAAACTTTTTACTGCATCTCCTGGTGGTAGAGGATGGGTAATGCACAAGAGTCTTGCAGATGCAGTTCAGTTGACCTAGTGTCCACTGGATTAAGAGTACAATTCTGCACCTGTCAGGGAGCCTAGTATCCACAAGATTAAGTGGACAACTCTGCATCTGAGCAGAGCAGGGTAATCTCTTGTCCTGACAGCCAGAAATTTCTGTCAAAAGTGGAGGCCACAAACCACCATTATGGACATGGATTCAAGGGGAAACCACCCGGTTATTATCACAAGAATAAGTTTATGAGCATTCCATTGGGAAAGCAGGCCTACCCAACATATCTCTAAATTATTATAATAAAAATATTAAAATAAACAGGTGTGGTATTTGGCCGCAGTTTGCCATAAAGGTACTGTGTAGAGCAGACACTGAAGATCGTCATATCACTACTTACATGGAACAGTCTTATTACTCATAATTTAAAAAGTCTTACTATTGCCTATTGAAGAATACTGCTTTCATGCTGACTTGTTGATCTTCCACAGAGCCCATTCAATCAAGTAAGCTACTCTCTGATTGGAGATGCCTCAGCCACCAATCTGTTTGCTGTCAACCCTCAGAGTTGTGTGATCACTCTGGTCAACTCCATCAGCTCAGTCCCAGGAACAAGCTACACTGTAAGTCTTGTGTCAAATCCATTGTTTGCTGTCAACTCTCAGGTTTATGTGGTCACTCTCATCGACCCAATCTACGAGTCCAAGGAAGAACCTACACTAAATATTGTGTCAAATCCATTGTTTGCTGTCAACTCTCAGGTTTATGTGGTCACTCTCATCGACTCAATCTACGAGTCCAAGGAAGAACCTACACTAAATATTGTGTCAAATCCATTGTTTGCTGTCAACTCTCAGGTTTATGTGGTCACTCTCATCGACCCAATCTACGAGTCCAAGGAACAACCTACACTAAATATTGTGTCAAATCCATTGTTTGCTGTCAACTCTCAGGTTTATGTGGTCACTCTCATCGACCCAATCTACGAGTCCAAGGAACAACCTACACTAAATATTGTGTCAAATACATTGTTGTCAACTCTCAGGTTTGTGTAGTCACTCTCATCGGCCCTATCTCGAGTCCCAGGAACAACCTACACTAAATATTGTGTTAAATACATTGTTTGTTGTCAACTCTCAGGTTTGTGTGGTCACTCTCATCAACCCAGTCTGATGAGTCTCAGAAACAACCTACACTAAATAGTGTGTAAATTAAACATAAAGGTCATTCTTTGGTACCGTTGGGTTGTAGAAGTGTTTGGCCTCTGTATATATTCAGGCATATGATCAGCCCCCTTTCTTATCATTTCCTTTCCAGATAAATATCTGGTGCTCTGTGTATAAGGCTAGGCTAGGCTAGCCTCGGTGCTATATTGCTTGGGAAAGGACAATCATATCTTGCTACTGTTGGTGATTGAAGCTCAGACTATGTTCTGGGTAGATAAATTCTCGCATTATGATGGAATGAATGTTGAAACTGTTTATACAAGTTTCTGACTGTATGAGCTTGCACAGTACAGAAAACAGACGCATTGTGAAGTTTATTAACATTTTGACGTTTACCTGGACCCTTCTGTTATTTTATAGGAGCATAGGACCACCACTAAGGCTAGTTTTGATTTCAGAAAGTGAAAGCTTCAAGTGCTCCTGTAGAGATGGTCTCTTGGGAAAGTTGTATTGCATGAGGCAGCTGCCAGCCCATAACACCTGCATTTTGTAACTAATATTATATTGGACTGTAGGATACTTACGCCACATGAAGATGCTAGCATTTCAGAATGGATATAAAAGTTGCAAGAAGATTTGAAAATGACAGTTTGGTTATTTTTATGTGTTTCCCATGTATGGCTTGCTTACATAGAATGGCAGTGATTGCCCTAGGGGGACACCCATATGTGCTCTGTCTCTCTTAGCAGATTGTTCTCATAGAACACATTCATATTTAAAACATATTCATTCTAAATATCTGATGTCATCACAAATAGGTGCATTTATGTGAATATGTTAACTCATCGCTGGCCGTTGCAGATGAGGACAGAGTTGTATGGGAATGTCCTGAGTGCCGTGTTGTATGTTCATGACTCAACTCAACTTATGTGAGTTTTGTATCATTTTTAATCAATATTTAATGCAGGTACAGAGTTTATTTATTAGTGAGTTTTGCTTTTGCACATTAACTATGTTTTAAAACTGTTTTTTCTGTTAATTAGCTGCGAATTCAAGTTCAAGATGGAGGTACTCCAAGTCTGACTGATGTGAAAACTCTAACCATCAATGTGAATGGAAATCTGGCCAGCCCCACTTTCCAGCCATCACAGTATAGTGTCACTATCCTTGAAACCCGGCCAGTTGGGGAAACTTTACTCCAAGTGACAGCAACAGACAGTGACACATATGTAAGCTTCAAGCAAACTTCTAGTAGTCTTGAGTTAGTTGTATCCAGTGTCAGTCCATTATTGAGATGGGTGATACTAGTGGGCACTAGGTTATTGGTAAAAATTCCTGTACTCCGTTGATCGACACTGCAATATCCCACTATAGGCCTGCCACTGATTTTGGCATAGATGGGAAAAACCAGTATCCTGTAAGAAGCATGTAGGGAATATGAGTATTTACACTTCTTAATTTCCCACAGCAGTTTCTTGCAATGGGTCTGTGATGTGACAGCACCATTACATTTTGTAGGACTAGGAGCAATAATGAATAGGTGGCCAATCTTTTACTCACAATGGCCAGTGATGAACCCAGGTGTCGAACCCACATTGGAGCCATGACATTACCAGCACAGTTCCCTATCAACTTGGCTGTATAGTGAGGCCTAGTTAGCACCAACATTTACATCTTGGCCAGGAATCTCTGGTGCTAATGATATGCCAGTCTTTTCTGGTGCCAAAGTGTCATAATTAATGTCTCAACATTCCATTGTTATGTTTCAAGTAATGTCTTAGGCTGTCTTCACATTTCATAATTATACATCCATTTAAGAAGTATATCTAGAGATTTGATGATCATAAATCTAGCTAAGAGTTATAGTCAGTTCATCATCATTATCATCACTTAACAGGTTCTTTGCAGAATGTCGCTCACACCTTCACCCACCAGCAAAGATTCTTGATTCTTTGCCAGCTCCCTTGCCACATGCATGTTCATACCCAAGATGTCTGCAATGTCCTGTGTCCTGCAATATCCTAGGACCAACATATTTTAGTTTCTGAGACATGCATTTTACGAACTAGTTTTCTGTGATGTTCACATCTTGTAGAGTGTCAGTATTTTTCTTCTTTTTTAGTCCATTGTATTCTAAGAATTTATTTGTAGCATTTAAGTTCAAATTCCAGATTTCTTCTTTAATGTTTGTGAACTGGTCTACGACTGACATCTGTATGTTGCCCCAGGATGCATGTCCTCAAAAATTGTGTTTAAGATCATTTGCTGGTCTTGTACCACAGATTGTTAATACTGTTTAACCTCTATATTTCTGTGGTCAGTGTACACCTGACTTCATTTGAACAGTTCCCTTGTCCATTACGCTCTTGACATCCTGACATTACGTAAGCATAATTCCAGTCACAAAGTATTGTCCTGTGCTATTCTAATGTTTTCCTTATCAACAGGCTCCAAACAATATGGTCACCTATTCCATTGTCAATAGTACATACAGTCAGCTGTTTGGCATCAACCCGCTAACTGGAGCTGTTTACTGCATAGCATGGCAAGCTTATTACCCAAACAAACAGATTACCACTTTTACTGTAAGTATCTTTTTTTTTCTGATTAACACATTTAGGTCTTCTTTGATTTCAGCAACCATTTTTTCTGAGATAATTTTTTTCCCTTAATTGTCATTTTATTTTGTTAACTACCCCACTTCCAAGAAAATGAAAAGGCAAAGAAACAGATACAGACTAGAGGAAACATTAAAATCATAATTTTATTGTCCTTTAATTAACTTTTGTCTTTGTTACCTTTGCTTTATTTTTCATTTTTGTGTTAATTTTCTTTTTTTTCTTTTCTTTTTGTTGTTGTAAATTTCTATTCCTATTGTAAATACTTGCTTCTTCATATTTACTTGGTGTTTTATTTCTCTATTTTTGTTGAGTAACAGAAACTTCTCTCTCAAAATTCCAGCCTGTTGTTACACCAATCCAGTCTATGCACATATCTACTTTTTCTCCCACACCAGCTACATTTTACTTTAACTTTTTTGTTCTGAATTACTTAACACACTTCTGCCTATAACATAATTACATTAACTCCTATGTCAGACTGTTTTCCTTACTTGATGAATACAGTTCAGAGGTGGGCATCAATCTGATTTTGTGTTGCTCTTTCACATGTTCCCACACTTCTCCTATAACCTGTTGTCAGCGGTCTACAGTTGTAACTCTCCCCTTTACATCTTGTACTGTCAATAACTGTTACCTATTATTATTATTATTTTCCCAGTTTGATGTGAATGCAGTTGATCAAGGTAATCCAGCCAGACAAGCAACAGGATATGCACGGGTCACTGTGAATGTGATCAGGAACACAGCACCATACTTCACAAATGCTAATAATTACCAGATTGCGATAGCTGCTAATCAGACGGAGGGTGCATCTTTCTTCACTGTGACTTCTGCAGACAATGATAGAGATGTATGTATTTTTTCTTCGTTCTACTACACTCATTTTCATTATTTGACAGATTCATTTTATTACATTTTCTGTTTGTAACTCTGATGTGTAAGTTGCAGCAGAGGCAATTATTCGACTTCTTTTCTGTAAATTAACTGTTGTGTTATTTCCTTGAGTGGTGTCGTGACTTAATGGCTATGAAGCCAGTCTCTCAACTCTGTAGACATGGACTTATCCAGTACTGGTAAAGAAACATTTGTTTTAACCTGTTGGCAGTACAATAGCTGGAAGAAATAAAACATTGCAAGACAGTAACTGAGACCAAAGGTCTTGAAACCTCTGCTTTCTAGATATTGCAAATGGAGACCAGCATGGCACAATGCCATACAGTTTTAATCCACAAATGGGCAGCTCTGATTAAGGAAGTCTTAAAGAGGTCAAAAAAGGAGTTTTAAGATGTTACATAATGCTCATACTAGGTCTGTGGGTGTAGAACCCTGAATACCAAGAATAGAAAGAAATCGGAGCCATAGAGATGTGGCTTCTTCATAGATTGCTATTGATCTGTGAACAGCTAAAAAGACTTATATCCAAGTGCTATCATCATTTCAGCCTTTGGACCATTTGTGAAACTTCCAGATATTACCATTCCATAGTTATGTCTTGTCCTGCACTTGAAACCTATTTTGATTCCATGTATGTATATAGATTCGTGGATGCTTGTTTTAAAAATGTTTTTCTGTTTCAGTACCTTCTCTTTTCCCCAGTATTAAGCCCTCTAGAACTTTCATGCACAAAAAGCAGACAAGCTGAGAATGGCAGTTGGAATGAGGTTTCTGGTGAGAAAACAAACAATACCATGGACAGAGAGAGAGAAAAAATGAGACATTTTCCAGAGGCAGAGAAAAATCGTAAATTGATTGGAGAAATTAGATGTAAACAATCAAGATTTTGTCGCCACGCAATGAGGAGGAATAAACTTAACAGCTTAGTAACAACTGGCAAAATGTAATGGAAAAAAGATCAAGGGGAAGGAAATGAGATAAAATCTAGATGACCCGGCCACATGATATAATCGGGACAAGAACACAGACCTGGTTCAAGACTCTGAGATGGCAAACCATGACCACCCATATTTATTAGCATGGCACATGATGATGATGATGATGATGAATACTTTCTTTGGTGTTTTTGCTGTCTTAGAGTGTGACCAGGCTCAGAGAGCCTTCAACTTTTTACTTTAAGAAGTCTTCTTGTTCATCTCAAATGCCTCTATACGTTTTTATCACGTTTATCCATGTCCATATTTCAGAAGCATATAATGCAACTGACCAGATGCACATATGGAGGATTCTTTTCTCTATCCATTGGCACCTTGCCGTCTTGATAGACGATAGTTTGTGCTTTAAGAAGGCATAATAACTTTTACCTATGGCGGTAGCGAATGTGACTGATAAGGCCAATTCGCGCTGTAAATGTTCGTTCACAATGGGTGCATGTGAACACGTGGTCATTTCCACCATCATGCACCATCTTACGTCTCACACGCTCGGTGTGTGACTTTTCTGCAATAATTTTCTCCTTTGTCTTTATTCCATTTCTGATCTTTTCTCTAGATAAAGTGTATATTCTTTGATATTATTTCTTGTTTCTCTCTAAATATCTGTTTTGCCATCACTATTCTAATTCTAATGTCTGTCTCCTGTTAGTGTGATATAGATAAGTAATTTTTACTAATTTGTTCTATGTTTATTCTTCAGTTTTGTGCTATCATGCTTGAAGGTTCCAAGCTATTGGAAATGTTTTTGTCTTCTGGACATTTATGTTTATTTCATATACTTTTGCTGTTTTATTTGGTTCAATTATTTTTGGAGTGACTGTTGTTTCACCTATGATGGCAGATAATTACCCACATCAGGACTATCATTATTATTGGTTGTGTTATGAGAAGAAAGGATCTGAAGAATGTTGTGACAGCTGGGATTATGGGTGGTATTAGAGACAGGTCAACAGAGATAGAACAGACTGGATGAGTTAGTAGAATGACCTGGAAGACACTCTGTGGTCAAACTTGTCAAGATCATAGGCATCAGATAGATATGGAAGATCATGAAAACTTGTGCCATCTGGCATGACACATAACAATGGTGATGAAGAACTGCATGAAAAGATTGCAAGGTCTGTAAAGAATTCATTTAATGAAAAATACATTTCAAATTATGCTCTCAAAGTTATGCTGTGTAGGATATTTATAAAACAATTCAGCAATTTTCTGTGTTCCATTTGGTTGCATTCTTTTATTGACTTTTTTGTTAAATCATCGCATTACAGAATCCTTTTAACATCTTGACTTTGAGCATTCAAGGAGATGGAAATGCTGCATCATTCTTTGGAATCAATCAGAATGGTGGCATTTTTGTCAAACCAGGGTCTAATTTGCCAGGAGCAGCTGAGAGTCAGTACACGGTAGGTTGTTAGAATGCCATCCTTTGTCATGTATCAGTTGATGCAATAGTATACTGAGAATTTACCAATTAGGCATGCTTTCATTAGCAGCCATGAATGATTTGTAATTTTGTCACTTTTGTGTACTGTGAATTATTACGTACATTGGTATGTCCTACTTGCCATCTTGTATTGCTGTGGATCAAAACTGATACATAGACACCTTGAAAGCATCATTGATGAATGATGGCCTTGACCATGAAATTTGAGTGAGAATTGCATTGCTGCTAATAATTCTGCCTGGCATATTCACATTTCTGCCGGCATGAAGATTTTGGAACCATGTGAAAATATGAAGGTGCAATACACAAAAATCAAGTTGAATTACCTCAGTCTGATGGACATTCAACATTCCTCTGCCCTCATAACAGTTCCCACTATAGAGCTGATTGATGAGACTTCAGTAGCCACCCTAGAGCTGATAGATGACAATATGCCTTATCCACTGCTGCACTAAACATGACTTATTTCCACTTGTACCTGTCTCTTCTGTTATGGCATTTTGTATTTACTATCCGTTTCTGATTGCCATCTGCCCAAAGTATTGTTTGGTCTTCCTCTGTGTTTCTTTCCTGGGTCTCATCTAGTAAATGTAAACAACCCAGTTGATCTTGATACGTAACCATTCTACCGGGATTTGTGTGTTTTGACACTTGTTAAGAGACTCCACACACTGTCTGATGATATTCTGTAAACTAACATTTTAAATTATGAGCTTCACTTGTTATTTCATAGATATTTCAGACGCCTATCATCTCCATTGTTGACATTTTCTTGTGACATTCCACAGTCAATGCCCATGTTTCACATGCTTAATATAATCTGGTTACTTTTTCTTTATCTGCCATGTGCTTTCTTCTTCTGTATGTGCTTTTCTCTTACATGCCTTCTGGACTCTTCTATTATGTATAGATATATACATACAAGAGAAATACTTAACTCATCCCTAATATATGAAATGTTGGATAGTATCATACATAGACCATGTGTTTGATGATGTATATTTTGTTGCCCAGATTCGTGTGCAAGTTACTGATGGAGGAACCCCTCCCCTCTCAGCTATAGCTTTCGTGAACGTAACTACCAGCAGGAACCAGTTTTCACCAGTCATATCTGGCACCACTGTCACCATACCGTACACCACTATCAGAGGACAACTCATCACAACTCTCAATGCCACTGATGGAGACAGTCCAAATGTGAGGCTCATGTTCTGTTCTTTACTTAGTTTACTTTACTTTGCTTGGTAACCTTCTTTAATTAATTTCTCTGAAATAAGTTATTAATTTATATTTAAAATTCTGTTCATTTGTTTGTAATTCATTAAAATGTTTATAACAAAATTAAAAGCTTACAGGACAGTTAAAATGATATTGATGCTATATGTTTTCATATATTCCTTTTAATATTTTAATCTGTTCCTTCCCATAATTCTCATGCCCTTGTCATTATTTCAGTCTTCATCTCACCCTGACTTTTCTTTCACATTTATATTACATTATATCATTAATGTTTCCTATAGGTTGTGTTATCTTATGAAGTATCAAACTTCTGGCTTCCTTCAGACCGCTTGAATGTGCTATTTATGTGCTGCTTTAGGACTACCCCCGTTATCAATAAATATAATATTGTTAAATGCTTACTACTTTGTTTTCAGAGGCCAGAGGGACAAATACGCTACAGCATTCTGAATGGAGCGGTGTTAAATTCCATGACATACTTCTACCTGGACCCAGTCTCTGGTGCTTTGACACTAACTGACAACACCGACCTGCGGAATATCGACAGATTTACTGTATGTATATCTGTCACATGTACATGTTTGTGCTTTTCTGTGCTTTGTTTTGTGCATTCTCCTGGCTGTAAGTCAACTTCTTTTACCTATCTTTTCCTGCTGTTTGTGCTTTTTCTTTACCTGCCTTGTGCATTCTCTTGCTATGTGTGCTCTTCTTTCATCTGTCTCCTCCTGCTGTGTGTGTGCTTGTTATGGCATGAACTAGTTTGTTAACACTAACACTTCACATCCCTTGATCAGTATCTACCCTTACAAACACTTCAACTTCACTTTTGACAAATTTGTTTTATTAGGAATTTTCATTTTGTTTCATTTTGAAATTCAGTGTAAGCTGGACACACTGATCTCTGAGGTGCTTACTGTATGTGACAGACTCCCCTCATAAGATAAATGAAAAAGAGGAAGAAAAACAAATGAGCAAATTCAATGTACATATTTAAGTATTTTGTGTCAGGTCTAAGTCAGATATGACTGAGCTACCCTATGACAGTAGATGGTACTATCTGCTTTCTGCTAGCGCCGAATGTTGTGCGGTACTCACCAAACTCAACACGCCATGTTGTGCCAACGGCTTTGGGCTGAGGGGTGCAACTGGGAGGGTCCAAGCCTTATCCTGGTGACAAAAAATGCAACCTAAAGATTAAATGTCATGGCAGGGCAGACCACACCCTAAGCCTTGATTGGCAACTGATCTAGGATCGTAGCTCCGACAGGCAGATAGTTAGAGCATTGCTTTGCTGATCCAGCAGCCTCTGCAGCTTGTCTTGTTCTGGCTGTATTGGTGTTACCTTTCATCTGGAGTAAATTAGGCAGGCTGAGAGAGGGATCATGCTACATGGGAAACACATAGTCTCTACAATTTGGCCTGGCTCTGTGCTATGAGACCAAAGCGAGAGGCAGTAGTTACAGATTATAAGTCCTTGTCATTTGGCAGAGACAGGGGCGCCATAGGTTGCCTCTGAGGGTGGGATAGACCTAGAGGTGTCACTGATCAATTAATGCCTGCCTCAAGCTGGGCACCCTCCAGTCAATTGGGTGCTGATCCGCCTTAGCTTGCCTGCTTCAATGTGTGCTTGGGGCTAATACAAAATCAGAATTGCAGGCTGTAAAATGTTTGCACCAGTCTAACTGTAACAACTATAGGGGTATCTCACTTATATGTATCATAGGAAAAATATTTGCCAGAATTGTTCTGTGTTTACTTCAAGTCCTGGGAGATCAAGTCTACATCGAACAACAGTGTGACTTTCGACAGAGCTGGTCTACCATTGATATTCTCATAGTGACAGATGCATGCGCGCGCGCACACGCACACACACGCGCGCACACGCACATACACACACACACACACACACACAAAATAAATAAATACAGTGAACAGAATCAACCACTGTTTATAGCCCTCATCAATCTCACAAAGGCATTTGATTTGGCCAGTTATGAGCATCTGTTCAAGACAACACTAAAGAAGGTTAGCTGTCTGCCAACTTTTCTGTCCATTGTGAAATCGTTCCACACAGGCAGAAAGGTTGTAATCATGTTTTATGGTGCAACTTATGGAGAAGGTTAGCTGTCTGCCAACTCTTCTGTCCATTGTGGAATCATTCCACACAGGCAGAAAGGGTGTAATCATGTTTGATGATGCAACTTATGAAGAGTTTAAAATCGAGAGTGGAGTTAAGCAAGGTTGTGTACGTGCTTCCACTCTCTTTGGAATATACTTTTCACTTCTCTTGAGATATGTCTTTCATGATCAGGATGGTGGTATATACATTTACTCATGCTCAAATGGCAGCCTTTACTGTGCTCATAGATTGAAGACCAAGACCAAAATTAGAAGGGTACTGATCAGAGAGTTGCTTTTTGCAAATGATGCTGCAATTACCACCCACTCTGAGGAAGAATTACATCAGTTATCTGCATTCTTATTATGAATTTTGTTTAACAATTAGCAAAAAGAAGACACAGATTATGATACAAGGTGCAAATTAAGTACCATCAATCTTTATTGACGATGCACAGCTGGAGATAATAGACCATTTCACATATCTAGGATCGGAAGTAAACAATGCATTATCCCTAGATCATGAAATCATCAGAATTGGTAAGGCAGCAACAACAATGAACAAGTTAACAAAAACAACTTGTAACTATCACAAGAAAGCAAGTTGCCAATCTCCAGCCTCTCTTACTGTGAAGTACCTAGCTCACGCTCAGAGACCGACGGATAAAGAGATCATATCGCTCTGTCTCTGTCTGTCATCTCTCTCTATGCCTCTCCTCCTCCCCCGACCCACCCACCCACCCACATGCGCGCATGCACGTGCACACACGCATGCATGCACGCACTCATGCACGCGCGCACACAGAAAAACAGGTCTCATACTACTTTTCAGAAAGCAGTCGTGATGATATAAGCATTTTCCTATGTTGAATATGTAGATATAATATAAGCATTTTCCTACATTGAAATTGTCATGATATATATGTTTACAGTTAACTGTCCAAGCTGCAGACATGGGAAATCCAATTCGATCAGCAACTGCTCAGGTGATTGTGCTCATTCAGAAAGACAATGCCACCTTAATGGTGCCAAACTACAACTTCACCATTAATGAAGGTGTTGCAGTTGGTGTCTTGGTGGGCCGTGTGGTAGCATCACCTTCTGTAAGTACACATTATGTCTTAGTATGTTCAATTTAGTTAACAATTCTTGAAATGTGTTCCTTGATGTTTTCATGAAACAGTGCAACAAGATGCTGCACTTTGTTTTAGACCTTCTTTATGTGCAGTTTCCTTATCTCTCTCTCTCTCTCTCTCTCTCTCTCTCTCTCTCTCTCTCTCTCTCTCTCTCTCTCTCTCTCTCTCTCTCTCTCTCTGTCTGTCTGTCTCTCTCTTTCTCTCTCTCTCTCTCTCTCTCTCTCTCTCTCTCTCTCTCTCTCTCTCTCTCTCTCTCTCTCTCTCTCTCTCTCTCTCTCTCCTCTTCCTCTCTCTCTCTCTTTCTTTCTTTCTTTCTTTCTTTCTTTTCATCTTCCATTTTTAGTCCTCTTCCACACCCACACACATACACACCCACCCACACGCACAATATTTTCTGATATGTGACAAAAATATCAACTGGACATTGTGTATCATTTGTTAACTGTTGTCTGTGTTCCCTACAGGCTGGCGTAACTTACCAAGCACTTGGCTATCCTCCTGGCTCCAATTTCTTCTCAGCATCATCGAATGGAGACATTACAGTGAAAGCCAGTGTTGCCAATGATGATCTGACAACCTACACGGTAAATCATCCTATTTTGTCCACTTGTTAGACCCATATCAATGAGGCCATAACTCATTGTCAAGCAGGTGACAGAGCCGTTGGGATGTTGGTTAATTAAATCTGTATATATATATATATATATTATAGCAAAGGTTGCTATCAGTCATAGGCAAATTAGGAACCTTAGCTATCAGACATGTTGTTGCAGCAGGGGCAGGTGGACCTGATATCCTTTGATATCCTTACACACCTCAGCAGGGAATCACAAATGCTATTATGTTGTTCTGTTTAACTCCATTTTTGTGTGAATACACACTAAATATTTGGGAGCTATGGTAGCACAGGTGGCTAGTTTCTTGTCTGCTCATCCAGTCAGTGGTCATGTGTTGTCATCCCCTTTTTGGGGGTTCATTAACCTGGACTGCCCTAAAATGGGTACCAGGATATTGTCTGGGAAGTCAACAAAGACTGGCATCATATTGACCGCATCACCCAATGACTGGCATCATATTGACCACATCACTCAATGACTGGCATCATTTTGACCGCATCACCCAATGACTGGCATCATATTGACCGCATCACCCAATGACTGGCATCATATTGACCGCATCACCCAATGACTGCCAGTTGGTAACAAGTGTGGGGCCATCAACACATGCCCCATACGCCCCATGTGTACAGGGATGATTTAGCATTTGACTTGTACACTTCTGGTTTGTTTCCTTGCAGACACTAGTTATGATTTTTTTTTACATGCTTTAATGGCAGGTTTGTTTAAAGTGCTGGCATGCGTGATGTCCTGATTTTACTTGTCAAATGTTTATCATTTATACTTGATTGTTATTTTGTTGCTGTATATCTTATTCTGGTTATCACTGCTTGAACAAAGCTTATGTGTTTTGATCTTTACAGCTGATAGTTAGAGCCACTCTGAACACAGGCCTGTCTGTACAGACTGCAGATTCAGAAGTCGACATTACAGTCATTCGCAACGTGAATCCTCCCATCTTCAGTAGCACAAGCTATGTGGCCACAATCTGGGACACAACAGACATTGGTACAAATATATTGTCAGTAAACGCAACAGATGCTGATAATGTAAGATTTTTTCTCACTACCTTATATGCTGGTTTTTGTTTCTAGCATCAGATGTATTTATTTCAATGTGCATGTTATTATTGTACTTACTTTAATCACTTTTCACATAAGATACAGTTCACATTGAAAGATGGTACATTCACATGTGTTGTTAACCCCTGGAACTCTGTTCCCCAGACCTTCAGATGCCCTGTACCAAAACTCCAGAGGGAACATTTTCAAATGTGTCATTTTAGCACCTTTATATTCATCATCTTGAATCTCTTCAAATGAATCGTAGTGATGAAAAATCTTTATATTCACTATTTTCCATTGTCTGCAGCACTTCTCATGAAGCCAACAGATGGAATCTACATTTTCCTAGTATAGTTCTGGGAGTTTCCCTTTGTCAGATTTTGAAATAAACAGATGACAGTTTTTCAGTGGGTTAGATAATAAGGGAATGGCAATGGCTTTTTACGTTCCCAAAACAATTCAAACATTCAAACCAATCTAGTTGTCAGCATCCCCAATAAGCCCTTACAGGAGTAAGGAGTTAACACTAGGCTAGTAGAGAGACACCCAGACAGGGAAGTGTCAGAAGTCGGGGTGCCCCACCAGCTTGATGAATGGATTATTCACTGGCGAGCAACCCCAAATAGTCAGAAACTGACTAGGGACAAAATCTATATGGCTGAACTACAGATTAAGCCCTGAATATCCAACTTACAGCTCTAAGTGGCTCGTTACAAAATGAAATGAACTGTGCTGAATATTCGCCAAGGTATAGGAAAGAGAAGGTTAGCTTAAGATAGATGTTTTAAGTCTAAATATATTAGTATAGACGACTATCTCAGTCCAGGTTTTCTCCCTGACTGCTCCTTTCCTTGGTGTGTAAGTGAACCCCCACCAATGTACACAACAACACGTATGCACAATTGGAAAAAAATATAATGACAGAACTATGAGTTACAAGACTACAACATTTATTTGCTAATCATAGACATTGGATGATTGTCAATATGAGGATGATAAAATCATATAACATATTGTGATGAGAAACATTACGTAACTTTACTTGTTACTTCATCTATCTGGAACTGTGGTCCAGATCCCCACTATCCAGTAGACTCAACAAAAGAAAAAGAACAGCTTGCCGGTATTCTGAGATCCTGTCAGTCCTGACACTCCTAGTCAGTAGTCTCTAGTCTTGAGATCTATAACATAGGGCTCCTTGTGAGAGCTTGAAAGAAAGTCAAGAATGTGTTATATCAGTTCTACATCAGCGCAATCCTAATTAAAACAGATCATAACACAAACATATACAATGACCAGTCTGGCCACGTTTATCTTTCAGCTCGACTGCGTTCACCATCCTCCTTCTCCCTACTGTCTTTAGTCTGGGACGGGCTTTTCAATTGTCTCACACGCCTGTAATGATTACATTTCTGCCGCCCCATGTCCATGTCGCTAATACAGAAATTCTGTGTCGTACAGCCGCTCCGTCCAATGTTAGTTTAGCAGCTCACAGGGTCGGTAAGGGTATTATAACAATGCCTGATCATCCGGGCTTGCAAGCCGTGACCCGTAGCTGTGCCAGGTTTCCATGCATTACCGTGGACGCACGCCCACAATACACTGAGAAAGTTTAGCACCATATACCAATTGTGTGTAATGTCTGTACCATTACACCTCTGCTTCCAACACCATCATTGGCCAATGTGCCAATGCACAGACAATAGCATAACACTTCATATTGGTAGGTTTGCATATGACAAATCAATATATCAAACATCCAATACACATAAACATATTGATTAAACTAGACATATTATGATACTTTAACATCATAGCATAATGCACTAGTTAGTTTATGAAATTACACATACATACATCCAACATATCCGTAAACATTATATTACTTCAAGATGGACATCTAATTATACTCAACATAATAGCATCAGTCATTATTAATGAGTACTAATATTGTATAGCTACAAAATGAGATATACAACAAGTCTAATTGAAGTTACCACACAGACCAGCCATATTTGCTGAGCTGCCCGGTTTAATCACACTTAGTTACTGCTGTTGTAAGAATTAAATAAATAGTCAGTTGACTATATTCTGTACCACAAATGCACACACCAAAAGGCAACTAGGATAGTGTACAAAGAAATGACAAGCATCTACCAAGACACCTAAAAGTCTACCCAGACAAGATCTGTCTCACATAAGGCTCTATTTCTCAGAAGAATAACACTTTAAAGCAATATGATATTGAACGCAGAACTTAGAAAGAACACTCAAGTAATCTATGACAATGATAGTTCTTGCAATAACCTAGATCAGATATAGACTGAAAATCGGTCCATCCATCTAAGAAACTAAGAGACTTACTAAGGGACTAGTTACTAAGAAATAATTCCTAGCAGCCAACATAATATTCATGCATATGACTACAGACATTGAGATAGTTCCTACCTGTTCTGAAGTCAAACTTAATCTGACATAAAACAGGCTAGGGACCCTTATTTAAGCTAAGTCAAGCAGACCATATTATCTCCTTGGCATTCCCGTCATAAATTCTTCTTATCTCCTCCTGACAGTAATTGCCCTTATCATTGCAACTGGCCATCACACCTTGCTCCTCTCTGTCTGGCCCCAAGACCTCAGTGTTAATTGTCTTATCAGACCTGGTTCACACCTCCCTGAGTCTGCCAGTCAGAGTGGGCGGGGCTTAGTTTACAGCCCTGGGGCTATTATCTTTCCCTGGGTTAATGTTGTTCACACCTGGGCGATTTCCTAGCTATTCTTATCAGGTGTCATGTCAAGGGAACAATTTGGTTCTCATGGTCAACAGCCAGTTTACAACTCTGTTGGTAAACCAGGTTTTAATTACACAGTCCATGGCCCAGTTCATTGTTGATTCAGCATGTCTGGGTCAGCAGTTTCCCAAGGTGTATACTAATTATCTAGTTGCCATTTTACTTGCCATCTGCAAGCTTACGTCATGGCTAGTGGCTTTTTGTGGATAATCTTACCTCACGACTAGATAATTTTGGAGTAGTGTGATTAATTCATTCTTTCTCAATTTGGCCTCTCAAATTTGGAGACCGAGAAAAATATTCTGGGATGTTAAGGCGGCCAATTCGTGACAGGAAGACACCTTCTTCTTCTTCTTCTTCTTCTTCAGCGTTCCGAGCCATTGAGGTTCTTTGCTGCAAATACAATCCGTCTCCATTCGTCTCTCTGGTGGACCTTCTCTTGCCAGTCGTTGATTCCAAGTGCTTGTAGGTCTGTACATGTATTATCTCTCCACCGCCTTCTTGGTCTACCTCGGGGTCTACGGTCATTTATTTCCTGAGTGTAAGCGAGTTTTGTTTCCCTATTATCTTCCATTCTTTCTATATGCCCCAGCCATTGTAGTCTATTAGCCTTCATGATACCAGTGATTAGCGGGGACTTAAACAGATCATAAATGACTTTGTTACTTCTTCTTTTCCACTCTCCACTTTGTGTATCCCTAATGGGTCCAAAGATGCGTCTTAAAATTTTGTTCTCAAAGGTTTGTAGCAAGGCTTCGTCTCCTTTCGTTGTACTCCAGGTTTCAGAGCCATACAGCACAACTGGTCTGATCAGTGTTTTGTATATTGTGATTTTGGTGTTACGAGATAGCGCCTTTGATTTTAGTAGATGTTGTAGTGCATAGTATATCTTATTTCCAGAGTTGATTCTAGTTTGTATTTCTTCCCTTATGATGTTGGAGCAGTTGAAGATCGTACCCAGGTATTTGTATGTTTCCGTTCTTTTAATGGTCATATTATCTATTTGTATGTGGCCAGAGTTTCTAGCCATTCCGTCTCTTGAAATTACCATATGTTCTGTCTTATCTTGGTTGATAACCAGCCCCATCTGTTGGGCTTTTTCCTTTAAGTGAGTCAATATTTCCAATGTCTTTTGTTCACTTTGCCCTATAATATCTATATCATCTGCATAACCAAGCAGCTTGGATGTTCCTCCAATATCACATTCCTCCTTTACCTTCCTTACAACTTTCTCTAGAGCCAGATTGAAGAGTAGCGGCGATTGTGCATCACCCTGTTTCAAGCCAGATGTTATTTGGAAGGGGTCTGATTTCCTGCCTTTATATGTTAATATATTATAAGTATCTTCCATGCATAGTCTGGTCATGTTGATTAACTTCCTTGGTATTCCAAATTCCTGCATAGCATTCCATAGACTATTCCTATGGACACTATCATAAGCCTTTTTAAAATCCACAAAAATGTTATGGAGATCTCTTTTATATTCCCAATGTTTCTCGGCTATTTGTCGTAAGATAAATATCTGATCTATTGTTGATCTGTTTTGTCTAAAACCCGCCTGGTAGTCACCTAATATGTCTTCTGAATATGGTTTTAGTCTATTTAGTAATACTGCGGATAGTATCTTATAGCTTGTGGACAGTAGTGATATTCCTCTATAATTTCCACATTGGAACTTGTCTCCTTTCTTAAAGATAGGTATCAATAATGACTCTTTCCAGTCATGGGGTAATTCTTCTGTCCTCCAGATTTTTATTATTAGTTCGTATAGCTTTAGATGTAATGCATGGCCACCTGCCTTTATAAATTCAGCAGCAATTCCATCAGTCCCAGTTGCCTTATTGTTTTTAAGTCGTGTGATTACATATAGGATTTCTTCAAATGTAGGTTCTTCAATTTGTGGTTCGCATGTTAGAACCTCTTCTTGTGAGAAAATGTTACTTGGAGCTTCACAATTTAGTAATTCAATAAAATATTCTTTCCATGTGTTGCACATTTCCTCATTGGTATTTATCATATTCCCATTTTTGTCTTTTAAACCATATGTGTTTTGTTGGTGCCCTCGTTTCATTGACTTCAGTTCTTTAAAAAATTTTCTGGATTCATTTTTCTGGTGATTAGTTTCCATATCTTTGATTATATTACTCATATATTCTCGCTTCTGCTGTCTGACTATTTTTGTAGCCTCTTTACATTCATTTCTATAATGCTCTTCCTTTTGGATGTTATTGATGTCATTTAACCATACATGTCTGGCATTCTTCTTCCTAATGACTGCTTCTTCACATTTTTGATTGAACCATCTGTTCTTTCTATGCGTGGTTAACACACCGAGACATTCTTCTGCGGTAGACTGAATTGTATTCTTGATGTTCAACCAAGTTTGGTCAATGCTTTCCTCCAAAGGGTTTTGCAGAGTTTCAAGTTTACATTTTATTTCATCTGTAAATTTCTCTTTGACTGTAATGTCTTGCAGTTTTTCTCTGTTATATGTTGGGTGTAATCTTTGTAATTTAGCATAGAAAGCTGCTATTAATACCTCGCAGGGAGACACATTTGTGTCAGACCAGAGGGCAAAGAGTACGGATGAGCGAGGGCTTTCCCCAAGCAATTGGGTTGCTGGTAACCGTGATATGCCAGGTTACTCAAACTCACCAGCCAGCGTGCTGGCCAGTCCAGGCACGCAATAGTAGCAACTGCACGGAGGGTAAAAGGGCCCGTGCTGGTCCACGCTATGTGTAGCGGGACAGACTGACTGGAGACGGTAGAGAGGTCGGACGTATCCTTGACCAATACGATAGCTTTCTAGGCCAGAGGCAAACTTAGGGCTATATCATTTAGATTGTGTAATGCTAGCATCATCTATCATCACGTTGATATATTCATTTTGTGTAACAATGATGAAGCCTAATGCTTGTAGAGCCATTCACATGTCGGCTCTGAATAAATTGCATTCCTTTCGCAAATGTCATGAATTGTTATTTCGTGCAGTGCGAAAGTAGCGGAGTCTTGAAAGCTGCAGCGCACAGGTCGCTGACACTAGTTCATAGTTCATTTAACTGTTGCACAGACATCTTTGTATCCCATCACTGCATTAACTCTTTCACTACCATGTAATCCACCAAATGTTTATTGCTGACTCTGTTCATAGTGTACATTGTATATTGCTTACTGTATCCCTGTTACCACCATGTCACAACCTCACAGAAAATCTCTGTACTACTTACTCTCTTTATTTTGCTATTTTTAAAGTCTCATTTTCTATCTTTGCATTTACTTGACAATATTGTGCTCTGTGGATGTCAGTATTATCTGTATTCAATTCTTGTCATTTGTTTAGTCTTTGCTTGTTTTGTTTTTGTTTGTGAGAAAGCTCTGTGTTCATCTTTATTAATTTGGTTCTGCATTTATTTTATGTGAAAGCATGTTTATATGCCTATAATCATACAACCTATCTTCTTATAGTCCACGCTGTGTAATGTTGGTGATCATGTATATCAACCACCCCCTTTTATTTTCTCATTGTCATAATGTACTCCAGCTTTTCCCTTTCTATGACATGCCCAACGAATGTGAATGGTCCTCTTATGATGCTGGTAACTAGTTCTATTTGTGAATTAATGTCTTTCAGAATATTTTCTTTACTCTTTGTATTCATCCAAGGTGTTCTCATCATTCTTCTATTAAATCACGTCCACACAACTTCCAAATATTTCCTCACTTGTCTGCTAATTCTCCATTTTGCTTCTATATAACGGGATTGGCTCAATGTGGCTCTTAAGAACTATTTTCCCCAATTCGACAGAGATATATTGCAGAGAATGTATGTGTATGTTATTTTAATATACAGCCTATATGTAAAAATAGTTGTTTCAATTTTGACACGATTGTTACATAAGTAATTTATTCATAACTTAACACTGATTTATTTTATTAACAGGACATTCCAGAGTATTCATTTGTTGCCAACTCTGGAAACTACAGTGTCTTTTTCATACATCCTCGTACGGGAGTCATATCACTGACATCATCAATTGTTGGCACCACTATCAATCCATACACAGTAAGTTATCAGTATGTACTAGCCCTAATTAGCATACACAACGTACAGTATATAAGATGGAAACTAAGTACCAATGTTTTCTTCCTAAAGTGCAGTTATAGTTAACAAATGTAAACAACCTGCATTTAGCCTTATAATATGTTCCATAGAAAATTCACATTGTGAAATTTCTATCTTCCTGTAAATATAAACTCAGTCTTACACTTCCTGTTGCACACTTCTAACAATAAATGCATAATTGTGTATGTTTTCAGTTGAAATCTGATAGTTTACAGTTTTGATAATTGTGAACAACTGCATGCTCATACTGTGTGGTTTTATTATTGTATTTTTGTGTTGATTGATCTCAGAACAGCATCCGTAAATGTCCATTCTTCTTCTTCTTCCTACTCCATTTACTTCAATCAAGTGTTCAGGGAGATGTAAACATCCGTTGTGGGCTTGTGAGGCCCATTGTGATGTGTGAATGTTTATTTTCTAGCCTCTGGCCATTTGTGCCAACAGCTTCCCATTATGCTGATTTTCTTGACCCTTTATTTTAGAGTTGGCCGTGATCCTGTTTTATCTCAATGACATCGATTTTCTTACATCTTTCACAAAACTGTCAATCTATTTGTTTCTTCTAGTTCAAAGTGCAAGCTAGAGACAATGCTAAACCAGAGAAATTTGCCCAAGCAGATGTGATTATAAACATCTTGAAGGACAACTTCCCCCCACAGTTCACAGCTGCTTTGTACCCTGCAACTATCAGTGAGAACCAACCAAATGGAACACTGGTGACAACAGTTACAGCTCTGGACCAAGATCTCAAGGTAAGCTACTTTGTGTCATCTATCCCTTCTAGCATGTCCACTGTTGACTGTCATTTCATTCCAATCTCATGTCTTTATTCTGCCATGATGAGTTGCTTGTGTCCCCATTGACCCCAGGAGCAATGTTGCTGGTATTATAGTGACTATCTTGCAAAAGCCAACAGGTCAAAAAGTGAAACAGATAACTGCAGTTAGAACAGTGACTGTCAAAGGCTAAGGAAGGCAAGCTTTATGGAACTCCTTGGAACAATCAGAAAATTAGAGACCAGGCCTACATTAAATAGTAACTAAATATAGTAACACACCATTTTAAATGCCTTAACACACATTGGGCATGTGGTGCTAGACCCATCTTTGTGTAGATAATTCTGCGCTCGGTGGGCCATGGGATCAGTATTTCTTGGTAGCCAAGTTAGGCAGGGTCGACCTGGCAGCCCAGGTCAGTGTTACAAATCTGAATCCGCCCCACTGCCGATTGAACCCATGACCACCGGACCGGCAGGTGGGCCTCCAACCACAGTGCCAGCGCAGCTGCCCTCTTCGCTACATAGTCTCACATAATTCTCTGTGTAAAGGTGTAAAGATATGCTTACAATTGTCAGATGTCAGAGCACATAAGGCTATAACAGAAACTGCAAGAGAGTGTGAATTGTGAAACTATCGTTTATAATAAGTCATGATATTACATTATTATATATTATTATGATAGAGTTTCCAGCTGATTTCCTCACCATTTTTTCTTAAAGGGAAAAATCTATGAAAATTGTAGTGTTATATGCCACTACATTTTTTTTTACATTAAAACAAAATCAATTTCTTGAATGGGTGGTAATGTTGCATTTATACTGTGTTTTTTTCCCCTATGTGCATGCCCTCCGACACGTATCTAATATTGTCTACTCTCTTTTCACATGCCTACAATATTAGATGTTTTAGTGTTTCCTCTCACACATCTAATAAATTGTCTAGTGTTTGAAACGCAGCTGTGAGTGATTTGGCAGCAGACTGCCTTGCATTGGTTTTCATACAATGGTATGAGTGTCGATGTTCAGAATGCGATGGCAAACTACTGAACGTAAACTTGCCAAGAAATCGCAAACAGCCACAAAATTCTGGGGTTGACTGAGATGTCCTGTGCAGGATATGCAACTAACTAATCTTTTCTCTCACACATCTACAATATTAGATTTTCTAGTGTCCTCACTCACACTTATAGTATTAGATTTTCCATTGTCCCCTCACCAAAATCTACAATATTAGATTTTATGGTGTCCTCGCTCACACATCTACAATACTAGATTCTCTGTCGTCTCCTCCTATAATATCAATTAGACTTTCTATTGTGTTAGTCCTCCCATATGTAATATTATTTCTTATATGTAACATTACATGTCCTATTGTCCGCTTGTTATTCAGCTCTTAGAATAATTTTCAGATTCTATGAATCCTTACTCTGTTTATTTTCATGTATTTAACTGTACATGAGGAACAAGATGAGATGAGATGAGTATTAAACTATTTTTTTTTTAGTAATAATGCTTTTTTTAAAATTCTTGTCCAGGGCAACCTGATGTTTGAAGTTAGAGGAATAAGCACTGCTCCGGCTTTCTTCACATTGGGCACTATTACCCCTGGATCTAACAAAGATGCCACGGCTCAGATAATCATTCTGGATAGCG
This sequence comes from Cepaea hortensis, assembly GCA_963921405.1. Lineage (NCBI taxonomy): Eukaryota > Metazoa > Mollusca > Gastropoda > Stylommatophora > Helicidae > Cepaea > Cepaea hortensis. The sequence goes on along the minus strand of OY992880.1, from coordinate 15,470,617 downwards.
GCTCACTCAGGAGAGATGCAGCAACTACTGCCTACAATGTAAGACTGCTGATATGTTTTGTGTGTAGGTAGAATCTGTGATTCCTGTCCAGAGGGAGAGAATTTTTAATATGTTTCTGTGTAGGTGGTATTTGTGTAGCAGCAACTTCGGCCTGAAATGTAAGACTGGTTATGTTTTGTGCATGGGTACTGTTTATAAGCTGGGAAACAACTGAGAAGGATTACTTGAGGAAATATTCAAGGCATGGATTTTGACAGATTTAGTATCCGCAAGTCTGGCATGTATTTTATCTTGTTAATTGTTCATTTTCTTTCCCCGCCACGGATGTAAATCATGGGCATGCTTTGTGTTGACACAATTACATGTGTATACAGTTACAGCTGTAGGAGCTTGAAGTGATAACGCCTTCATAAATATATACTAGGTCACAGAATTATGAAGTGGAATAACTATCACCCATGCTTGCTACTGGTCTTTCTGAGAGAAATCTCTGGTAGCCATCTTGTTTTATGAGGCATGGTTAGTCCCAGAGCCATACTTGTTGGAAGAACACACCCCCCCCCCCCACCCATAGCTGGCAGTTTAACTCTGCACCACTGGTTTGGTAAGGCAGTGCATTAGCCTCAGGCTGTACAGAACAAAGACTGCAATATCATGAATGATGAATATTTTGGTAATCATATCAGGTTATTCAGTTCAATGATTGGAATGTTATTCAGTTCAATGATTGGAATGAAGTTTATGAATATGTCACTCTATTAATGACATGCTCATAAACTTCATAAATGGTACATAATTTTGTAGTTTCTCCTTGCTTTTAGCATTCACTAGGGTGGCTTGTAACCTCCACAGTTGACATCAACTTCCCCCATCAGGACAAGTGACTGTCCTACTCTGTTCAACTATTTTGGTTAAATCTGCAAAACATTCAAATCAATATTGATTTCAGTGAAAAATAGTCTTCTTGTTGTGGTTTTGTTTCCTTGTCTCATCTAGATGTGAATATAAACCTTACAGTTAGTATAAGGGCTGTTAGATCTTTTTTCCCCCCCATGAACCATAACAATTGAGGGCCTTAAAAATATAAGAATCCATACTCATAAACAATTGCATGCACATAAATGTGTGTGAGTGGGGGGATGTTTGTGTTTGCGTGTGTGTGTGTGAGAAAGAGAGAGAGAGAGAAAGAGAGAGAGAATAAGTTGGTTAGCTAATCCAACAGGTTGTTACTGTTTGGTCCATTATCTAAAAACTGGTACAATGATATTCATGTTTATGTATCTTTTCACAGTTGAGGTTGATCACTTATGACTCAGCATACCCCAACAGTCGGGCTACATCCATAGTGGCCATTACCATGAACAGAGACCTGAATGCCCCTGTGTTCAGCGCCGCCAACTATGAGACAACCATCTATGCCACAACATATGTGGGCACTGTCATTTTCAACAATATTACAGGCTCTGATGCCGATGGAGTATGTATACAAACAGTACACATAAACTAAACATAGCATTTGTGTTAGTTGAGTATGTAATCTAGCAATACACATAACATACATACAGATAGTTGTCCTAGTTAAGTATGGTTGAGTGTTGGCTTGTCTGTCACGTTATATTTATAGTTGTGACAATGAATATTCTTGTCACATGTAACACAAGGTTTCCAGTTGTGATGACCAATGTGTCTGTGGCATGCCCAGTAGTGTCATTAAGTTTGTCACATTCAGTATTTGTGTCAAAAGTGTCATCAGGTTTATAGCTGTGGCATTTGGTGTTTCTGTCATATACGTGTATTTCACATCAGGTGTACGGCTGTGTCATTTGGTCATTTATGTGTATGTCATATCAGGTTTATAGCTGTGAAGTTGGGTGTTGCTGTGTGTTAGATGTTTACTACAATAGCAGGTAGGTTATTTGTAAATTGTCATGTTATGTATAGATATAAACAAACAGTGTCCATGGGCAAAACTACATATCAGTCAACTGTGAAAGACATTAATAATGCCACAAACTGTGAATATCTTGGCTGTATAATCAACAGCACGTTTAAGTACAATTGTAAACATAACGTGCATCTTTACTCTGGCAACACATGGATGTGAGTCATGGACCATTTTGCAACCATTACAGAAGAAAACTGGGACTTTTCAGCTCAAATGTTAAGGACATTTCTTAGAATAGCATGGACCAAGAAGAGGAAACAGTATACAGGACCTGAACTGTGAAGACAGCTGGCTCATAAAGACTGTCTTGTGTGGGAAACTAAAATACTGTGGCTATGTTAACCATCGCAGTGACGAGGTCAAACAGGGATGGAAGGCAGGGTTCCTGGAAGTAGAGGCATGGGTGGACCAGCATGGAGGTGGATACAGGATATCTTGTGTATGAGCTGTCAGTACACGTCAGTGACCATGAGGCATTTCTGGTGGGGAGTCATGAGAGCGACATTCTGCTAGGACACTGCTACACGGTGATTTATAGATATATAGTCTGTAATAGCTGGTATAGTAGGTATAATAGTCACCTTGTGCATACTGTGACATTATATGTACCTGTCAAGCCATCACAGGTGTAGTTTCAACATAATGTACTATGTCACAATTAGCAGTAACATGAGAATTAACTGCTATATTAGATGCAGCCAGTGAGCTGTCACAAGTAATGTTTTCAGTGCAACTGCAATATTAGTTACTGCTAAAATATTAATTTCAGCTGTCAAAGTGTATCTTATTGAAGGTTAATTTGTTACATGTTTCTTTCCTGTACATCTATGCTTGGAACAGTTTTTGTATAACTAATCGGTGAATGCCATGATGCTGCAAGGAAAGCTGCTATAACAATGACAATGGTCTTCTACTGCAGTTACATGTTTACTTCCTTTGTCTTTTCAGGATCCTCTGAGGTTTTCCATTGTGGGAGACACCCGGGCCCTCCAGTTCTATGAGATAAATCCAGACACCGCAGTCATCCGTCTGACCCAGTCTCTCCTCACGTCAAGCCAGAACCAGGATGTGGTTAGGACAATATAAATATAACTTTTAACTATCATCATACATCTGTAGCTCCATTGAAAGCATAGTTAATTTATGCCAGGCTTACGCCAACTACAGCAACATGCTAGGTGCCATCACCTTCAACTGTGTATTCAAGCTTAACAACAATATTCCATGCATTCATTCATAGTTTGTATAGTCTGATTACTGGATTCGTTTCAGATTGTCATTTTAAGATCCAAATCAGCAGCTTTTACAGAAAAATGCTCCGTCTATGTGTTTGGCTTCTTCCTGTCTGCTTACCTAACTCCCTGTTTGCTTACCTAACTCCCTGCTTGCTCCTCCCTCTCTCATTTTCTTTCTTTCTTTCTTTCTTTCTCTTTCTTTCTTTCTTTCTTAATTTCTTTCTTTCTTTCTTTCTCTTTCTGTCTGTCTTTCTTTCTTTATTTCTTTCTTTCCAGTGCTTACCTAGCTCAGTTTATTCCACTGAACTCTGACACTGTTCACAGATCCAACTGCAAGTATCGGACCAACGAAGCCCAGCACGTATCAGCCGTGCTACAGCAACTGTTAACATCATCCGTGACAATGTTCCCACTCGCTTCACAAACTTGCCAAACAGCATTGCCATCGCCATCAACAGCACAGTTCCGTACAATAATTTCTTCACCATTCAGGCCACTGACCCGGATCTGAGAGTAAGTAGTTGCCTTCTGTGACATTAACTTGTGAAATCTATACATATTTGATGATTCATTCTAAATGACCTGAGGAGGAAAGGCTATTTCATCTGGTTATTGCCACAAGATACCTGCAATGTGTACATGCCCTTGTGACATGATTAAGCATCCACGATGCATAGATCAAGCAATCTTTGAATTGCGTATTCTGCAAATGTCCTCAATTAGGTTCACAACTGGTACTCTATGAGGCAGATGTGAACATCATAACTAAGTCGTTCCAACTATCACAGAAAATAACAAATCATCACTTCTGTTTTTGTCTGCTTCAAGCTCTGTTTGTCTCAGCTCACTTATAAGCAATTATACACATCACAGTTCTTGTTTATTCTTGTTAAAAAAGACAAGCAAATACTTTTATTATCTCTCTCATCTGACAGTAGTATGTACTATTCACTGTTACTTTTGCTTTTCATCCCCCAAATGCATCATAGTCTCTCAGACATCTCAAGCCAATCTCTGCTGTCGTTTGCTTTCTCTGTTAAGTTTCTTCCATGTATGATTAATTTCTGTCTGAAATCTTCTGTATATGCTGTGTGTTTTTGTCCCTTTCTATATTTCTTCTACCTTGTTTATGCTGATAGATTCTGTTGCCACACAACTTATACATTCAGGTGGAACTATAGTTTGGACTCCGTTAATGGCCAGGAAAAGCAGTGGCAAATGGTTAGTACACTTGCCTGCCAAGACAGTGACCTCTTTTTCAATCCTTAGCAATGATAAAATTATTTAGTATGACCAGTATGGCTGTGGCTTGACTCAGCCTCATACAATGGTTACCAGACAATTTTCAGAATTGTTGGGAAATAAACCAAGAAGGAAAATTTGTGAGGAGGAGAACTAGTCATCCCCATCATTGTACCATGGCATAGCCTATGTGAATGCAGCATCGACACACATCTAGTTGTCTGTACTCCTGCACCAGCAGATATTGGTTACTTTTACCAACACTATACTAGGTGTGTTTCTGTTCCTGGTGTTACCAGAACTCCTACAGTTAACAACTTCATCTCCTTTCTGTTCTAGTATTACAATTTGGCACTAGCAACTTGTTGCTATAGAAATAATTCACATGTTTGTCTACATTTGTATGTGTGGTCTGTTGATATTTGGAATTGGCCTTGATAATTACAACTGCTATGTCTGTCCTTTTAAAGAGTTTTATATAAATAATCTAAACTTCATGCCTTTGTTTAAACTTATTTTGTACAAACAAGATCTTTAAATGAAAATAGCTTGCTATAACAAAGTGCTTGTAACCCAGTTATCAGTCTAAAAACAGTTGCTTCTGCCTGAGGTCAAGTTGTCATTCATCTTTCAGGGAAACTTGACTTACTCAATGACTCAAGGCTATGGAAACTTCTTTACCCTGACCAGCAGTGGAACAGGCAACAGTGCAGTTGGCCAGGTCACCTTAAGCCGGTCACTCCTCGATGATGCCCAACGCTCTCAAACCTATATGGTAAGATTTCCATATTTTCTGACTATTTATGTCTTATTTTTAATTTGCAAACTATAAAATCTTCTGAACGTTTGCTGAAAATGAAATTGTTTGGGTGTCAAAGTAATTTACTTCGGCTATTTTTGAAGTGATAAATCTGAAAGTGTGAACACTGGTGTAACATTTATATACTAGGGTATATGCTGTGAACACTGGTTTAACATTTATATACTAGAGTATATGCTTTCATTAGCGGTCTTTTACACACAGCCATGTGTGTTATTAAAATATAAAGGTAAACTCCAGTAGAAATGGATTAAGTGTTGGGAGAGTTAAGGTCTAAGCAGACATAAGTGTTTTGACCCTATTTTTCAAGGGTTATTGAATCATAAGTTGTTGCTAACTTGTGTGGCTGAGTGGTTGGGATTAGATTCCAGGGTTCACAGATCTGGCTACATGCACTGGACACTTCAACACAACTGAAGTTTTTCTTTATCAGACCAGAGGTAGCAGTGACAATAGGGGCAGATAACCTTTGCTTTTCAGGCCCCAGAGGAACTTCTAAGCCAGCAGTGGTAATATATGAGCTGTCAAATTGAGTGATCATTTCCTAAATATTGTCATCCTAGTGCATTTTTCCATATACAGTGAAAATATTTTCAGAAATGTAGAAGATATAAATGGAATCGGCATTGGAGGACAAAACAACAACATTAGATATGCAGAATATACAGTATTGATTGCAGCCAATGAGCAGGATCTGCAACAATTAGTAGACGCGGTTGTTGTACACAGTGGGCAGCTGGGGTTAGAATTAAATTGTAAAAAGACACAGATTATGGTCATCACTAGGAAGAATGAAATACAACAATGTAATATACAAGTAAATGGGAATATTCTTCAACAAGTGAATCAGTACAATTATCTCGGAACAGACATTACATCTGATGGGAGATGCCTTAAAGAGATTAGAACAAGAATCGCCATGTCAAAAGTAGCCTTTAGCAAGATGATAAACATACTGACCAATAAAACGATGTAAATTGAAACGAGAAAAAGTGTGTTGAGGGGCTACATAGAGCCTGTTCTTTTGTATGGATGTGAAACTTGGACAATGAGCAGTCAAACTGAAAAATATCTGATGTCTGCAGAAATGTGGTTTCTGAGGAAAATGCAAAGAATACCATGGACAGACAGAAAAACCAATGACCACGTACTACAGGAGACGATTGACAATCGTAAATTGATTAGAGAAATTAGACGTAGACAGTCAAAATTTTTTGGACATGTTATGAGAAAAAATGGATTATAGAACTTGGTGACAACTGGCAAGATCGAGGGGAACAGACCAAGAGGAAGACCGAGAAGAAAATACCTGGATGGCATGGTCGAGACAGGAACACTGAGCTGATCCACGACACTGGTGATCGAATGATATGGTGAGTCATGACCGCTCATGCTTTCCAGCATGGCGCATGATTGATTGATTGATTGAATGGTATTTTGCATTGATGTCATGTTGAATGCCTCCCCATTGTGTTGACCATTCCTCAGTTGTACATTGTAACCTTATATCACAATATGACTTCAGCTGACATTCCAAGTGTGCGACTCAGTGTTCCCCAATGCCAATGCCTGTGATGTAAAAACCTTGACAGTGACCACTTCACGAAATCCCAGCACACCTCAGTGTCAGACACCAAGCATCACCTCGACACTTGATGTCAATGCCAGAATCAATGATCTTCTGGCTACAGTTGTTGCATCTGATGCTGATCAGGTAAGTACAGACACCTTGTCTTTAGAGCTGCAATTCTCGGTTTCAGTCATGTAAACTATATCGTGTGTTGTCTGTGGCTGAGCTCGGGTTAGGAGACGCTCTTGTAGTCTGAGGTGGTGGGACAACATGAAATTCTTAACTGTTTGCATGGGATGTTAGCAGTACCACAACAGTGTGCACCGGGTGTTGGCTTTGCCATGACTGTCTTAGAAACTCCTCAGTCATGTTACATTCTGATTACTTGACTGATTTACTACCTATTGTTGCGTATCCCTTACGGGACGTTGCAGTCAACACCAGCATTTTCAGCTGCTGTTGATGTACTAGGTAAGTGTTACGTTCAGTAGTTTGCCATTGCTTTCTGAACGACCAGCCCTATACCTTTTTTGAAAAAACCAGCACCGCCGTGTTTCGAACCCGGGTATACGGGCTCACAAACCGCGTTCGCAAGCCCTTAGCCACAGAGACCGGTAGACTTTTTTTTTTACTACCTATACCTTTCCAGACCAACAATGTCTGAGGACAACATCCGTCTAGTAAACCTGATGGTCAGGACATCATTAGTCTGATTAATAAACTGGTTCAAGACCAGTGTCTAGTTAACTTGCTGATTGAAAGTATCAGTCATGTTTTTAAATGAAACATAATTATTCTTATTGACATGTGCATCATGTTAGACTGGCTGAAAGTGGCATTTGGTTAATTGGTTTGATTCTACCGCATCCATTGTCTAGTCCAATACATTATGGTCCTAACCTACATTTCTATGTGATTGTCTCTGGTCCAAAACATCTTTAATCTTGATAAATAAGACTTGTTCAGACATCATTTACTTATTGACTGGTCAAAGGCATTAGTTTTCCAGACCAACACATTCCTGTGATTAGTAGACTGGTTAAAAAGACATTAATTTTGTTAACTAAGACATCTTTCTTCAGCTTCTCCAAGACCACAACATTTAGATAAGAGAAATATGTTCCCTAGTCACAATCTCAAATGACATCTTAGTTGCTAGTGCACTAGATCATCAACATTGTTCCAGGATTTTGTTCTTAGCTATGGAGGCAATGTTTATTAACCAGCTGGGGTCTCCTAAACCTTATTAAGTATGTGCCAGAGATTGTTTTCTGGGAAAGTCAAGATTGTGATGGCCATACAGACCACAGATCACGCATTAACTGTTCAGTCATGGAAAATAGGCCTCTACCACATTATCTGTATGACATGACATATCATCAACATAGTCTCATGGTATGTAGCCAGGGTTATTTAACTCTTTCAGTCCCAAACAAAGCATGTGTCTTTAACTCATCTCTTTGAATTCCAAACATTAGCTAATGTTCCATTTGGTCAGTCTTCTTAAAGTCATGCACTCACAAGTTTTTGTAGCTCTTAATTTCTCGCTTGATCATCTGCTGCAGAAGCTTGTGGGGCTCAATGAGTTGACATACCTCAAGATTATCACATTCTTCAGTTATAATGATTTGACAACATACCATTATAATATTAGCAGTATCCGTGACATTATACCCAATGAATGCCACAAATAGTTTCATATTCCAGTGCTAGTGTTCCAGATATATCTGAAATGTTTTGTAATTTTTACTACTTCCACATTGTAGCAGCTGTTATGCCTCACATGTTTTTACATGTGATGGCAGACTGCAGGTCAGTATGCATAGACAAACATTCTTAGAATGGATACACACCAATCTGCCAAAGGTGTCTGTGGAATACAGATGGTTTAAAAGCCCTAATTGTTTTGATGACATATGATTGACAGAAAGTCTCAGAGATGTTTGTGTTGCCAGATTACCAATACTTTCACCTGTTTGACCAGATGTGAATGCTACTTGTTTTCAGGACACACTTATGTACACCTTTGATCCTTCCAACACTGACCCTGAAGATCGTAACTACTTCTATTTGAATCCATCCAATGGACAGATCAGACTCATTCAGCCGCTGAACTCATCAACAACTAATGTGTTCACTGTAAGTGTCCAGTATTGCATGATGTAGCATGACCGTTGTAGGCAGTAGATATTTTCCATTTAAATAAACTTGACAGTGTAATTTATATGCCTTGGTCACACCTCTTGATAAGTCGTACATAAGAGATTTAACAGTGAAGTCAATTTTGATTTTACTTTGAGCATACTGGGTGTCTTACTGAGTTCACAATTACAGCAGCACACATTCAGGAAACCAAGCTTCTTGTGTAGACATTTCTAAACAGCAGTGAACAAGGAGGAGGAGGGACAAGCAGACGGAGAAGAAAAAGTAGTTTAAAAACATTTTATTTAGTCATGAAAGGGAAACAATTAAGGTTGACAATCAGATATGTTTTGTTATCATAAAATAGTATTCAGTTATCTTAAATTGTTACTGAAACTCCAAATTTTGTTGAAAACTAAAACATCTTTTGTTTGCCAGTGTGTCTTATATTTCGTGATGTAAACATTACTTTTGGAGATAATTAAACAAGTAACTAATAAATGTGACAAGAAAACGTGTTATCGGGCAAAAGTTATTTGTTCAGTAAATGTAGATTAACTTGGAAGATAATTGAGAGGACTCCTTCAGTCATTTCTGACTACGGGTTAATGTTCTCTATGAGCAAGGAGCCTCCAGTTGTACAGCATGGCGTTCCTTTTGGTGAGTCTTTCTCTGTTGCTTGTTGAAGTAGTCACTGAGTTCAAGATGATGCCTTACAGTTTGTGCGCAACGCAACATTGTCATGTCTCTCTTAATGTATCTTTGAAATGCAGCTGTGGACTTCAATTTTCTGTTATTATGTGGCAACTGCCCATAGAGAATGTTCTTTAGAATACACCCATGTGGCATGCAATAAACAAGACCAAGCCATCACATTCTGTGCTGTCTCAGCCCCATGTACATGGTTGTTTGATCACTTTGTGAGAACAAGTCGGCATTGCATGCATAAATACTTTAGTCTTGTAAAGTGCCAACTGCTGGAGCTTTCAACACTAGGTACTCTGTCCTCCCAAGGGTAACCAAGGATAAAAAGCAGATAATGTAAGGGGAAGGTGTAAAGTTGTCTCTCTTGCTGAAATTAGGTGGTCCATATCTAACAAATGTATAAGAGAGAAATATAACACAAGCTACATATACTATAGTCTTAGTTTTGAATGCATTTTAAGTTTGCATAGAAAGGAAAACACTATTGTTTTAGATAGTGTTACACAAGCTGATCATGTTTGCATGTAAACAGCATTTCAGTTGCTAGATATAAGGTGTGTGAGTATTTATATCATCCCATGCTTTGACAAAAACTATATCTCTCTACAGTTCACTGTTATAGTCAGTGACCAAGGCACGCCAACAGCCAAGACCTGCTCAACCATTATTCGGTTTACCGTCAGCACAGACATGGCCCCATACTTCACTCCTGCCACCTACACATGGTCAGCTGTCCCAGAAAATGCCTTTGATTTGCAGTCTACTTTCACAGTAATTGGTCGTGATGATGATCGACAGGTAAGAGGACCAGTCTGAGGAATATGTTATTGACATTGCCACTTTCCATTTGACACGTATAAAATGAAAATATTAGTAGCCCTGCGGCATGAGCTGCCGTCTGTAGACATGTGAGCTATGAGAGATTAAACAGGAGTTAGAGAACAAATCGAATGACAAAGCAAGAGAGATTATGAAATTGAGAAGTGAAGAAAGCATTGTAGGCAGAGAAGTTTAGGAGCTTGTGTGAGAGAATTGTGATCATTAAACAAATGATCTTTTTTTTTTTTTCAAGTAGCTTTAAGTGAAAGATTTGACATATCTTCAAGTAACCACTTCGTTTTATTAAAGGTTTAAAGTTACCTCAGAGTCAGTATAACCACCAGTTATTATTGTCCACCAGGGTAACCTACAGTACAAAGTTATTGGCCTCTGGGCTGGACCCGAGTATTTCAACATCAGGAGAACCAACCCCCAGCAGCCTGATAGCACAGGCACAGTGTTTGTCAACAGGACCCTCATGTCTGACAATGATCTGACATACACAGTGAGTTGAACTTGTAACTGCTGCACATGATTAACCCTCATCACTCACTTTCTATACTGTTGTTATTTTCTTGCTTGTGTACCTGTTGTCTCACAACCTATCATCTCCCCTGTTGTTTTCTTGTGTATCATTCATGTAAAATTATTGGGCCAAGGACTAATCTGTACTAATAGGGAAAAACATACTGCAAACTTTTTATATGATTTGTGTATGCATATCCAAATGTATTCATGTCTATAAGAGGTGTGAGAGTGAGAGATAAAATGTACAAGTAAAGAATACCATGAACTGAAACTCACATGGGGAAAATAAGAGTAGAAGACTTGTTTACATACTCTGTACAAAACTATGTTTGATGAAGACTGCTTGCATTCAAACATGTCTTGTCAACATCAAAAAGACTAATAATGTAGTAGATATTTGTATGTTTAGTTTCTGTACATGAGAGGGAGAGCACCCTTCTTAGTTATTTTGCTACCTCACTAACACTTCACTTAGAGACACTTGCCTAAATTGTTTTATGGGCATGTAATTGGTCATTTTATAGCTTTGTAGAATATCACTGCAAACATGGTTCTGTGATTTGGTTCGGGGAATTGTATTACAGCTTTATAAAGAACTGAATGTTTATAATAATAATGAGAATATTTCATTTCAGGTCATTGCTGTGGTTTATGATGATGCCAGACCACTGTTGAGTGGGACAGCTACAATAACTGTCAATATTATACGAAACCCAAGTGGTCCAATCTTCAGCCTGAGAGACTACAATGCTACTTTCAATGAGCTGGAACCCATTGGCTACAATCCAGTGAATGTGTCAGCAGTAGACCAAGATGGAGTGAGTGACTCTTTAGCTTGATGTGAACAAGTGGACATGAGGATTTTGTCTCGGTGTGGTCTTTTTATTAGTATTTAGTTTAATTAACACTAAGGAGCAACTGGAAATGAGAAGCTAAAGAAATGAAGACTAAAACATTGCAAAATGCGACAGAAATAATAATGAGAAAGTGATAAAGAAAATAAAACTAGCTATACCATTAGGCAGATTTGCAGATTTTCCTACTCACAAAGAGACCGATAGTCGCTTGAAATGGGTTCATATATATGTAAAGACTAGTGTATTGTTTGTATGGCAGTAGACAAGTAGTTAAGACTAGCCTTTCTCAGAGACCAGAACAGAATAGTCTAATTCTCCTGCCCCTCTCTCTCCTGTTGTTCAAGTAAAATTAAGTTATCTCAACAGAGGAGATTCCATAAACCCTCTGATCACACGCTCAAACACCTTGCTTGCAATAAAACAGAGTAGAGAATTGACTAGAGTGATATATAATTTGAATGTAATGAATTTAGATGAATGTCAAGACAGAAAGAATTATTTAAAGAAGGGTCTTGGCCTTCTGCCAGGTGGTGGGTGTGGCTATGGTTTTACAATGATCTTGCCCAGTTGGAATTAAAAGGTCATCTGAATCAGTGTTGACTTTGTCAGATTTTACTGGACCTACTCACACACTGAATCTGCCTCATTGGCTTCTTTGGGTTGCTTCCTTTGGTTCAGGTCCAGATATGTGGCTTGATCTGAGGTTGTTCAGGAAAATAATGAGGTTGAGATTAGCCTCTCTTGATAAGGGTACGGTTCTGAGACTAGCTAGGCCGCTGTTGTTGTCTCAGGCTGTGTAGCTTCAGGTAGGCCTTGGCCTTATTCACTGTATAAGTTGTTTGCACATAATGAGTTGCAATAGTCACAAGATAGAAAGGGTTACAATAATACCTGCAAGATAAGCTGTGTGTATCTGATTTCTGTCTCACTGTTTCAAGAGATAAGTTTTTCTGTGTGGAATTTATGCTATAACACTTTTTCCTTCTGGGTTATCATTTTAGTTACCTTCTATTGTATATTCCATTTTACTTTAGTTTAATGTAAAGGCTAAAGTGATAAGATGAGCTTTGATTATGATCAAGCTTGTGACTTTTAAACACTTTTAATTCAAAGTTACATACCACTTTAATTGAAAGTTACATACATACAATTGTTACCATTTATCTTCAGGACATTGTGACCTACTCTCTGCTCACAACAAATGTCGATCAGAAGGCACTGGAGTACTTTGACATCATCCCAACCAATGGCAAAATCATCGTCAAGCAAAGTCTGACAATGGATCCAGTCAAACAGACGACACCATTTGTGGTATGTATACATTTTATGTGCTTAACTCAAGTGAGAAATCCCATCATCACTGAAGCCCCATCATCACAGAAGCCAAATTATGACAGGAAACCCCATCATCACAGAAATTCCACCAGAAAACCCCTAGATATAATTGGCTGGAAGGCGCTTCATTACATTTTATGTTTTCTTCAAATGTCCAGATTTTCCTGTATGAGGCATCAAAAATGATTTGCAACACTGTTGGTTCACCAATATAAACAAAAAAAGCAAGAGGACTGATGTCATGTGCACCAGGTGTTTCCCATATAGGCCAGTCTCTCTCCACACAGGATCTACCTGCCTGCCGAAAGTGCCCCACAGAGCACTGACAGTAGCTCTGGTGTTGAACTCCTGTGGTCTGCACACACAAAATCTGCACTCACGAATTGAATGACCAAGTTCTAAAACACACCCAAGACCTTCTGAGCATGAGACTGACTGCATAACCACTTCCCCACAGAGATCCCCAACTGTTGGTTCAGTGAGCTGATCACTGATCAGCTCAAATAGCTTTTGTGGCATATTCAGTTTTACATTGTGATGATTTGGTCTCATTATAGTTTGTTCACCAGACATTTAGTTGTGTTTGTTTTAAAACAACATTAAAATATGTTGTATATATATATATTCTTAATATACCCATCTGCTCTGCTGTGTTGCTCAGAAAAGTGACATGTGGGAAGATGGAAATTCATGGAAAAGACCTTAGACTTGTAAAAAACATATATTGGAAACAACAAGTTGCCATCAGAAATGATAATGAAGTAGGTCAATATCAGCCTATTAAAAGAGGTGTGAGACAGGGATGTGTAATGTCTCCAGATCTTTTTTCCCTGTGCAGTGAAAATATTTTCAGGAATATAGAAAATATGGAAGGAATCATCAATGGGTTACGATACATCAATAACGTTAGATATGCAGATGATACAGTCTTGATTGCAGACATTGAACAGGACCTGCAACATTTAGTAGATGCGGTTGTTGCACAACAGTGAGCAACTAGGGTTAGAATTGAATAGTAAGAAGATACAGATTATGGTTGTCACTGGGAAGAAGGAAACGCCACAATGTGATATACAAGTAAATGGGCATATTCTTCAGCAAATTAATCGGTACAGTTATCTCGGAACAGTCTTAACATATGATGGGAGATGCCTTGAAGAGATTAGAACAAGAATTGCCATTGCGAAGGTAGCCTTTTGCAAGATGAAAAACATACTGACCAATAAAAAGATATAAATTGAAACGAGAAAAAGAGTGTTGAGGTGCTACATAGAACCTGTACTTTTGTATGGATGTGAAGCGTGGACAATGAACAGTCAAGCTGAAAAGTATCTGATGGCTGTGGAAATGTGGTTTCTGAGGAAAATGCAAAGAATGCCATGGACAGATAGAAAAACCAACGAACAAGTCCTTCAAGAAACAAATGAAGATCGTAAGCTGATTAGAGAAATTAGACGTAGACAGTCATAATTTTTTGGGCATGTTATGAGAAGAAATGACTTGGAGAACATGGTGACGACTAGCAAGATGAAGGGAAGAGACCCAGGGGAAGACCGAGAAGTAAATACCTGGATGGCTTGGCCACGTGGCATGGTCGAGACAGGAACACGGAGCTGATCCACGACTGGTGATCGAGTGAGATGGCAAAACATGACCGCTCACGCTTATTGGCATGGCACATGACGGATGGATGGATGGGAAGATGTTTCTGGCTAATAGTTACAGATTTTCCACACACACAAACAAAAAAACAAACAAATTGAAAAATAATAGCAAATATAGGACAAGACCAAACAGCATTCAAGACTCAGTTAATGTAACATAACAGATAGGAAAGAACTAAGGTGTAGTCCAAAATGCCTTGGGCTGTAATCCACTATAATGGAATCCAGTGAAATCTTGAAGATATATGGTAGTATAAAAACATAAATATTATCTAGTTAAATTATATTATACAGAATATTCATTCATACTCATGTCTCTTCTAGCCTAGAGTATAGAGGTGCCTTAGGCATGTTTACATATTGGCATAATTAGCCACAAAGTGGGAGCCGCAGTAGCACTATGGCTAGCATGCTGGCTGGCTGGCTGACCCGGTGGTCATGTGTTGAAATCTCCTTTGAATTGGCAGTTTAAAAAAAGGCTGACCCATCCTAAAATTTGTACCTGGACATGTTCTGGGAAGACAAGGGGGGCCAGCATGATATTGACCTCATCACTTGCTGATTGGTTTATAAAATATGGGGGTAGCACCATATACACAATAGGCCTTAAGGCAAAGAAAACGGTTCTTTGATGTTGTCCTTGACCCACATTGCACTTGTTTGCTGAATGCATACCAGTGATCAAATCCTAGGTCTCCTTGGTCATAGCTGCATGTGTTGCTGCTGTTGCATGGAAACTGTCTGTATTTTGTATGATGATGTGTAATTGACAGTAGAGTCATGTGAGATTTTTTACCCACCCTTACAGCTGACAGTAGTAGCTCGTGACAACCGCCAGCCACAGAAATCAGACATGGCAACAGTCAGACTCTACGTGACACGCAATCGCTTCTCACCAAGATTTGTCAACACCCCTTACAATGTGCCAGCCATCTCAGAGAACCAGCCTATTAACTCTGTCATCTATGCCACAGTCAGCGCTGTAGACCAAGATGCTACTGTAAGTACTCCATGCAACATTCTTGACTCAAACTCATTCTTGTAATGGTCACATATTTCTGCAGCCATAATGAACTTATTTACCATTGAATATCTTGTACAAAATACTTGCATACAGACAAAATGTGTAAACTTTAGATTTGCTTTGTAAACTTTTAATGGTGTGACGTCCAGGTATTTTGTCTCAGGTACTAAAACTGTGATTAGTGCACTGGGTTCAAGGAACCATGGTTTGTAGTGGCTAGAACTCTTGCCTGCTAGCCCAGTGGTCATTTGTTTCAACCCCCATTAAGATGGGGATTTGTTTCAAAATTGACCTTGACTCCCAGGTTGACCCAGCCTAAAATGGCCACCATAAAATGTTCTCAGAAGTTCACGCAGCCGGAGTGGTAATGACCACATCACCCATCAGGTTTTGATTGGTCTAAACAAATATTGGGCTTGCACCATGTAACCAGTTCACGTCCAGGCGTGGAGAATGTCCTTTTGAGTGCAATGGGCTGCCAGTTCTATAGTTGTGTCGGTGTAGTGCACAGGGTGACCAGCAGCAGGCTTATCTAGTGTTTAGTGCACAGGGTTGCATTCACTGTGGTTACATGGATAGTCAGAGGGTTACCAGCACTGAAGTTATATAGTATTTAGTGCACTGGGTTACCAACACTGAGGTTATATGGTGTTTAGTGCATTATGTTACCAACACTGAGGTTATATGGTGTTTAGTGCATTATGTTACCAACAGTGAGGTTATATGGTGTTTAGTGCATTATGTTACCAACACTGAGATTATATAGTATTTAGTGCATTATGTTACCAACACTGAGGTTATATAGTATTTAGTGCACTGGGTTACCAACACTGAGGTTATATGGTGTTTAGTGCATTATGTTACCAACACTGAGGTTATATGGTGTTTAGTGCATTATGTTACCAACAGTGAGGTTATATGGTGTTTAGTGCATTATGTTACCAACACTGAGATTATATAGTATTTAGTGCATTATGTTACCAACACTGAGGTTATATAGTATTTAGTGCACTGGGTTACCAACACTGAGGTTATATGGTGTTTAGTGCATTATATTACCAATACTGAGGTTATATGGTGTTTAGTGCATTGTTACCAACACTGAGGTTATATGGTGTTTAGTGCATTATGTTACCAACACTGAGGTTATATGGTGTTTAGTGCATTATGTTACCAACACTGAGGTTATATGGTGTTTAGTGCATTATGTTACCAACAGTGAGGTTATATGGTGTTTAGTGCATTGTTACCAACACTGAGGTTATATGGTGTTTAGTGCATTATGTTACCAACACTGAGGTTATATGGTGTTTAGTGCACTGGGTTACCAACACTGAGGTTATATGGTGTTTAGTGCATTATGTTACCAACACTGAGGTTATATAGTATTTAGTGCATTATATTACCAACACTGAGGTTATATGGTGTTTAGTGCATTGTTACCAACACTGAGGTTATATGGTGTTTAGTGCATTATGTTACCAACACTGAGGTTATATGGTGTTTAGTGCACTGGGTTACCAACACTGAGGTTATATGGTGTTTAGTGCATTATGTTACCAACACTGAGGTTATATAGTATTTAGTGCATTATGCTACCAACACTGAGGTTATATGGTGTTTAGTGCATTATGTTACCAACACTGAGGTTATATGGTGTTTAGTGCATTATGTTACCAACAGTGAGGTTATATGGTGTTTAGTGCATTATGTTACCAACACTGAGATTATATAGTATTTAGTGCATTATGTTACCAACACTGAGGTTATATAGTATTTAGTGCACTGGGTTACCAACACTGAGGTTATATGGTGTTTAGTGCATTATGTTACCAACACTGAGGTTATATAGTATTTAGTGCATTATGCTACCAACACTGAGGTTATATGGTGTTTAGTGCATTGTTACCAACACTGAGGTTATATGGTGTTTAGTGCATTATGTTACCAACACTGAGGTTATATGGTGTTTAGTGCACTGGGTTACCAACACTGAGGTTATATAGTGTTTAGTGCACTGGGTTACCAACACTGAGGTTATATGGTGTTTAGTGCACTGGGTTACAAACACTGAGGTTATATGGTGTTTAGTGCACTGGGTTACCAACACTGAGGTTATATAGTGTTTAGTGCACTGGGTTACCAACACTAAGATTATATAGTGTTTAGTGCACTGGGTTACCAACACTGAGATTATATGGTGTTTAGTGCATTGGATTACCAACACAGGGATTATGGGTGTTTAGTGTGCAGTGTTACCTACATCACACTTCTGTACTGTAGTGCACTGGGTTACCAGCACATACTTATCTATCAAGACCAGTAGTTTTTCATAAAAGGAAAGGTGATAAAGAAGGGAGAAGGCCATGCCACATCTTAATGTGACTTAATATATGTGAATTCCTAACACTTCACATCTCTGGCTTTTAGCAGTAGGCTTATATTTCTGTATGTGCGCTCATGGCTGTGTAACTCCAGTTATAAGTGTCTAGTCAGTGAGATCTTGCAGTGATATCCCCTGAATGTTTCCAGGGCCCTCTGGTGTACGAGGAGATAACCAACACAACAGCAGCTTACTACTTCAACATTGATAGAGCTACTGCAGCAGTCACCTTGGCCAACAGTCTTTTAGCAGGCACCTCAGATTCCTATCAGGTAACATCAGACATGTTTCTGTTCTGTGCAACTGTGAGACTAACTCATTGTATCTTTCATGAAATGTCCAATCAATACCTTATAGTGCTGGTTTATATTTGGTACAATTGTACACACACTGATTTGATGTACAGAACCAGGATCTGTGAGACATCTGAAGAGTGATCAAATCTCCGACCTTCATGACAGCAGGCAGATGTGCCACCAGTCTGCCATTGTGTACCAACAAAATAACTGCATTGATCCATTATTTCCCGTGCAGTGATCCATTACTCACCCTTCCCCTTACAAGAGCAAAATATTCAGTATCTTCAGAGAATGTGTGGGATATGTAATATGTGGGAGCCATTGCAGTGTAGTAGCTAGATGCTCGCTTGTTGGCCCAGTGGTCATAAGTTTAAATCTACATGTGGCAGATTTTAACAAATGACCTGGGCTCCCAAGTCTAACCAGCCTAAAATGGTTGCCAGGAAATGACATGGAAAGTATAGGCACGGCATAATACTGACTGAATCAGCCACGAGTGACAGTTGGTCTACACAAACATGGGTCCAGCACCATATGCCCATTGTAGCTAAGGTATGTGCACGGGACCTTGACCTACTTGAGCATACGCCCAGCGTGTCTTAAGGCATGTTAACGGTTCTTTACTGACTTGTAGATGTAATGGGTAAATGATAACTTTCTTGGTATAGACAGAGCCTAAGACATTATATCTCATTTGTATGTTATGTATATTATTATATGAACAGCCTAATGTGTGGACATGCAATGTAAACTGAAAAAAAATGTAATTTGAATATATTTCATGAATTATTATAACATCTGTATATGTCAGCATATAGAATGAAATAGAAAGAACATAGTTTATCTGCTATTATAGCATATGTTGTACGTGTGAGCAGATAATGTGAAGATAAAAAGAACATTCATCTTTTATAACACAGTTGTACGTGAGAACTTACGACCCATCCTACCCTGGCGACTTTGCTGAAGAAGTGATCAACATCCCAGTGAATCATAATGAATACAGCCCAGTGTTTAATCAGTCAGCTTATGTGGTCACTATCAATGAGACAACAAGTGTTGGCACAAACATTCTCACTGTGTTTGCTACAGACAATAACACCCGGGTAAGTTTATCCTATCACACTCATGCTGTCACAGCCTTGTTTTCATATCATTGTCTTTGTGTAGCAGCATCAAAGTCACACTTACATTTTGTGTACAATTTTACAATTCTTTCATTTACTTGGACATTGCATTGTGATTTTTCTTTCTTCTGGACATTGCCACAATTATTATCTTATGGGTTAAACTTTACTGTACATTGGTTATTATTCAGATTTTGAAAGCTTCCTGGTTATTGTTTAGTTTGCCTCATTACTTTTTCAAACATGCATATCACATCTCAGACTTCCACAGTGCTAAGTGGGTATTCAACCACTCTACTTGATCACTACAATACTGAAGATAATGAAGCTTTAATATTCTTATTACATGTAGCATGCTCTATGTTAAGGCAGTGACTTGCTCATGGAAATTAGAATGTTAGACAACCGTCACTGCCGGGGCATTGTTCACCGTCACTGTCAGAGCATTGTTCACTGTCAGGGCATTGTTCACTGTCGGGGCATTGTTCACATGAACTTTCTCACAGAAACCAACCACTGTGATAACGTTACGCTCCTGGTGACTACAAGTTGATGATGGTGATGAAGATGCAAGTGTTTGTGTTGATGGTGGTGGTGGTAACGATGAAGTTGCAAGATGTATTGTTAATATTAGAATAATGCAATTGGCAGTTGATTTGTTGCTTTGTATTACATGAAAATATTCTCAGTGTTATTAGTACATGTAAACAATCTGTTTGACAAATTTACGTCTTCAGATTCTTTAGATGATTGTTAATCCAATCACAAAATGTTTTTGGGCACTATTTTCAGGACATTGTGACCTATTACGCTACTGGTGAGCAAGACACGCTGAACCTGTTTCAGATCTTCAGCTCTGGTCAAATACTCGTGAAGCAGAGTCTATTAGGAGTCCCTAAGGACACATATACGGTATGATATATCTATATATTGTTGTTATTTAACTCTTAGCCCGCCATACATCACACTTGATGTGGTTCAAAAGTCACCACAAATTGACTAAGCTTCACTTCAGACTGGCTCTAGTAGCTGAGTCTCTACAAATCTTAGTTAAGTAAAATATATGACTCCTATTCCATTTCAGTATTTGGTTACACTGTGTAGGAATGTGGAGGAATTTCCTGTTACTTTTATAAATCTACATCAGGCGGTGAGCTTCAAATGACTTAACAATTTTCATTACCTGAAATTTACTTCCAAAATGAACTATTAAAATAGAATCAGTTTTTGACCACATGCATTAAGAGTTAAGCTACCTTTATGTATTCTCATTATTCTTCCTTCCTTCACCCAGAACCTAGAAGGTTGTTTGGCAACCATCACCACAACGGTTGGGATGTATCATGTGCATTTTTTAAACAAGCAGATATTTACATTATTTTCTTGCATTACATTTCTACATTTGTATTCTTTTCAATGCAGAGAGAATCACTAATTTATGCAAACTTTAACATTAACATTGTACAATGTTTAGAACATACAAACAGTTTGACAGATATACATACTCAGTGTTAAGAACACGTGTGTGCAAGATCACATAGTAAATCTTCTATCATTAGAATACAGATGTATGCAAGCTATTATATTACTAGATGATCATCTTCCTGTCATGACAATAACACTGTGTTTGAGATTGTGTGGTGTTGTACTCACCCAGACTGTTATTGAGTGGTGTTAATTGAGAACCAGACAGTACTGTATGAAATAATAATTCATTTCCACATGAAATAACATTATACATGACATCTGACTTTGATGTTCTCCAGATGAACGTTATAGCCCAGGACAATGGCACACCAAGAAGATCAACCCCAGTCGGTGTCACTATCAACATCGTGCGTCACCCAGGCAACCCAACCCTTGGCCCTGCAGTGTGCCAGGACACCATTAGTGAGAACAGAGATCCTGGTCCAATAAATGTTCGGATTACTGCCAGCGACCCCAATGGCATGGTAATGTCTGAACTTTAATTTGCGTTTACTGAATAATCATCATCTTGTGCCATAATGATAGGCGTAGGCCATCATGGATCACCAGGTCTGCACTCTTGTCCTGATTATGCCGTATGGCAAAGCCATCCAAGAATTGAACTATTTGCCGTACCCTTGCTCTTTTTCCATCAATTTTGTGTTGTCAGTAAGTTTTCATGTTTACTCATGAGACTAACCAGCATTAGATTATACAGATGGTTGGTTTACTGTGGATATCTCACCATGTGCTTGTGAGTCTTCAGAGTTGTTCAACTTTGCGCAAGAAGGCTAAAGGACCGATCCCTTACCCCAGCACCATCATTGTTCTTTCTCATTGTGTAAATATCCAAACAGTCAGCACTGTCAGACAAACCTGGTCTACTTGAGCTAGAGGAGGATGCCTTAGCCTTTGAACTTCTTGGCCTCATGGATCAGTTGCTGAGCTTCTGTGATCAGCTAAGCCTGGCTGCAAAGACAATCAATGATAGCTGCTGGCTATCAGTACTGGACTCCAGTGATGAGCTCTGGCAAATATTAGTCCCAAATAGAGGACTCCGAGTGACTACTTCAGCTTGGGTGTGATTTCTTGCCACTGACTGCCGTAGAGAATGTGGATACGAAAGTTGAGAATGTTTGATATGCCACAATTATCTGTTTCAAATCTGGACATGTATTTGATTACAGATGTGAAACCAGGTTGTTTATATTTCTTTCTTGACCAGGGCCCACTGGTGTTTGAGGAGATTGGTGAATACCCAGCTCCAACCTTCTTCAATGTCAACAACAGTGGAGTGATTTTCCTCACTCAGAATCTACGCAACAACTCAGTCAGGGATGCATCTGTCGTCGTAAGATTTCCATAGATAGTTCTTATATCATATTCTATTTGACAATGCAACTGTTAAATTATACATGATTCAGTAAAAACATGAACATTTTAATGAATATCAAAATACTCATTTTGATACTCATTAAAATGTTCATCTTTTTACTGTGATATTAGGTTCATTGCATTTTTTTGGTAAGAAGTTAGCTTCTGCTGTCAGTTAGCCTTGCGTTTTGTGAAATGTCATTTATGTGTTTAAACAGTTGTTTGTTGTTCTTAGAGAAGGGAGTTATTGTTGTTCACTCTATATTTGTTATGCATTCAGACATGCTTGTATGTATAAATGTTATAAATGCAGACAATTGTGGGTCATAAGCTCATACAGTTCCTGTTTTCTGTTCCTGTATTATACATGTAAAGTCACTGATGTGCATATTTCTGTATTTAGATAAGTAAATACCAGATGGTTTGTCAATTCAGAATTTCTGATAAATTCAACCTATTATTTATTAACTGATTCACTGCTGATAGATAATATATTGCCAAATGTAACTTCCCATTTGAACAGAAGGACAATATATTGTCATGTTATTTGTTTTGTTTTGTGACATCTTCCACAATTTCAATGCTTAGTGAATGGAAATTCATATTATAATACTTGTTCATTTGGTTGTGCATCCTGTTTGGTCCAAATCTCTTTTTTTTTTTGCACTGAATCAGTTAAACGTACATTTATTATAAATGTAACAAAACACTGGTGAATTACAAATGTAAGCAAGTTAAAATTGTTACAGTTTGTGAACTCAGTTTTAATTATAAATTCAAAGAATTGTTTATGCATTATGTATATATTTATAAATGTATCCAAACACTTATTTGTAAATTCAGTATTATAAATTAAAGCTGATGGACTCAGTCATGTTAGAAATGTCATTGTTATGTTTTCTTGAAGCATTTGTTTACACAGCTGTACTTGACATCCACAGTATGTTGTCAAAGTGTACGACTCCTTGAGACCTGACCGCTCCAGTCAGATAAGATGCACAATTACAATCCTGCACAACCAGAACCCACCCAGGTTCACCCTGCCAAACTACAATGTCACCATTAGGGACACACACCCGCTCCTGGCATTTGTGATCAATGTGACAGCAATAGATATAGACCCGCAGGTAGGTGATGGGTTTTGTATGTGGGTAGCCTGTTCATTGTAGGAAATGAATGTCATTCATCTTAGGTGGTACAAGCAATGTAATGTAGGAAATAGTTTAGTCTGAAGTTACTGGAATGTCCTTCAGGAGAGTTGTACATATGAGCATCTGCATTGACATTTAAATCTGATTCAGGGACACTCTGGTTCAGTCTCAGTATGGATACTTGTCAGTAGAAAATACAAGTGAAGTGTTCACTTACATACCACTAAGTCATATTGGAGACCCAGTGTTAGGTTTGTGACCAACCAACACATACAGGGTTGTTTGGAGTTTTCACATCACCTTTATTTTCCAATTGTGTCTGGTACTCTGTTGTGGACAGTACTGGCCACAAAGAGGACATCCCCAAGAAGTGAACATTGGACAATAAATGGCATAACTGAGGCAATAAGCAGAAAGTGTGCGATTGCAGACAGATCTTCACATACTAATTCTGACAGGCCAAAAGAAATAATACGAAACATGCAGCTCAAAGAAAAGCTTATAGAAACATGGTTGTTGAATGTGGGTAGCCAGAGTTGAGAGCTGTGGAAGTGCATCAGTAAGTTCACTGATTTGTCAACACAGTGGTCCAGGTCCAACCCCCAGTAACAGAGTCATTGTTTGTTTCTGACAGGCAGTGTTTGAGGAGAGCTGGCAATATTTATCACATGGCCAGTCACATAACTTAGGCAGCAAAATTGTCTATGCTAATTTAATGCAACTTATGTGACTTGATCATTTAATCTTGTGTGTGCTGTTGAGTTGAGTTAAGAACTGACATCACTGCACTCAGGACATTCCCATACATGCTCAGTCCCCTCTTTCAACAGCCAGCGAAGAGTCATACTACTAATCGTTCCCACCGCTATCTGATTAAAAGTTCTCCGGTCTTCCCTCTCAGTTTTGAGATTCTTCCAGAACCCCTGCCGATCCCCCGCAATCTAATTCTTTCCATATATGGGTTCTCAATCTGTTCCTCTGCCTTCTCCACCTCGTCCCACAAGCGCACGACCACCTCCCCCTTGTCCATAGGCAAACTACACCAAGAGGTGCATTCCCTGCTAGTGGGTTGTGCTGTGTGTGCTGTTCAGTTACATAATATATGGACCTCGCATCAGATCCTTTAAATTTTTTAACAGCTCACCAACAGGATTTGTTATTTATTCTATAGGGTCTGGTAGAAGTGTCTGTATTTGATTATTTGAATATTTGAACTGCTTGTGTTTATATCAAGCAATAGACATATTCTCAAGAGGTTTATGTTGGCAAGTTCTTCAATTATGTTTAACAATGAAGGATTATATTTGTAAAATACAGTTCCAGCAGAAATGAGGCGATCCTGTGAACTTAACATACTAGTGTATAAGTGTTTGTTTTTTTAATGTTTCACTGAATGTTGGCAAACATAAAAGGCATATGTATGATGTATGTAACTTAATTAATGCTAAGGTAGATAACTTATGCTATTTTACATTTTTTTTAAACAAAACAACTTAATTTACTCAGCCATGGTGCTCCATGATAGAAGATAGTTATGTCCACACCATGAACGTACCATTTTCCTGAGGGATCAAAGTTAAACATGTAATCAGTTATCTTTTGCTACAGATTGTGATGGCAGCTTAGAACAGATTTGTTAATTGTTTTTGTTTTTTCCCTCTCACCATGTTTCTATTACAGATTAGTAAGTAAAGGTCCTTCTACATGCCCAGGCATTTGTATAGAGCAACCAGCACTGGGTCAGTCATGTGGTCAGTACCAGGCCCACTGCCTCGACTTCCCCAGACAAGCCCTGCTAACCATATTAGGCTGGGTGGACTCGGGAGCCCAGGTCACTGTAGAACAATTCCACACTGCCCTGATGCAGATAGAACCCAAGACTTCCGGGGTGACAGACAAGCGTCTAGCCACTAGGCTACCCCAGCCACCCCCTTTCCCCCCGTTCCAGATGTCTGGAAGTATTAGGCTGGCCAACGTGTGTGTGCGCCCCTGTCCGTGTCCATTTCTCCTTCCCTCCCTCCCTCCCTCTCTCTTTCTCCCCTCTCTCGCTTGCTCTCTTTCTCTCTCTCTCTCAACTGTAGAATTATCACTGCTCTAAATGCTGGTTTCCCTTGACTCTGTGCAGGATGTGGTGAGCTACTCTATTGTTGGAGAAAGTATACAGCGGGACCTCAACACTGGCGTCTCGGACTATTTCTTCATTGATACTACAAACGGCACCTTTTATTTGAGAAAATCTGTCACAGGAAGTGGAATTCGACGGTTTGTGGTATGTAGGCAATATTACAATTACTTTCTTCAAGTGTAAGTTTACAGGTGGACATAGCTGGATGAGGCATCAGAGTGGCACGGAACAGTATCAGTGATTGAATTGATCAAGAACACAGAAAACAGGTGGTTGTAGCGGAACATGATCACCTGCAATGTCCAACATGGCACACGATGATGATAAATATGTATCTAAACATCTCATCTCTAGCAGTAAACCTAATAAACATTGTGATGTAACAAACACACCCACTGTGGCAGAATTTGATGGTTCAAGTTTCTCACCTTCCAGCATCACTGATTTGGTTATAAATGATCCTTTTCTCAAATGTACATCACTTATATTAACTGTCATATAGCAAAGCACAAACATAACCTATGTTGTTTCAAGACACTGAAGCACAGGAAACACTATTCACATGCAAATATAGCGCGCTCTGTTATGTAAACATTCAGTTTTCTGTGTACAAGCGTGAACCATTTTGTTTGAAAGGTCATGTTTCTCATATATAGATGTAACCTATTCCGTTTATTGACATTTTCCTCACCTACAATCTGCAGTCAATGTGCAGACATTCCTGTGTGCAGCAGAGGATGGATGCCATCAGTGAGATATAATTAGCAATTTCAAACCTAATCCATGGACAGATCACCTTAATGATGATATTTTAGTTATTCTCTTTATACATGATTTACTCTACAGATGTTTATTTCTTATGTTGTGAAAAAAAATTCTTTTTCTTATACCTTTGTATTTAAGTTTCAACCTTTATTCATTGTCCATTGTATTTAAAACCATGTTTTTAGTTTTTAACCTATAAACACAACTTGCTCTATTTAAAAACATTGTTTTGTAATTTATGTTAACTTGTGTGTGAAGCCCATGTTAAAATGTTGGTGTCCAATTGTCTGTAGCTCCGAGTCCGCGCATGTGACAATGGCTACCCACAACTCTGCACTGAAGCTGATGTGACGGTCAATGTTGACTCTAGCGGTGTAGCACCAGTAATGAGCAACCGCCAGGCACAGATCTATGACAGTGCCCAGAGTGGTGACTTTGTGCTTCAGCTAACAGCCACTGATGCAGACATGGCTGCAACGGTCAGTTTGTGATTTAACTCGTGTTTTAGCTGCTAGAAAATGTGTAATTCTTTCTGTGATAGGAGTTAATGCCTGTGTGAGACTAGTTGCTGTGATAAATTACATGGTGATCCAAGAAATGGACATTTGTTGGAAAGATAAACAAAATATTCTGGACTACATAATTAATTTACGCTTTGGTATTTTGTTTGAATTAATTGTCTACAATCGCAAGTATAAAGACATAGGTTTTGTTTGTGGTGACTGGTGTGTGTGCTCAAGTCACCAAAGCTTTCATAGTGTCTGATGCTCAATCTGAGGACAGAGGTGGCATGGGTGTCTACCAAGCATAGACACTTCTCTCTTATACAGATTTCCAACGGTATATTTTCTGGGTCATGCTGGTGTGTCAGTCAGTGAATTATCAGATCTGTTGGCTTAAAAGCTGGCAGAAGTTGTTATGCTCATAATAGACAAATGAGGCATTTTGAATGCTAGCTATGAAGGGCGGTTGGTTGAAGACACAGGAACAGATGAAACAGTATATTTAAGGACGACTGAGTGTGGAGTAAGTGTGGTTCTTGTAAAGAAGATTGGGGAGGGGTGGGGGGAACATTAGGGCAGTGGCTAGATGACCTGTGGCCCTGTGGTCATACGTTATAATAAAGTCCCTGTTGAGGCAGAGATGTGTTTAACAAGTGACCTAGGCTCCCAAGTCCACCCAGCCTCAAATGAGTACCAGGGAATGTGCTGGAAAGTTATAGCGGCCAGGTGATAGTGACCACATCAGTCGCTGAGTGCCAGTTGGTCTACACAAACATGGGTCTAGCACCATATAGCCAGTGTGCCTCCAGGCCTGGGCCAGCAGCCTGTACTTGTACCAGTGGGGAGAAGAATGGCATGTGTCTACAACCTGCATGTTGCTTGAACAACCAACATCTACACCTCCCAGCATTTCTTACTGGGGATACAGCATTTATGGGAGTGCCTATCTTCCGGTCGCCAACATGGCGGTTAGGTGTTGAACTGTTAAGGCCTGTGGCGTGTTTATGCTTGCAGCTATGGTTTGCAATCGCACTTTCCTCATGTTGGACTGGTAGTACATGGTTCCGTCGCCCTGCTACTGAGTGCGTGTGTGGGCGACACTGATCTGTGAAAGTTGCGAGGAATGCTTTTACATCTGTCCTGTACAATGACCTGCATGTTCGGAACAATGGCTACCGGCTGTTGCTGAATAGACTGATTTGCCTTTTCGGTTCACAAGTGCATTTATTTTTCAGGAGACTCCCAGGGAGTCGGCACTGAAGCTGTGGAGTTTGTGCTTTATGCGACACTTTCGGCGAGTCGCCTTGCAGTAAAAGACCGAGCCATGTGAGAAAACCTGGGTCAATGAGGTCTTTCTGGTGACTGCTGAGTCCATCGACGATGAACTGTGGTTTTGTGTTGGCATTCTGGTGGCGGCATTATGCACAGTGTACCTGTGCGGGCTGTTGGATTGCCGAGACTCCTGTCTATTCCACTTTTCCCATTGGGCAGTGGGGAGCATTTTGTGTGATATTCGCTGGCACAGGAACAGAGCATAATGGGGACGACCCGTTGCCGTGAAGTTGGAACCTCGACTAACTAACTAACTAGTCTATCTTACAATCAAGCATCAAGTTGCAATTCAGGGGTTTAAACACAATCTTTACTGTATTTTTATGACTTGTGGTCTCCGCCAGAATTTATTTCAGGGGAGAAAATCCCAAAATGTTAATTTGCAGAACTGATTAGTTATTTTTTTTTTCTTCCCGCGTTTCCATCCTGTTTCAGGATATTGCGATCAACATCAGCATCTTTCAGCTGTATGTTGATTCCTAGGCTAGATTATGCTCATCAGCACGCCACGACTTTCTGAGCGACCGGCTCCATACTCTCATAAGTCACTCCAATTCTCGTGCGCTCACGTCAATAACGAGAGTATTTGGGGTTACGGAGAAAGCTACTAACCCCTTGGCCAGGGAGCCGGTGATTAGTTATATACATAAATTTTAAATTAGTTGCATTTCCTTTACAGGATGTCACAATTAACACCAGCATTTGTGTGGTTTCTGTGATTTACTAGACAATTTTATGTTCAGTAACTTGCCATTGCTTTCTGAATGGCCACACTCATACTGTAGTGAAAATCAATGCAATGTAGTCTGCTTCCATACCAACGTCGGTTGACTTGAACCTGTATGTTGGGATTGTGAAGCCACGTTTACTTCCTTTCAGCTACAGATGCTGACACATAAGTTCACATGCAAGTTCTATTAACATTGGACTCACGACTCACTTGCTGTTGAATGACTGTTCTGTAGTATGTGTTTATAAAATGAGCACAGTATGTTGTTTACATACTTGTGCTGACACATACATGATATATTTGCCCCTTGTTAAAACAATGCCTAACATGTTGTCACTTCATTCTCCACTTATTAAACCTGTACAGTTTGTTAACGCAAACATCTGTGTCCTCGCCTCCCTATCTTCCAATATTCAGTTCTCAATTCTTGTCAATACTCTCCCATCCTCTTGTTGGTCATTGACTGTAGCTTGAATGTCAGGGGCACCACAGGCATGCAGTGGTTAGCACGCTTGCCTGCTGGCCCGATGGTCGTGTGTTTGAATCCCCATCTAGGCTCAACTCCCATGTCAACCTTAGTCTACAATCACTACCAGTTTTCAATATATAGCAAATGTAAAAGATCCAACTTTCTTGTACTTTAGTGTATTGTACTCTCTGTATAGTGTTGTATGCATAGCGTAGTGTTGTGTATACGGTGATGGTACTGTTATTATTTTATTGATAGTACTGTGGTTATTGTGTGCATATACATTTTTACTTCATATCATGTTGTGCTTTTGTTTAAGGATTTAGAAACCTGCATATAATGAGTTGTAATATCGAATTGCATTTGCAAATATTTAATGTTCACCATCAGCCTTTGAAAAGAAAATTAAAAGAAGGTATATTTGAAACCACGCTGGCAATACAATATGTACACTATAAGTAAATATGAACTTGGTTGTAAATGACTCATTGATGCTTTCTCTGCTACAGAGCTTCATTGTGTATGAGTTTGTGAACCCACCTCCTGCATACTTCCAACTGGATGCACGAACTGGCAACATCACAGTGGCCAAGTCAGTTTTCTACGACAACCAGACAGTGTACATGGTGAGTTACAGTTGACTATTTAGACTTGTAGCTAGTTTTTATCATATCTTCTAGCTCCCATTGTCGTAGAATAGAATTGAATATGAATTTTCTCACACTTGAAAAGTTGTTTCATTTGTCAGTTAGAACTACATACTACTGAAATCATCTTATCCATAATGATTGCATACTTCAGCCCTTTGGCTGGTCATAAAACTTGCTGATCATGTCATTCCATAGCTGTCTGTCTTGCACCACTTTTAGTTCCATGTTTGTCTGTATTGATAAATCTATTCATGGCTGTCTTATAACAGTTATCCTGATACTGTCTTAAATAATTTGCTCTTGCTTTCTTAATACAGTTCAGTGGTATTGATACTTCCATGTTTCTGTGAAAGACAATGTACGAGATTGGCTTATTTTCACATTTTTCTGTGATTGTATGAGATAGGCTTATTTTCACATTCCTTCTGTTTTTAGACACTTTGACTAGATCGTTGTGTCCTGATACAATCATTGTCACTTCAGGGTGATGTCATTATAAAGCTTAGTGTAACTTTATGTTAATATTTCATGATGTATATTTCATTCAAACTTGTTCAAATGTTTCAAATGTCATGTGTGAAGAAAGACTGCCTTGGAGTGTTCAGGTTTACTCAGTTTAGTGCACACACAAAAGATTTTAGAAGTGGTGAACAAATGACTACAATTAGCAAACATGGGACAGATAAGACAATCAATTACTTGAGAAAACGTGAAGTAAGCTGTGCATACAAGTAGCACAAGATGATCATATTGAGAAAACAGAGATATTTGTAATTTCATATTTCCTAGGATTTGTATACTTTCTAAATGCATGTTTCACAAACACATTTGCAGTTTGATGTCCAAGCATATGATCAAGCTGATCCAAGCAGAAAAGCAAGAGCAACTGTCACCATAAATGTTGTGAGAAACCAGTACGGGCCAGTGTGTCTGATCAGCATTTCCAGAATCACCATATCAGAGTATTTCCCAGTTCCGTCACTTATAGCCACAATCTCAGCCACAGACACAGATCGTGTAAGTCTTTATCAGATCATCAAAATCTGTATCATTATTTCCATCTCTGTCCTTTTTCTGTTGGTAGTCTCCTAAAGATTGCTTTTGAGCTAGCTTGTGGAGGTTGACATGAACCTTATTTTCAGTGCAAATTTACCAGATAGCAGCTGACAGTTAGAAAGAAGTTCAATCAAAAGATCATGTGATGTTGAACAACTAGATTCAGAAGTTCGTGTATCGACTAAGACCACAGTCGGCTCTAGCAAAGGAGAGGTGCTGAAGATGGAGGCAGCCAGCCAGGAAGAGCACCACATAAATCGGGCTGCCATGCAAATACGCCATGAAATATGTTGACAACTGCTGAGTGAACTAAACAAGACTGTTAGATTCATACAAGAGACAACATTGCAGTTCTAGACATATTTCAAGCGAACGAAAGAAGTAGAAGAAGAAGAAGAAGAAGAAGAAGAACTGGAGTTGTTAATCTAGCATGTAGTTTCAGCAACTCATGATTCTCATTACCTCACATACGGTAACAATTGAGACACAGTACTGCATAAACCTCTGTTAGTTAGTCCTTGCTGCACATGGAACCATTCAGTCCATAAGTGCTAGTGTCCCCCACCTCAGTATGTCCCTCAGCATGTAGCAGTTGGTTTCACCAGTTCTGTGTTGGTTGTCTGTTCTTCTTTGGTTCTGTTTAGCACTCTTGTCTGGCTTCACCCAGTTTGACTTGATCTTCTAGCAGTCTGGACAAGTTTGCAGATTCACAGTGATTAAAACAATTCTTTCCCCATTGTGAATTTGAATCATGAAGACACAAACAGTATAGTGCATAAGTTATTGCCAAGTATATTTTGGTGTATCTCATCAGGTACATGCTACAGAAGAAAGTTCAACATATAGTGAAGTAGTGTATTGAATACTTTCAAGAGAACTGCACACAAACTACACTGACATAAGTCTCACTCTTTTCATCGTAGATTTGAGGAGACTCATATTGTTTGGTTGACATAACCAACTACAGTTGATCTGCGTACATGTCTCAGCATCTCAGTAACTTTTGGTTATGTGTAGTGAACAGCACTTAAATCCTCTTTGTCTGCCATATTCCCAAATTCTATTAAATGACATGTTATTGAAGATGTGGCTTCTCCTGGTTGCTAGGGTTAGTCAGATTGCCATAATTTTCTACTGTTAGCTTCCTAATCCATGGCCATGATGACCAACACCACAAGGCATGGACTGTAGAAAGGAAGAAAGTACTGTGTACGTCTTGTTGTTTTTGTGCAGAGTTGTGACTGTGGTATCTACCAACTACCAGTATAGTTTTAACACCAAATGATAGAATCGGGTTATGCCCTGGGTCACAATATAATCAGTCTCTGATCTTGCTCTTGGCTGGGGAGTGAAAAAGTTATAAGGAAATGAACTGGTCCTCCTAACACATAATGATATAATGTACTATTTATGAAAACACAGCATGTTACCCTCCCTTCTCCTGTCTTCTTATAAAGAACTGGTTGTTATGGATTTCCCTATATAGTTTTCAGTGAGTAGAGATGTTTCATTGTTCTAATCACATGAATGTTACATTCTCTAGGATCCACTGTTGTACACACTGATCAGCACCATGCCAGCTCCAGCTAATGCAAGTGACCCTACCTTCTATGTGGACTCACGTAATGGCCAGCTCTGGCTGTTCCACTCACAAGAAGGCACACAAGTGACAACCTATAATGTAAGTATCTCCATTTCATCTGCTAATATGTCTACTTATCCTTACTGCAGTAAACTGCTGTTCTAGAGAGTAAACTAAATTCCATGTATCTGTATTGGGGACATGATTCTAGGTCCATATTTCAGTGACAAAGCAGCACACAGTTTCCAATTTCACTCTAGTCAGAGGAGTTTTGTGGAGACTGAGTTTACCCGAGATGTTGAGATCAGGCAACAACCCGCTACCACTGTGATAGTAAGGCATAGACCATGTAGAAACATGTGCCTTCAACTTCTTTCTTATCTCCAGAACCATTGCATGGATCAGAATTAATGTTTGTGTGCATCTTATATGTGCTATATCATTGTGATTTTATCATTTATAATTATTCTGGTACATTCATTTTCTTCAAATGGCATGTTTCTTTGTAGTATTTAGACTACATAATTATTTCTTTTTCTTGTACAATATAATTGACTGTAATTGCAAAAACAGAAACAATGTCCAAAAACTGTCCAATACATTGTGAAACATTTCATGAGACTCATTTTAGGTTTAGGACTTTCTGTCAGTGCATTTGTTACATTTATTCAAACATTGTGTGAATGAAGTACATGTATCAAACATGCAACACACTGATCACATTGACTCAAACATCCAGCATGTTTGCTGTACTAACTCCAACTTATGTCAGCCTATTCTTGACTTCTCCCACAGCTAACAATTCGAGTGTCAGATCAGCGTGGAGCCAGCGAGAAAAGAGACAACTGCGGAGTGTTGATCACTGTTGATCTGGATCTCACCCCAACCTTTACTAATGGCCCTGCTGACCGTACAGTCGGGGAATTTGCATCTCCTGGGCCAGTTTCTCTTGTGCAGGCAATTGATGGTGATTTAGAGGTGGGTTTTATTTCTATAGTTATTTATAATCTGTCATTATTTTTTAAGCAGACAAGATTTGACATACTTAGTTCATATGACGCCGTCTCCCTGGCCAAGGGGTTAGCAGCTTTCTCCGTAACCCCGAATACTCTCATGGTTGACGTGAGCGCATGAGAATTAGAAGCGGTTCAAGTCGCGCCATTGACTTATGAGCATATGGAGCCGGTCACTCAGAAAGCAATGGCAAACTACTGAGCGTAATCTTGCCAAGAAATCAACAATCAGCTGAAAGATGCTGGTGTTGACAGTGATATCCTGTAAAGGATATGCAAAACATCAGTTCAGATGACACTTTGAACAGTTTCTAACTGAATATGATAGGACTTTTCAATTATCCATTTAATATTCTTAAACCTGCCTTAACCTTCTCTAAGATTAAATATCAGTTTGTGGTAGGCTTCCTATATTAGAATTTTTTAATTGAAGCATGCCGCTCTTATTAATGAGTGTTATTTGTGATTTCTATTTCTTGTTTCCGCATCACACCTGCAATCATCTGATATTACTTGTCCCAGGTCAGAAAAATGGTTGACTTTTTCAAATATCCTTCATTTTATCATAATTTTAAAATTGACTAGGCACTATTTTTATTGGTATTCATAGTTTTTATTTTCTCTGTCTAAAACATTTTGATTACATAGATGTGATTTTTGGTTGACTAATTCTTGGAGATCCTGTTCTGTTTCAGCCAACAAAACTTTATTGCCTGCATATGTTTTGTTGTTTATTGATTTTCCTGCAATGATCTAATAAACACTAATACAAATTGCAAGGAATTTAATAACACAAACACTGATGCATTTTTACTCTGTCGTGAAGGTGTTACGGATGCAATTTGTAATCCTGCATACAGTTGCAGGCGATTTGGCAGCAGACCGCTAGCATTGGTTTTCATACAATGACATCCCCCAGAAGTCGGATGTGTCAGCCTAAAGGTGCAGTATCACAGATTCGCTGTAAACAGGCACAACGCAATCACGTCCGAAAAAAGACTCCGGATGAACACAGAAGAAGATACAGTGGTATGTGTGTCAGTTGTTCAAAAAGCAATGGCAAACTATTGAACATAAACTTGCCAAGAAATCACAAACAGCCAAGAAATGCTGGGGTTGACTGCAACATCCTGTAAAGGATATGCAACTAACTTTACAGAATTTAAGCAAGAAAAGACAAGATATATAGAAATTGAACTGTTTATCTACCAGTATTAGACCTCATCGAACATCAGTAATCAAGGAGGTTTTGTTACCTACCATGATTACCTACCATGATTACCACGAGATACTACTCACCAGAAAGCAGTCTCTCTCAGGTACATTAGGAAAAAGCACAAGAAACACAATTTAACAGATGGATCCGCAGCACAACAATGTATGAATCGAATGCCAGAGCTTGTTCAAGAACTGTCAAATTCTCATGCTGAGAGCCACCAGGGTTTGTTAAAAGTAGTAGCTGTGTGGCATATGAACTAAACACTCTGTTAATGCTGTTTTGTCTCTTTAAATTATTCAGGGTCAAATCGTTTACCAGTTGACTGGATTGTACCCGAGTCCAAGCTTCTTTTCCGTGAACAGTTCAAGTGGTCAGATCAACTTAATTAGTTCTTTGGTCAATGACCCACTAAACTTGACTTCATACACTGTAAGTGTTCTGAAAGACTATTTGTTGGTGTCTATAGTTGTATGCTCTTATGTTTTATTATTTGTGTTCTGATGTTTTTGTTATATTTTCTGGTCTAGTTGATTTTATGGTTTTATTTTTCTTGATGTTATTTTCTTGTGTGTCTTTTGTTTTTTTAAATTGTATATTTGTGTTTTTTGTTGTTCTTGCTGAATGTTCTGTGGTTGATGTTATTTATGAATCCTTCTGTTTGTTTTATAGTTTATATTTCACTGCCTTATGTATTTTGTTTTCATTGTTTAAATGTTCTTAATTTTATATTTATTTCATATTCATTTGTTTTTATTGGCATTTTCTTGTGCTTGTAGTTGGTTGTTAGTGTAGTTGTGTATTCAGTTTATGTTAATGTTTGAAGTCAATTTGCAGTATATTGACAATATGTATTTTGTTGCTGGCTCTATGTTGTAGTTTTCATGTTTGTTTTTGCTTTGTTTTTCTGTATATGATTTTGTTTGTTGTTATTGTTGGTTGTTGTATATCGTTTCATCATTTTGCAGATGCATTTGTGATTGTGTAGTTTGTGAGTGACCTTGTATTTTGTTAGTTTCATATTACAGAGATTTTATCTTCACGTTTGACTTCTGGATGTATGTCTTACTGTCGGCTCCATGACGTAGGTGTTACGGACATAGTTCGTAGTCCCGCATACCTGCTTTCAAAACACAGCTGTGGGCGATTTGCCAGCACCCAGCCTTGCATTATTGTTTTAAGACATGGTATGGGTGCCGGTTCAGAAAGCAATGGCAAACTACTGAACGTAAAACTTGCCAAGAGATCACAACAGCAAAAAATGCTGGGGTTGACTGCGACGTCCTGTATAAGATATGCAACTAACTTTTTTAACTTGCATTTTGGTTACTTTGTGTGTTATTGATTGTATTAGTTTTTCAATTAAATTTTGTCCACATGTGTAAATTACAGTGCGCTTCTAATTTTCTTAGACATTGATTGCTGTTTTATTGTAGAATACAGTTTTTAAAAAAGTAAAGTACCCCTTAAAACAACAGTAAAGTACCCCTTTTTAATAAAATCTCAAGTACCCGTTTCCATGCCTGTAGGTGCACTGGGTATATGGTGCTAGTGACATACAGTTGCTATAACTACTTCTCCAGAATTATGCCATCTGCTGGTTAATATTTAATGTTTACAATTTTGGGGTAATTTTTAATCATGCATGCATATACACGTTCCGACTCCAATATTCTGCTGTATAAGATCATGTTGTATTCCTGTTGATTAGTTCATGCTGTTGTGCATGGTTTCCTGATATTTATTTTGATTTATAGCTGTTAAAAGCTGTTAAAATTGATTGTAAATAAAATGGAGTCTATTAGAGCTATGATAGTTTGTCGGCACAACATATATTTGAGACTAAAGTAAATTCATTATAGTAACAATACCATTTTTGTGTAGTAATTGTATTACAACAAAATGTAAATGTATGTTTCATTTTCTTTGCAGCTGACAATCATTGCATTTGACTCTGCCCATCCAAAACGCACTGCATCAACGACCGTAATTATTACGGTTCCTCGAAATCCCAATGCTCCCACTTTCTCTCAAAGTTCCTACTCTGTTGTAATTCCTGAAACAACAGCCCTTGGATCAGTGGTCATTGCTCTCAATGCCACAGATGCAGACAATGTAAGTCATACTGAAGTTTTTATAACGAAAAGCTTTTTAAAATTTTATTCTTATTCTTGTTTACACCAGGAGGCAGTGTACAAACTCCCCAACATAGACACAGTTCCCTGTGTGTTTAGACCAGAATGATACACATTGTAATTTTGTTGTTTTTAGTGGTATTCTAATTTTCAAATTTGGACAAGGTCTGCAGCTTTACTTATCTCCTTTTCTTTTACTGCCTAGTAACTTTTAATTCTATTTGCTCCATAAAGTTTCATAGTCAATACCCAAGAGAATAAATAACCACAATGAAATATCATGATTGCGTGACTATTAAAAAAGCTAAACACACAGTGGGAATGGCCACTGGGGAAGCCACATTTCTATAGTATGTTCTGACTAAATTTAAAAAGTAGGAGTACAGAAACTTAACTCATAGAGGAAAATACCAGTGTGTTCAACCACGCAACCACTTGTACCATCAGGATGGGAACTCATCTTTGGCTACTGAAGAAGGGTTGTGTGGGAATAAGAAATGTTAATTCTCGATTGTATATTTACCCCTTCCACCTCACACAACAGCAATTTGCACTAATGGGAAACTCGATATGGGGAAAACAGAGAAAACAGTTATAATAGTGTCATGAAAGCTATCAGCAGAGGAAGTCATCAGACGCCCCAGGAAAGAAGGCTTGTAAATAAAAGAATGCCAGTCACCAAGGAAATTAAGGTAGCCAAGCACATTAGGAAAATATAGCAGATTAAAAAGGCAGTATAGGACAAGTTGTGTTCAGCTGAATTATTTGTTTGGTATTAGCTCTTGCTTAATTGAAAATATATGTACTTGTAATATTGGCTTATATTAAGTGAAGCTACTTTTCCTAGTCACGTTATTTGAACATGTTTTTTAGATTAATAACGGTGGGTTTGCTTTGTATATGCCATTCTCATTTGCATTTCTGTCATTGTGAATGGCCAGTTCAATTAATGTGACACGCTCGCCTGATATTGTTGTGTTCTGAAATATGCATTACAGGAGTCGGAGTCTACTTACCAGCACACATTTGTACACATTGCTTTCACAAGTAGAAGTCTTTGACTTTATATTGCATATGTAGTTTAAATTTGATGTTTTTCTGTTTTTTTATAATGTCAATTTCCTTCATCAGGACACACTAACCTACAGCATTACAAATTCAATGCCACCCAATGGTACAAACTTCTTCTTTATGGATGGGAATCTTCTCAAGACCAGAGATAACCTGAGAGTTGCTGTCGACAATTACATGGTAAGTCACTTAGCAGGCTATTAGATAGATCAGATCAGAAATTGTTTATTGTGAACATAAACTGATGAACTACCTGACAGTACAAATCCTGTACAGTTGGAACAGTCATTAATAATGTGTGGTACCTCTTCATAATCTTACAATTAAACAGTGTGTGGACATTGGACATATTGTAGCTAGATTTATACATGTGCTACACTGTGTTTTTATTGGATTTAAAAACATTAGCATCTAAGTGTTACCAGGGTCCATGAGGGATGCAAGGACTAGTAACACTGAAACCTGCCATGTGTGTTGTAAGAGGTGTCTATGGAGGGTTGGAATGAGACAGGCCACTTCATGCCATAGAAAAGTTTAGCATGAGAATCTCAGCCTTATGAACAAGTCTTCAAAATCCTGGGTGGCGTGAGTTGGTTGAGGGTGTTCCCTTGGGAGATGCAAGGAAGAACATGAGGCCATTATTCTGGGGGGGGGGGGGGGGGGGGGCTATTGTTTCTAAGCATCTTTAACTGGAAGCTAGTATTCATGGCCAATTAACTTTTATAAACAGTGTTAGTTCATTTGTGTTAGTTATAAGTAACAGGGTAAATTACCTCTTTTCATGCCTTGAGGAATGTTGGGTATATGTTGCTAGTTTATTAGTTGAGGACCAGTCGGCACTTAGAGGGTGATGTGGTGAGTTTCACACCATCTGTCTTTACTTCCCCATCCAGTTCAGCTACTGACACACAGCTAGTTCAGCTACTGACACACAGCTAGTTCAGCTACTGACACACAGCTAGTTCAGCTACTGACACACAGCTAGTTCAGCTACTGACACACAGCTAGTTCAGCTACTGACACACAGCTAGTTCAGCTACTGACACACAGCTAGTTCAGCTACTGACACACAGCTAGTTCAGCTACTGACACACAGCTAGTTCAGCTACTGACACACAGCTAGCTCAGTTACTGTGGGGTTTGGCCTTCATAGCTTTTATAAATGATTCAGCACCATGACTACAGTACACAAGTCATAAAATGGCCGTCTGACTGCTGGCTATAAGTTACGGAGCTGGAAAGGTAGGAAGCAAGGCAACTACTAGATATTTCCCTCATTTCTTAAATTGATCACTTACACTCTCAATGAGGACCACTTCTAGCTGAACTGTAGTGTCTGCTTGTGTGTTTCAGCCATGCTTGTATTGATATCTACTGTCACAACTGGTATCTTGGTGTGCCAGAGTAACTAACAATGAGTGCCTGGAAAAGGCTAATGAAGGCAGAACATTATAGAAAGCGACAATGTTCCTTAGTCATGTATTGAGAAGATAAGTATTGGGAAATAATATGATGATTACAAAGATTGCAGTAGAGAGACAGGCCAAGTGGACATGATGCTGGTTGGTCTGAGATGGTTTTGATGGAGGAATATCTGTAGAATTGATTAAAAACACCAGCGACTGAAATAATTGGTGATACATGAATGGCTACACCGTGTTGCAGGTCATATGATTGTCATCATCATCACTACAGATGACTGCTGTGAACAAACATGAGAGGCTGGTAGAACTGTTGGATGTTCATTTGCCCTAAGATTTCAGGACTGGGAACTTATTTAGAAGGGACTTTATTCATTGAATTTGAAATGTTTGAGTATTTTAAGAGAGATGAAGGAAGACAGTAAGTTTCTTGACAACTTTCCCTTTGTGTATGGAAATGTGTTGGCACATGAATGTATACATTCTGTTGCAAGTCACGAGATGTGGATAAGCCACACAAATCAGCAAGTCACTTGATGATGATGATGAGTATTTTATCTGAATAATTGTAATTGTATAATTGTATCAGGTTGTTATACTGAGTATACATAATTTATGTTTACGTTGCCAGCTGACTGTGACTGCTAGAGATCCCAGAGGTAAAACAGGCAATGCTCTTGTTAGTGTCAGCATCACACGAGTGGTGTCTGATCGACCACCTCAGTTCACCATGCAGACTTACACCACAACCATCACCAGCTACCAGGCCGTGGGCTCATCAGTGTTGCCAACCACCGCTATTGACCCAGACATTCCCAACAATCCTGTAAGTCAGTCTGCATAGACATTTTGTGTGTGTGTGTCTGTTTTACTTGAGTCAAAAGTTATATTGTGTTCCACCCTTCGGTGTTACAACTGGGATATATATATATATCCAATAAAACAAGCATAACAATCCCTATTACACAGCCTATTCACACTGGGCTGATCTCTCTGGCCGAGGGGTTAAATGACTTTCTCCGTAATCCCGTTTATCCAGGGTCTCGCAGCGCTCGAGAATTGGTAGCGGTTCTCGTTGTGTTGGTGACTACCGGGATAAGTGAGCCACCCGCTAAGAAAGCACTGGCAAACTACTGAGCGTAATCTTGCCAAGAAATCAACAACAGCAGTAAAATGCTAGTGTTGACAGCTATGTCCTGTAAAGGATATGCGAGGGGAAAAAAATTCCCACTGGGCATTTGTTGTTAGACAGTTTGTAGAGCAACTGGCTGACATGTGTGATGTGCTCAGTACACACTGGGCATTTGTTGTTAGACAGTTTGTAGAGCAACTGGCTGTCATGTGTGATGTGCTCAGTACACACTGGGCATTTGTTGTTAGACAGTTTGTAGAGCAACTGGCTGTCATGTGTGATGTGCTCAGTACACACTGGGCATATGTTGCTAGACAGTTTGTAGAGCAACTGGCTGACATGTGTGATGTGCTCACTCCCATGCCATCAGCTTGTACTCCCCAAGACATGTCCTGGTGTCTGGGTTGTCCTGTTAGCCCAGGTCAGTGTTAAACATGTGAATGCACCCCAGTGTGGATGGAACCTCTAACCATCAGGATGGTAGGCGAGTGTCTGGCCACTATACCACCTTGGGATATAGGGTGTTATTGTTTCAGATAGCAGTTTGTTTGTTTACTCAGTGTCATTTGACTAGTTATGATATTCATATGTATTCTGAGCAGTTAATGATATTCACTTTATGCTGTCCATTGTTTTAAAAAGGATGTGTATTATACTTTTGTATTTCTTATGGTGCGGTTGTGTAATACATATGATGTAGGTTGTGTAATGCATATGGTGTAGGTTGTGTGTTACATATGGTGAGGTTGTGTAATACAAATGATGTAGGTTGTGTAATACATATCATGTAGGTTGTCTAATACATATGGTATAGGCTGTGTGTTAGATATGGTGAAGTTGTGTAACACATATGATATAGATTGTTGTTACATATGGTGAAGTTGTATATTACACATGGTGAGCCTTGGTAGTGTAGTAGCTAGAGGCTGGCCTGCCAGGCTGGTGGTCACAGCTTCACAACCCAAGGGCTGAAATACTAGATGATGATGATGATGACTATACTCCTGACATTTAGCGAGGCTATTCTTCTGTAGCACAGTACACTTGTCCTAGCTGTATCTCAGACATGCATGTTCACGTGGCAGTGTTATCTATTTCTCACAGATGTTATATTTGTTTATAACTATGATCTCAGAAATTGAACACTTTACTCAGCTGTGCAGTGCCAGCTTTATACGTTTTTGTAAAGAAAGAACGGTTTTTGTTTTTGAGGTGTGTGTGAAAAATGTATCTGTAAAAGACAGCGACACCAATATGTGGAAGCTAACAACAACATAGAGAACCAATTCCACTGCATAAACATCCATCAGTCATCATGATATCTAACAGATTAAAATGGTTTGACAATAGTGAACCACACATAAGAAATCATATGCTGAGCAGATTTGTAAAAATATATACATTAACAAAGAATTCAGTTTTCATCACCATGTTTTAGAAAATTAATTTAATGGATATGTGAAATAACATTTTAAATTGTTTTCTTCCCCATAAATAACAACAGGAACGCATAAAGTACAGAATGACAGCTCCAAGCAATTTCAGTTTCTTCAGCATTGACCAGAATACAGGCGTGATCTCAGTTAGCAGGCCCCTGTCACAGGATCCAACCAGAGCTTCGTATTACACGGTAAGTCCTGTTACTTAAGACACTCTGACCTCATTTTATTGCAGACTGAATTCTACTGCTAGATGCTGTCCATCGTAGTCTGATGTTGACTGACATTGTATTTCAGAATAATCTCATTATAATTTTGACATGCATTGTACTTTTGAATTTTTAAAATCAGATTCTGACAGTACTTCCTCTCCTTAAATCTCCTCAATAACAGTTTTAAAATACTTGTATCATCCTGTCTCAAAATTAACTGAATGTTGTTGTTTCCACCCAGATCATGGGATATTGAAAGAATATGAAGTCATATTTATGACTAGTGAATTTCTGTTTCAGTTGAATTGTAAATATAGCATTTCCACCCTTTTAAAAAAGTAGTTTTGTATCCCACACCCACATTATGCCAACAAATAGCCATGTGCACAATCCCATATATCCCCAGTGCTCATTGTGAAATTTTCTTGAGAGAGGTGGGTATATGATTTATGTTATACTTTAAAATTAACAGCTCTAATTAGAATTTTTCAGTTTCTATAGCATCATATAATCTGTTAGGTGTTTAACTGAAAATTGTGTTTTCAGACATACATGACATATGGCTTTCCATTTTATTGGCATTGTATTTTCTAAGTGAAGTCTAAAGTACCCCAGAATTTGCTAAATTTACAAATGACACTTTGTGGCTTTGTATTGATAACTTTCTTTCTCTATCTTATTATATCATGTTCATATTTTGTACCATACATATTTTTGACTTTCTACTCTCCACTCTTATTGTATCACATGTTATGTTTTAAATATGAAATCATATTTGCTTTTCGCTGCCGATTTACATCTTTCTGCTGACATATTTTATGTAATGCATCATGTTTCAACAATGAAGACATATATTAAAATGTATTATATTCTTTTCTAGATGGAACTGTATGCTTATGATGAACAGAACCCCAGCCAGATTGCTACTGCATTTGCTGTGATTTATGTGGATCACAACCCTGGGACACCTACTTTAATGGCGTCACCCTACACAACAACTATCAGCGAGTACTTTCCCTTGGGTGTCAGTGTTATAAAAGTGACAGCTACTGACTCTGATAATGTAAGATTTTATCAAAATCATTGATTCTGTATTTTTTAACATAACATCTGAATAAAACTATACGATATAAGATTGTACACAGTCGTACATTATAGCTTTTGTGAAAAAGCTGAAGCAAACTGCACAGTTGTGTTCTCTTAATGTCAGATTTTACCACAGTCATAGATTCTAACTTTTGTGGAAAACCTGAGCAGAACTGTATATTTAGTATTAACATAATATAAAATTATACCACAATCGTATATTCTAGATTTATCATAGAGCCTGAGCAAAACTGTATGATGTAGTGCTGTGTGATTTCACTTGTCACTAACTTAGAACTGTCTTCAGTAAAGAACTGTAGTCTAGAGGCTGCACTAGTAAACATGTCTGTGATGATTTATAAGATGTTTCTAAATCAACAATCATTTCTGAACCTGTCAATTAAAACACACGACTACACATTTTATTTGTCCTTCACAATGAAATCACAGTATCTATCACCTTCACAGATGAAGACAATCTACATCTTGAAAACATCAGAAGTTATAATAAATGGTAC
Source organism: Cepaea hortensis (assembly GCA_963921405.1). NCBI lineage: Eukaryota > Metazoa > Mollusca > Gastropoda > Stylommatophora > Helicidae > Cepaea > Cepaea hortensis. Next base: position 15,426,475 of record OY992880.1, on the reverse strand, counting down.
AGATGCTTTTTATGTCATCAGGCATATTTGAGTAAATGATAAAAGTCAACAGGTCAAGAATCTCCTGTTAAGGCCTTGTAGCATACTGGGTATATGATACTGCCTACAATACGTTGGAAACAGAATATTGGGAGCTGTCAAACACTATCACAACAGTAGTAGACTGTTGACCCTTCAGGTCCTACTGAGTACAGTCAAACACTATCACAACAGTAGTAGACTGTTGACCCTTCAGGTCCTACTGAGTACAGTCAAACACTATCACAACAGTAGTAGACTGTTGACCCTTCAGGTCCTACTGAGTACAGTCAAACACTATCACAACAGTAGTAGACTGTTGACCCTTCAGGTCCTACTGAGTACTGTCAAACACTATCACAACAGTAGTAGACTGTTGACCCTTCAGGTCCTACTGAGTACAGTCAAACACTATCACAACAGTAGTAGACTGTTGACCCTTCAGGTCCTACTGAGTACTGTCAAACACTATCACAACAGTAGTAGACTGTTGACCCTTCAGGTCCTACTGAGTACAGTCAAACACTATCACAACAGTAGTAGACTGTTGACCCTTCAGGTCCTACTGAGTACTGTCAAACACTATCACAACAGTAGTAGACTGTTGACCCTTCAGGTCCTACTGAGTACTGTCAAACACTATCACAACAGTAGTAGACTGTTGACCCTTCAGGTCCTACTGAGTACAGTCAAACACTATCACAACAGTAGTAGACTGTTGACCCTTCAGGTCCTACTGAGTACAGTCAAACACTATCACAACAGTAGTAGACTGTTGACCCTTCAGGTCCTACTGAGTACAGTCAAACACTATCACAACAGTAGTAGACTGTTGACCCTTCAGGTCCTACTGAGTACAGTGGTTGACTGTTCACCATTCAAGTCTGCATAATACCTTTTGGTTTAACTGTCACAGTAGAAACTTTGGTTCTTTGGTGTCGCTGAAATTATTCTTACATTTGATCTTAACATGTATGCTGCAAATCAGTGTGACCATAATTAGTTACAGTATCCAGCCTGATACAGTTGGTGTTACTGACTGCGAATGTTAATGTTCACCGAAAGTATGTAACAGCAAAGCACTAACATTGTAACATTGTAGAAAAGTTGAGGAAACAGATAGACATACAAAAGGCAAAAGGAGTTTTTATCGCACTAGGAAATGTGTGGAAATCAGAAGAAATTAAACTGAATCTGAATGTTAAATCAGTACTAATATAATACAAATATTCATAAATTTGTGCTTGTGCAAAATAAGACTAAAATGGTAAGAGAGAATCACCAATGTGAAGCTGATGAGGAGAATTCAACAAATGCCAATGAATCAAGAGGTGAGAAAAAGATGCTGGTGCTGGATAGGACATACATTGAGAAAACCTGAGAATAGTATGACTAGAAAGTCCCGTGTCTGAAATCCACAGTGCACATAAAATAGAGGAAGACCTAAAACACATGCAGAAGACAATTAGAGACAGTTGAATAACACGAAGAGGACATGGACAGAGCTGGGTGAGGTAGCAACAAGATATGAGGTTCTTGGAGTCAGCTGGTTTAGGCTTATGCTCCAATAGGTGAGAAAGAAATGAAGCACAAACAATATTCTGTTTGCAATTCTTTTTTTGGTTTTTACAACCAAAATTCAAACCACAAAAAAAAAAAAAAAAAAAACAATATCATTTCAGATTTGGCAGAATACGTGTCAAGGAAATATAATTTCAAATTTAACAATGTTTGTTGTTTTAGTTCTGTATGTTATATTTGTATATAACAAGAAGTGCCTTAGTTATTATTTATTATCATTTTGTTACATCATTGAATATTTCAGAATACAGTGAGATACTACATCCAGCCTGACAGCGCCGGCATTGTGGCTTCTGAGTTCTACTCGATCAGTCCCAATGATGGAATCATCCGAGTGATTAAGCCACTGACTAATAACACCCAGGATCAGAATACGGTAACTGCAATGTCTTAGTCATCTTCTTAGACACAAACATTGTAGCAATAAACCTTTCAGGAGATCAATATCATAACCAGTGTTTTGTCTGTGCAACTGTCAATCAATGTTAAGGACAAGTGTAAACCTCTTTCTTGACAAGATTAATTGTGAAGAAGATCAAAGAGCATGTGCATTTGACAGGCAACTGTCAAAGTTGTGCCATAAAAATTAGACTACAGGATCAAGAAAACAAGGAAGAAGGAATTATGTGTTTTAATAGGGTTACAGTGGGAACAGTTTTCAAATGTAATACTAGGAACGGTAGAATGCATGTCAAGAAACTATCAATTGGCTGTCAGAATATGAATTCATACTGAATTAATCTGACACAGCATGTGCTACTGAAATTAGTTAGTAAGTATAGATTGATAATTGGTTCACTGATGTTAAATTAATATAACTATTTTGTAAAATTAGTGTAGCTGATATAAATTAGTTAAGTGATATTGTGCTATAAAATTAACTTATGTAATTATTGTAAAATTAGTCAAAATGATGATTATAAAATTACCATAATGATGCAGTTGTTATCAGATGTATTCACTGATATATATTAACTAGTACTGTCATGTTATTCAACCTGAGATGCAGTGATTGTTGAGATCATTCTGTTGCAACAGTTATATTCTGGCTGTTACAGTTTTCTGTGGTTGCGTACGATGATGGGATCCCAAGCAAGTCAGTCGTGGCCAGTGTCACCATCAGGATTCTCCGAGACCGATTTGCACCTACTTGTGCCTCTAGAAGCCCAGTATCAGTACCTGAAAATGCTCCAGTAAACACCACAGCTCCACTGTTTACATTTACTGCTACAGATGCTGATAATTCTGTAAGTATGCAGTAGTGTCAATTGATGGCTTTTTAATGTTTTTTTATGTCATGGGAGGTTATTTAGTACAAAGACAGGTATGTCATGTCACGTCATGTCATATCAGGTTATTCAGTACAACAAAGACATGTATGTCATGTCATGTCATATCAGGTTATTCAGTACAACAAAGACTGGTATGTCATGTCCATCCATCATGTGTCATGCCGGTAAGCGTGGGCGGTCATGTTCTGCCATCTCACCCGATCAACAGAGTCGTGGATCAGCTCCGTGTTTCTGTCTCGACTATGCCACAAGGCCAAGCCATCCAGGTACTTGCTTCTAGGTCTTCCCCTTGGTCTGTTCCCCTCGATCTTACCAGTCGTCACCAAATTCTCCAATCCATTTCTTCTCATAACATGTCCAAAAAATTTTGACTGTCTACGTCTAATTTCTCTAATCAATTTACGATCTCCATTTGTTTCCCGAAGGATTTGTTCACTGGTCTTTCTGGCTGTCCATGGTATTCTTTGCACTTTCCTCAGAAACCACATCTCCACAGCCATCAGATGTTTTTCAGCCTGACTGCTCATTGTCCACACTTCACATCCATACAAAAGTACAGGCTCAATGTAGCATCTCAACACTCTCTTTCTCGTTTCAATTGACATCTTTCTATTGGTCAATATGTCCCTCATCTTGCCAAAGGCTACCTCCGCCATGGCGATTCTTGTTCTAATCTCTTCAAGGCATCTCCCATCAGATGTTATTACTGTTCCGAGATAATTGTACCTGCTCACTTGTTGAAGAATATTCCCATTTACTTGTATATTACATTGTGGTATTTCGTCCTTCCTAGTGACGACCATAATCTGTGTCTTTTTACAATTTAATTCTAACCCTAGTTGTTCACTGTGTGTCACAATCGCATCTACTAAATTTTGCAGGTCCTGTTCATTGTCTGCAATCAAGACTGTATCATCTGCATATCTAATGTTATTGATGCATCGTCCCCCAATGTTGATTCCTTCCATATCTTCAATATTTCTGAAAATACTTTCACTGTACAGGGAAAACAGATCTGGAGACATTACACATCCCTGTCTCACACCCCTTTTAATAGGCTGATATTGGCTTACTTCATTATCAACTCTTATGGCAGCTTGTTGTTTCCAATATATGTTTTTTACAAGTCTAAGATCTTTTCCATCAATTTGTAGATCTTCAAGCATCCTTATCATGTTGACATGTCTCACTTTATCAAAAGCCTTTGTGTAGTCAATAAAGCAAAGGTGTAGATCTTTGTTTACTTCTATAGAACGTTCGATTATGTTTCTCAGTATATACACAGCATTTACTGTACCCTTGCCTTCCACAAACCCACATTGTTCTTCTCCTATTTCAGGTTGTATTTTCCTCCTAACTCTTTGCATGATAATTCTTAGCAAAATCTTCGTGATGTGACTCATTATACTAATTGTTCGATGTTGATCACATTCCAAGGCTCCTGATTTCTTTGGGATTGCAATAAATACAGAATTACATAACTCCTGAGGTATATTTCCAGTATCATATATTGTATTAAGCAGACTGGTAACTTGATCTATTCCATATTCTTCTAAAGCATTAATCATTTCTGTTGTGACGCTATCTGAACCGGGGGTCTTGCCAGATTTCATATGGTTAAGAGCATTCTGAACCTCCATCTTCAAAAGTTCTGGTCCTTCATTATTATTTTGAACATCATACTGTTCGTCTCTGTTGTCGTCATACATATGTCATGTCAGGTTATTCATTAAAAGTATACAATGTTGATAGTGTATGAATTTTGAAGCATAATATGTTTGCCATATGAATAATTGAAGCATCAATCAATCAATCATGTGCCATGCCGGAAAGCGTGGGCAGTCATGACTCGCCATTTCGCTCAATCACCAGAGTCGTGGTTCAGCTCAGTGTTCTTGTCTCATCCATGCCACGTGGCCAAGCCATCCAGGTATTTTCCTCTCTCTTCCTCTTGGTCTGTTCCCCTCGATCTTGCCAGTTGTCAATAGTTCTCCAATCCATTTCTTCTCATAACATGTCCAAATAATTTTGACTCTTTGTCTAATTTTTCTAATCAGTCTACGATTTTCATTTGTCTCCTGTAGTACTTAGTCATTGGTTTTTCTATCTGTCCATGGTACTCTTTGCATTTTCCTCAGAAACCACATTTCTGTAGCCTTCAAATGTTTTTCAGCTTGACTGCACATTGTCCAAGTTTCACATACATACAAAAGAACAGGCTCTATGTACACCCTCAACACTCTTTTTCTCGTTTCAATTTACATCTTTTATTGGTCAGAATGTTTTTCATCTTTCAATTGAAGCATACTATATTTATACCATACATTGAAGCATAAAATGTTGATAACCACTTGAATAATTGAAGCATAAAATACTGATAATTGAATCATAAAATGTTGATAACCGAATGAATAATTGAATCCTAAAATGTAAAAAGCCACATTAACAGTTGTGAAATGATGTAAGTTAACAGTAAGGAACACATATTTCTAAACAATATCTATCCTGTAAATGAATAACAAAATCTACTTACTGAAAAGTTAGTATGGCCAATTCTTTTGTATGGAAGCAAATGCTGGACAATGACATATCAAAGAAACTTGAGGCGATGGAAGTGTGGTATTTGAGAAGAATATTGATAAACACTGTGGACAGTGAAGAAAACACAGATGGAGGTATTGACATCTGCATGTGTTACAAGTGGATTCATCCAGACCATAACGAAAAGACCAATTACATTTTTTGCGATATCAACAGAAGAGGTGGAATAAAAACAATAGCCTTGTAAAGGAAGATACTTGGTGGGGGAGACCGAGGAAGATACAGAACAGTGTATGTTGAAATCTGAAACATCTAGACAACCAATAATAATATAAGATACATCAGCTTCATGGAAGTTTGGTGACAGTGGAGTGTCGTGATAGCAAATGTCTGCTCCAGACATGGCAGCTATAGGGGGAGATGAAGAAATAGCAGATAGGAGAACTTAGAATAAGATGATGGAACATCCTTGTTATATGAGGAGCTTGCAGATAAGGGGTCACAGAGGAATGTGATAGAAGATGAGAGAGGGGAGGGTGAGGAAGAAGCAGGAGCTGTTGTTGCATTTCTTATTGTCAAAGATAAAAAGTTGTGACAAAGTTTCTAATCTGTTGTTTCTGTCTTTTAACCAGGGTAATCCCATAATCTATGGCCCAAGTGGAGAAGGCATTGCTAGAGTTTTCTTCCATGTTAATCCCAATGGAGACGTGTTCATCAGCTTCCCGCTTAAAGAAACATCTGTCCAGTCATTTAATGTAGGTACCGTATATGTCAGCCTCATCTCACATTGACCAAACCTCATTGTTTTCACATTTCCTGTACAGGTGATGAGTTGATATCTTCATAGTATTTATTAGTCACTGATTATTCCATCTTGTTTTCTGATTGCTCATGTATATTGGAGGCAGGTAAAGTCAATTCTTGCTCCTGATTACAATATTTACTCTAATTTCATGCCACATCTTTAAATATCATGTAATTTCAGCTCTTGAAATATTATGTACTAGATCAAGTTACTTCTACTCTGGTGTGTCTTGTGCTGTTGATGATATATAAGTGTAATGAACAGTGGGACAACAGTGACCAAATCTGTAAAAGTGGCTATAATGAATCCCTCTTCTAATGATCCGGAGCTTAGCAGAACAATTATCACAGTTTATTTGGGCTATAAATGAGATGGACAATCCTGCAAGAAATAAATGAACTATGAGCAGCAATATATCAGATTACGTGAATTATTTAGTGGAGAATCTATTTTTTGTGATTGAAAATAGTTAACTAGTCACAGCGTGCTTTCTTCAATAATTAGCTCTACAATGTGTTACTGAAGACAACTGAACTGTTATTGAAGACATCAACAGAACTGTTTGCTTTAGGTATATGTCAATATATTGCTTTCTGCTTTCTTGTCTTGTCTACATCTGTTTTATTACTCACATTAGTTACCCATAGTTGTGAAAATGAAAATGCTTTAGTGAATTCAGTCTCATTATTTAAGTAAGGAGATGAAACATCCTTTAATGATTCCTTCATCACAGTGTTGTATTGTCTAATGTAGTTGTCATTTGTTTCAGCTGACAGCACAAGTCTATGACCAGAGCAACCCCCAGAAACTTGGCTACTGTACTGCTACAATCTTTGTGGTGAGAAACCCCAGCAGCCCAGTGTTTAACGCCAGCAGTATCGTTCGGTCTGTCTATGAGTATGAGCTATCTGGCTATATCATAGCTGACCTGGATGCAGTAGATGCAGATGGAGTGAGTAGATGGCATGCATGTATTGTTGTATTTGATACACTCTCACATTGTTTATATTACTTTAGTTTCACAGTTTCATATATGCTTGCTTGCTTGCTTGCTTGCTTGCTTGTGTTCGTTGGCTTGAGCTCCAACGTGAAGTCCTGTATGTCAGATGAAGACATCCTGTTGTCCAACATCAGTGTGATGTCATACAGGACCTGAGTTTTGCGTGAGTATCCGTTGTCCCATGTCTGGCTTATTGGTGTGCAGACTGGTGGTTCCTCGCCGTACAGGCAGACACTCTCCGACTTCGAAGGAATCGGCGATCCTATTGACCTTAGCCAGGACCCCGAAGGGACCTGTTGCCCAGGACGCTCGACGAGGACGCGTCAATAGGTCTTGGCCAGTATATAACCCGGCCCTGGTGCCTTGGAAACACCTCTGCGTCCCTACAGTTTCATATATTATTTCTAGGTGAAATTACCAGTTCTAAGGACACTACTTTCTGAACTTAGCAGTCAGCATAAGGTCACCATACAATGGATACCATCCCACTTGGAGTACCCGGAAACAACAGAGCTGATCGATTGGCTAAGGAAGGAGCAAAAGAAGAACAGCCTGATGTGTCCATTATATTCCACCACCAGAAAAGAATGATCAAATCAGTCAGAAGGCCACCAAACCCTACTCAAGACAACTACCACGTTATGGACAGACCAGAACAGGTGATTATTCTATGCCTCAGAACAGGACACAATAGATTACGTAACCACATGTATACAAAATTCAAGATTGGTGACTCAGCCATGTGCACATGTGGTTTGGCGTCGCAGACAGCAGAGCACATACTCTACGACTGCCCAAACTACAACATATCCAGGTGAACCTTCTGGCCTAGAAAGACAACAGTGGAAGATAAACTCTATGGACCGCTGAGTGAACTAAAAAAGACTGTTAAATTCCTACAAGATTCAACATTGCAGTTATAGACATATTTCCAGCGAATGAAAGAAGAAGAAGGAGAATTTCTAGGTGGAGAATAGTGTTCAATTATCTACATTGTTTATTTCAATATAAATTAATATCTGTATATGTATGCACATGTGTCTTTATGTGTGCATGTATGCTTGTACTTGCACGCACATGTGTAATCAGAGCACACAATAGCCAGACCATGGATCAGAGCTCTCTGGAACTTTTGTTTACTAATACTTCAAAGTATTGTTCACAGTTGTGATTCTCAATCAAATTCTGTACCTTGATAACATTGTTAATATTTTTGTTTCATTGTTTTAACTTCTTGTGAAGCTTGTGTCTGACTGTACATCTTTATAGTATTTTGTTCTTACATTTTATGGTTGTTTGCTAGATACATTAAGCTGTCACTTCTCTGTCATATTGTTTTAATGTATTACTTTGCAGAATATCTTCCTTTCATTTCATAGTTCAGACATGACTGCTTTGATCATATATCTGTAGGACACCTTACGTTACTACATTTCTGGTGATGCTGAATCTCTGAGTTTCTTTGATGTGGATGATCAAAGTGGAGTGCTGAGTGTGAAACGTCCCCTTTCTGAGACTGCACGCAACCAGTTTGTGGTAAGCTATTTGTGTCTTGTTCTATGCCAGATTCAGCAGATTTGATTGAATTGTGTTGAAGTCATTTACATTTATGCAGATATTTCAAACTGTTTTAAATCTTTTTTTTTCGGCAGTTAAGATGAATCATTTAAGATTTTACTATTATGTAATACGTGCAGTAAATAAATAATTGTTGGAAATTCTCTTAAATATTCAGGAATACCAAACTGTTCTTTCCTGTATCTAAAAATACCAAAACACTGTTTCCTGCATCCAGAAATACCAAACCATTGTTTCCTGATCCCAGAAATACCAAATCATTGTTTCCTGATCCCAGAAATACCAAACCATTGTTTCCTGTATATAGAAATGCTGATCATTGTTTCCTGTGTCTAGAAATATCAAACCATTGTTTCCTGCATCCAGATATACCAAACAATTGTTTCCTGTATCTAGGAATGCCGACCATTGTTTTCTGCATCCAGAAATACCAAACCATTGATTCATGTATCTAGAAATACGAAACTATTGTTTCCTATATCTAGAAATACCAAACAATTGTTTCCTGTATCTAGAAATACCAAACCATTGTTTCCTGTATCTTGAAAAACTAAACCATTGTTTCCTACATTCAGAAATACCAAACCATTGTTTCTTGCATCCAGAAATACCAAACCATTGTTTCCTCATCAAGAAGTAGCAAATCATTGTTTCCTGATCTCAGAAATACCAAACCATTGTTTTCTGCATCCAGAAATACAAAACATTGTTTCCTGCATCCAGAAATATCAAACCATTGTTTCCTGTATCTAGAAATACAAAAACCATTATTTCCTGCATCCAGAAATACCAAACCATTGTTTTCTGATCCCATAAATATCAAATCATTGTTTCCTGCATTCAGAAATACCAAACCATTGTTTCCTGCATCCAGAAATACCAACACATCATTTTCAGAAATAACAATCTTAATGCTTACTGTATCCAGCAATATAAAACCATTTCCCCCATTATCCTGAAATAGAAAACGTCCTGTATCTTGCATTATCAGACCACTTATCCAGTATCCTCAAATATAACATAATTGCCTTCTGTAAAACGTTGTTAGAAATTTGCATTGTTTAAATATCTTGCCAGCAGTAGAGAAACTAGATGTTACTGACACTGAAGTGTGATACTTATCTTCAAATGCACTCCTCACATATATTTACAGTTCAGTGTCCTGGCTTCCGATCGCCGCACTCCAGAGCATACAGGCACAATTAGTGTCACAATAAACACTATCAGAGACCAGAGGCCAAGGTTTGTCAATGTTCCGACAAGCGTGGACCTCAGCGAGACTGACAAGCGTGGAAAGGTTGTTGCTAATGTGACTGCTGTGGATGATGATCTCAGAGTAAGACATTTTTTGTGTACATGTTATGTGGTACAGCAGACTGCACATAGTTAACCCCCATTTTTCTAGTTAGTCATCAGATTATCCTCACTGTGCACTGAATCATTCAGACCAAACTGCTATCAGATCGCCTCATCAGCACCTCCCTCATTAACGGCTGATGACACAGTTCTGTGTTGGCTGACTATTCTTCTCTGGTCCTCTGCAAAGCCTTCTTGAATGGCTTCACCTCTTTTGACTTGATATTATTGCATTCTGGACAAGGTTGCAGATTCACCCTCTCTTTCCAAATGATGCTAATGTCTATCTGTCAAAAATAATAGTATCAAAGACATTCCTAGAATATCCCCAAAATGTGAAAATGTAAAACAAGTAATAGACCCTTCTCCCATCATGTTGCTGGGCCCCATATGTGTATAGACGTAAAACAAGTAAATGACCCTTCTCCCAGGATGTTGCTGGCCCCCATATGTGTATAGACGTAAAACAAGTAAATGACCCTTCTCCCAGCATGTTGCTGGGCCCCATATGTGTATAGACGTAAAACAAGTAAATGACCCTTCTCCCAGCATGTTGCTGGCCCCATATGTGTATAGACGTAAAACAAGTAAATGACCCTTCTCCCAGCATGTTGCTGGCCCCATATGTGTATAGACATACAACAAGTAACAGACCCTTCTCCCAGCATGTTGCTGGCCCCATATGTGTATAGACGTAAAACAAGTAAATGACCCTTCTCCCAGCATGTTGCTGGCCCCCATATGTGTATAGACATACAACAAGTAACAGACCCTTCTCCCAGCATGTTGCTGGCCCCCATATGTGTATAGAGTAAAACAAGTAACAGACCATTCTCCCAGCATGTTGCTGGCCCCATATGTGTATAGACATACAACAAGTAACAGACCCTTCTCCCAGCATGTTGCTGGCCCCATATGTGTATAGACATACAACAAGTAACAGACCCTTCTCCCAGCATGTTGCTGGCCCCCATATGTGTATAGACATACAACAAGTAACAGACCCTTCTCCCAGCATGTTGCTGTCCCCCATATGTGTATAGACATAAAACAAGTAACAGACCCTTCTCCCAGCATGTTGCTGTCCCCCATATGTGTATAGACATACAACAAGTAACAGACCCTTCTCCCAGCATGTTGCTGGCCCCCATATGTGTATAGACATAAAACAAGTAACAGACCCTTCTCCCAGCATGTTGCTGGCCCCCATATGTGTATAGGCATAAAACAAGTAACAGGCCCTTCTCCCAGCATGTTGCTGGCCCCATATGTGTATAGACATACAACAAGTAACAGACCCTTCTCCCAGCATGTTGCTGGCCCCATATGTGTATAGACATACAACAAGTAACAGACCCTTCTCCCAGCATGTTGCTGTCCCCCATATGTGTATAGAGTAAAACAAGTAACAGACCCTTCTCCCAGCATGTTGCTGGCCCCCATATGTGTATAGACCAATTGGGTCTCGATAGTTGATGTGGTTAGTATCATGCCGGCCACCATGTCTCCCTAGAACACTTCTGCTGACCAACTCCTACACTTCCGGTCAGTTGTCCACCATGTCTCCCTAGAACACTTCTGCTGACCTCCTACACTTCCGGTCAGTTGTCCACCATGTCTCCCTAGAACACTTCTGCTGACCAACTCCTACACTTCCGGTCAGTTGTCCACCATGTCTCCCTAGAACACTTCTGCTGACCAACTCCTACACTTCCGGTCAGTTGTCCACCATGTCTCCCTAGAACACTTCTGCTGACCAACTCCTACACTTCCGGTCAGTTGTCCACCATGTCTCCCTAGAACACTTCTGCTGACCAACTCCTACACTTCCGGTCAGTTGTCCACCATGTCTCCCTAGAACACTTCTGCTGACCAACTCCTACACTTCCGGTCAGTTGTCCACCATGTCTCCCTAGAACACTTCTGCTGACCAACTCCTACACATCCGGTCAGGTGTGATTATAATTCTGCATAGGTCTGATATTTCCCCAGGCATTCTGACCCACTTCTCTTTTCTCCCAAAGTTTTCGAGCATACACACTTCTATGATTATGTCCTCTGAGCTATCCATATTTTCCTCTGTTCATCTTGTGTCCCTTATGTTTTCAGAAATTCATACAGATCGTGTTTCTTGCCTGTGGCCCCTCTTAGATATAATTTAGCCTGCTGAATCTTGTGCCTGTCCACAATCGTTGGCAAAGCTGAGATGTATCTTATACACACTATCGGCGTGTCCTTTGTCATGCCAAGATCACCCGCATACTTCATTCTGTATGTATTCTAGTTTCACTAGCTAACTTCTTGACAATGTGAGCAGACCCAATTGAGATTCAGTGACTAGGATAATCAGATGTTGATAGAGTATGAATAACATTCTTTGCTCCATGTCCATTGCTGCCATAGTCTTCAGTGCACCAAGTCCCTTTTTAGATCTGATAACTCCTTCCACATGATCCCTGAACGACAGGCTTCTGTCAGAGCTGTTTCCTAGATACATAGACCACACCATGAAAGCACTAAGAATAACAATCACCTTGCTTGCAGTTAGTGTATATAATTGAGTAATAAGACTATGTTTCTTCATGTCAAATTAAACAAAGACATTTTTACAGCAATGTAAATTCATGTACATGCCATTAAGGCACATTGGGGAATATGGCATTGGCACATATTTTCAGTGACCAAATGGCATGCTAGGCTAATATGATGAGTATTATACAGACACCCTTACCTGCCAGAGAAATCTGATAAAGCTTGGAACCACAATGGTAAGAACAATTGCACCCTTGATACACCTGTACATCAAACCAAGGATGATTGTATTGGTAGTTAAATGCACTAACCACATCATCATCATCAAGGCTCCCATATTAAACAAGCATATGCTTTATGAGACGAATGTTGTGAATACCCTGGACTGTCAGAGTAGCAAACAATCATTGCCTTGAAAAGGCTAATGAAAGTAAAACACCATAAACTATAAGAAGGATACAAACAATGTACTTTGGTTATGTAATGAGAAGAGAAGCATTGGAACAAATTGGGATAACTGGAAACATCATCGTTAGAAGATACAGGGGTAGACTGAGAGAAATGATGCTGGGTGGGCTAAAATGGTGGCATGGAGGAATATCCTTAATGGAATCAATCCAGAACACCAATGACCAAGATCTGTGGAGATATACAAACGCCTACGTTATTGGGCAGAACAGATGATGATGATGCCACTTAAAGCAACAACTTTGAAGTGTGAAGTTAGGAAACCTATGTTAGATAACTCTGCAATGCCTTAATGTTCAGCCACTCGGTTATGTTGCTATACTATATAAACTTGCTTGAAAACTCCACAGGGACAGATTCGATATGCTGCAAACAACACAAATGGCTCAGAAGCTTTCTTCAGCATTGACCCTGTGTCTGGTCTTATCACTATCATTAGAGACCTCAACACAGACATCAGCACCTACTATGAGGTATAAGTTTACTTGTCATCTGAGTATTCATCTCTTCTCCCTTTGTTTTCTATCTTCAGTGTTTACTTCTTCTCTTATGCATTCTGTCATTCTAACATTTATTCTCTGTAATCATCTGATCATTCCTTGTAACATTGTTTTATTACCAGACATATCTTGCTTGATTTATTGTCTGGTCACATGTCATCTTTCATGCTGCAATCATCAGCATGGCAACTCTTCTGTGGGTTTTCTAGAGGGAGACAGAGCATGTGTCAGAGTGTCCCCAGTCCAGTCGTGTTGATTCTTAATTCAGTATTCAGTATTTCATCTTTCATGTCATTATTGCTTGTCACTTTCTGGTCACATTTTTCTGGTAATACTTTACCTCATAATATCTCATTATTTCATGTGATCTCATTGTCTGTGAGATTCTGTGATGTCTGGTAACATCTGTCATAGGATCTGTCATATGTGTACACTGTATCATTTCAAGTACTACAAGAAACAAATGAAAATCATAAATTGATTAGAGAAATTAGACATAGACAGTCAACATTTTGTGGACATGTTATGAGAAGAAATAAATTGGAGAACTGGCAGGATCGAGGGAAAGAAAACAAGGGGAAGACATACCTGGATGGCTTGACCACGTGGTATGGTAGAGACAAGAACACTGAGCTGACCCCTTATGGTGATCAAGTGAAATGGCGAATCACACTTACCGGCATGGCACATCATCTCGAACTACAATTTTTGTTAACATTCTACCACGTCTGATGTTCTAATGAATCTCTCAGCTTACCATGTTTCTTGTCTTGTTTCACATAACGTCAAGTTATATCATCTGAATCATAATTTCTTCTTGTCATGGAATATTTTTGTTCGATTTCATGTCTAATCATCGTGTGTTTTTGGTAGCTTGTTTGTCTATATTTTTTTAATGTATTATTGATAAATTGTAATAAAAATAGAGAAATTTATTTTTCATTGTTAGTGGTTAATGGAGACAAATTGTATTTGCAGCAAAGAACCTCAATGGCTCGGAACGCTGAAGAAGAAGAAGAAGAAGAAGAAGTGGTTATAGACAATTCCGATGTGTGGAAGCAAATTATGGACATTTAGCTGGCTAGTGGAAGCTGTGAAAATATTGTTTTATAGAATAATGAGGACACCATGGATAGATAGAAAGGGTAATAAAGACATCTCTCACAAAGAGAACTGGTTGCTTGCATCAGAAGTTGACAGTCCATGTTCTTTGAGCATATCATGACAAGGGAAATGCTGGAGTATGTTGTGACAGCCAGCATGTTGGAAGTGAGGAGTGGCAGCGGGGACAGAGAGAGAAGATGCTGGACAGTTTTGATGTGGCACTGAAGAACTTTAGCATCAGAAATGATTGACAGTACATGAGACAGAAGGTTGTGGACAGACATGACCAACACCACATGGCATGGACTCTGGGGACAGAGAGAGAAGATGCTGGACAGTTTTGATGTGGCACTGAAGAACTTTAGCATCAGAAATGATTGACAGTACATGAGACAGAAGGCTGTGGTCAGACGTGACCAACACCACATGGCATGGACTATAAGATGACATTTGCTGGTGGTGTTTGGTTCTCTGTGGAGTATTCAGCTGTAGCTGTTGCATGCTACTGGTTTCTGTTTTAGACTGTTTCTTCAAAGCAGCACTGGCATAATAGTTAGTTTGTTTGCTTACCAACAGTGCCTCTTTTGTTCAGTCCAGCTGGAGACAACAGAAAACATTGGAGAACTGCTAATGCCATCAGACTCATTTAGGGTTATAATTACATAGGTATTGATTATAACTCATAGAAGACAAAGGGAAAGCAGTAAATAATGCTCCACCCACTATATAACAGAGACATTGACAGCTGTTGAATCTGTCATCTCCTGTTTCCGTAGTAACTTGTTCAGGTGGGTGATTGAGCTGGCTGGTGATGACACCCTTATTGGGAGTGTCACGCTGGTGGGCATCTAAGCACACTTGCTCCTTCAGTAGGATGGTAACATCACCTACAGATGATAGGTTCCATTTCAGTACAATGAAAGCTTTCAGTGTTTGTTTTCTAATATGTTTGTTCTCTAACAACTTCTTTTATTCCCCCTGTCCTCCATGGATGCCAGTCAGTATCTATGCATTTATTTTAGTATCAAATAATGTGCATCTTGCAGGTCCCCAGTGTGACTAAAATGTATCATGGTCAATAAGATATTTACACAAGCAGACGTCATTACATTACATTCTGTTTCATATTTCCTCAGTATGTGATCTACGCCTACGATTCATTACTACCCCAAGTTCACAGCCTTCCAGCGGTAATCCGGTTTAATGTTGTACGCAACCCAAGTGGTCCAGTGTTCCAAAACGTTCCTTATCGGTTTGCCATTGATGTCACCAGCAATGGGGACAAACTAGGAATGCGTATTGGATGTGTTAATGCCACGGACTTAGACGGGGTCAGTTGTTTTATTATTGTTGTTACAAATGTCATTACATTATCTTTGTGTAGCTAGACCTGAGAGATTATACTGTAGTTTGACTAGTCCTTGGAGATCATAATGCACTGTGTAACTAGTCCTTGGAGATCATAATGCACTGTGTAACTAGTCCTTGGAGATCATAATGCACTGTGTAACTAGTCCTTGGAGATCATAATGCACGGTGTAACTAATCCTTGGAGATCATAATGCACTGTGTAACTAATCCTTGGAGATCATAATGCACTGTGTAACTAATCCTTGGAGATCATAATGCACTGTGTAACTAGTCCTTGGAGATCATAATGCACTGTGTAACTAATCCTTGGAGATCATAATGCACTGTGTAACTAATCCTTGATCATAATGCACTGTGTAACTAGTCCTTGGAGATCATAATGCACTGTGTAACTAGTCCTTGGAGATCATAATGCACTGTGTAACTAGTCCTTGGAGATCATAATGCACTGTGTAACTAGTCCTTGGAGATCATAATGCACTGTGTAACTAGTCCTTGGAGATCATAATGCACTGTGTAACTAGTCCTTGGAGATCATAATGCACTGTGTAACTAGTCCTTGGAGATCATAATGCACTGTGTAACTAGATCTGAGAGATCATACTGCGGTGTGAAATTAGATTTGGGAGATCCTACTGTATGTGTAACTAGACCTGGGAGATCACACTGCAATGTCTAACTAGACCTGGGAGATCACAATGTGTAACTTTAGAGCATTTTGCTATTATTAGAATTTTGTTAACAAAATATTATGTGTATCCTATTTCTAAAATTGTGTTGAAATTTATCATTATTGTGAATAATAAAACAATAATGGATATACCATAACAACTACTGCTGTAGATATGTGAAACACTAAACATCAAATATTCAAGGTCACAAGGTGTATGTGATGTGGTGGCTGACTGTTTTTCTCATATCCTGTCCCATAGATAGCTGAAACCAGTGTCATGTGCATATTTTACAAGCTAATGTGCCAAGAAATAACTTGTTAATGAACAGATAATTTTAGCCTTACCTGTAAGACACCCTCACAATTGTGGCATCTAAATACCACTACTGGTCTGCATTGTTGAGAATGAACGTTTAAGAATGTGAATTTCTTGACAGAATAAATCTTGGCAGTATATCAAGGAAAAAATTTAGCTTTGAAATGCTACATACATTTATCCATGCCTCATTGTCTGAATGTAAATAGATCATACCAGATTTTGTGGTAATTTCAATCACATCAATGCACATTCAAATGCACACTTGTAGAGATTACTCTGTCATGTGACTCAACTAAACACCCTGTGTGACACATCTATCCACCTTGTGTGACTTGACAAACCACCTTGTGTGACTCAACTATCCACCTTGTGTGACTCAACTATCCATCTTGTGTAATTTGACAAACCACCATATGTGACTCAACTGTCCACCTTGTGTGACTCAGCTAACCACCTTCTGTGGCTCAACTATCCACCGTATCATAGATTGTCATACACTTGTCAAAAACCAAAGGAAACTTGCTGGTTATGCTCAACAACCTGCCAACCAACACATTCATCCAGACGGCATTCTACAGTTTTAAGATCATAACAGCAGCAGCATGGCTGTGCCATCAGGAATATTATTTCAATTATCTGGTGAAAAGAGACAGGCAGACAAACGGTTAATACAGTACCCAGATTTAAAGGTCAACCAGATTTGACACTGGTGATTTTTAAGATAGTCCCAGATGCAGAGTGACAGGACAGGACAATGATAGGGAACTGTTAACATATCAGTCACTGACTCGAGCACAGCTTATGATTGTCTGACAATGTCTGTCAGGGATTGTTGTAGTGATTGTCTAACAATCAGGCATTGTTGTAATGATGGATCTCATATTATTTCCTCCTTGTGAGATCATCATCATCAAGTGTCATCTTCTCATTCAAAAGCTGCTGTAATGAGTTTCCAACATACACTGTTCTGCATTTTTATGGTGTATTTGTACAGGCTTCTTCTAATCCATCTCTTTATGTTGTCTACCCTGATGTGCTGTTGTCTTCCCCTTGCACACTTCCCCTCCACAGCTTCATCCAGTATATCCTTTAAGAAGTACTTGTTTTTCTTAATGTGGCCAAAGCGCCATAATTGTCTGACCTTGAGATAATGGAATACTTGCTTTTTATGTCCACATCACTGTAGTCCTATTCTCCACTTGTAATTTATCTGACTTTTGTTTTAAAAATCATCATGTGTTGGTAAATATTTATTCCAGGACATTCCAACATACAGAATTTCCAGCACAGACAATGCAGCCAACTACTTCTTCATTGACGGATCCTCTGGCTGCATATATTTGGTTAATTCTCTCACAGGCTTGCCGCCATCACAGACTCAGTTGCAGGTATCCATGTTTTCTCATGTATTAGTATCTCTTTTTTTTAGTTGTTTATATCTGTAATGTTGCTCTCCGTTTGCCTTCCTTGTTCTTCACGTTAGCTCTCTAATCATAACTTTCACAGTATTGTTCAACATAGATATTTACATTATTTAATTGATATTTGTGTCTGTATATATTGTTTGTTTGTTTGCTCCTTCCTTCCTTCCTTCCTTCCTTCCTTCCTTCCTTCCTTCCTTCCTTCCAGCCTGCCTGCCTGCCTGCCTGCCTGCCTGCCTGCCTGCCTGCCTGCCTGCCTGCCTGCCTGCCTGCCTGCCTGCCTGCCTGCCTGCCTGCCTGCCTGCCTTCCTTCCTTTGCTTGAACAGCATTCATTATAATTTAGATGTGTTTAGAATTATTTGAAAAGAGGGATATGATAGAAGCTAACAAACATGAAGCAGTTAGCTTGGTGTGCAATGGCTGCAGCAGTTCCATGTTTGCCAGTAGCCAGTGTTCCTTGTGTGATCACTTGCTTGAAGTAGATTTAGCTGATACCAGTTTATCAATGGGCTATCCCATGTGGTGTCAGTCTGTTCAGTTTATGATGTTTTGTTTATTCTTAAGCTGCCTGAGCCTGTTGGTTCTTTACTGCAAGCAGTCTTTTCCCATTTTTATATTCCTGTTAATATCACACACCTGTTTGTTCAGTATATGCCTTTCTTTGTCTCCCTGGCTGCACTATTCATTGAAAAAGGTAAAAGTATTTTCATCTGTTGATTCCATAACAATAACTAATTAATGAGCGTATACATCTGCATTTGTTTTGTGTTTATGCCTATCCTCTGTTCACTGGTATCACTATCTTTACACATCCACAAATTAACAATTGACATCAATAAACCCCCCACTATGACTTTTCTCTTTCCAGTTCTCCGTGATTGCAACTGATCGGCCCCAGCTCTCACGTACTGCCATGGAAAATGTGATCATCACTCTCTCCAGAGATGACTCTCAGCCAGTGTTCAGTCAGGGCTCGTACACTGTGACAATTAATGAGACCCAACCGGTTAACAGCACCATACTTTCTGGCATACGGGCTGTAGACAGCAACCTACAGGTAGGCAAGATATTGCACTTTGCATTTCACTCAAGATTAGACAGATTAGATATTGCTGACACATTATAAACAATGAATCAGTACTAACAACTATAATCAAGGATAAAGGTTTGGCAGACATTAAGAGGGAAATCAGTCTGTTATATGGAAGGGTAATATAAATAGATAACAGAATATAAAATGTCCAACTACACCATTATGTCCAGAGTCAGAGAATGCTAGAGATAGATATAGCCAGATTTTCTAGTCGAGTTGGCACCTGTTCTGATTGATCTCACAACTGAGGTCTTCTGTAAACAAAAGCAGTTCTTAAAGTGGTTCAAGCCAGGAAATGTGTGAGCCATGAGAGTTTTCTAGCTAGTGTGTATAGACAGTTGGTGACTGGATACCTGGTACTGCAGGACAACAGTTGTGAGAGAGCCATGAGAGTTGTCTAGCTAGTGTGTATAGACAGTTGGTGACTGGATACTTGGTACTGTAGGACAAAAGTTGTGGGAGAGCCATAAGAGTTGTCTAGCTAGTGTGTATAGACAGTTGGTGACTGGATACCTGGTACTGCAGGACAACAGTTGTGAGAGAGCCATGAGAGTTGTCTAGCTAGTGTGTATAGACAGTTGGTGACTGGATACTTGGTACTGCAGGACAAAAGTTGTGGGAGAGCCATAAGAGTTGTCTAGCTAGTGTGTATAGACAGTTGGTGACTGGATACTTGGTACTGCAGGACAAAAGTTGTGAGAGCCATGAGAGTTGTCTAGCTAGTGTGTATAGACAGTTGATGACTGGATACCTGGTACTGCAGGACAAAAGTTGTGGGAGAGCCATTAGAGTTGTCTAGCTAGTGTGTATAGACAGTTGGTGACTGGATACTTGGTACTGCAGGACAAAAGTTGTGAGAGAGCCATGAGAGTTGTCTAGCTAGTGTGTATAGACAGTTGGTGACTGGATACTTGGTACTGCAGGACAAAAGTTGTGAGAGCCATGAGAGTTGTCTAGCTAGTGTGTATAGACAGTTGGTGACTGGATACTTGGTACTGCAGGACAAAAGTTGTGGGAGAGCCATGAGAGTTGTCTAGCTAGTGTGTATAGACAGTTGGTGACTGGATACCTGGTACTGCAGGACAAAAGTTGTGGGAGAGCCATGAGAGTTGTCTAGCTAGTGTGTATAGACAGTTGGTGACTGGATACTTGGTACTGCAGGACAAAAGTTGTGGGAGAGCCATGAGAGTTGTCTAGCTAGTGTGTATAGACAGTTGATGACTGGATACCTGGTACTGCAGGACAAAAGTTGTGAGAGAGCCATGAGAGTTGTCTAGCTAGTGTGTATAGACAGTTGATGACTGGATACTTGGTACTGCAGGACAAAAGTTGTGGGAGAGCCATGAGAGTTGTCTAGCTAGTGTGTATAGACAGTT
The DNA here is from genome assembly GCA_963921405.1 of Cepaea hortensis. Taxonomy (NCBI): domain Eukaryota; kingdom Metazoa; phylum Mollusca; class Gastropoda; order Stylommatophora; family Helicidae; genus Cepaea; species Cepaea hortensis. The sequence continues at coordinate 15,405,446 of OY992880.1, read as the reverse complement.
GGTGACTGGATACTTGGTACTGCAGGACAAAAGTTGTGGGAGAGCCATGAGAGTTGTCTAGCTAGTGTGTATAGACAGTTGGTGACTGGATACTTGGTACTGCAGGACAAAAGTTGTGGGAGAGCCATGAGAGTTGTCTAGCTAGTGTGTATAGACAGTTGGTGACTGGATACTTGGTACTGCAGGACAAAAGTTGTGGGAGAGCCATTAGAGTTGTCTAGCTAGTGTGTATAGACAGTTGGTGACTGGATACTTGGTACTGCAGGACAAAAGTTGTGAGAGAGCCATGAGAGTTGTCTAGCTAGTGTGTATAGACAGTTGGTGACTGGATACTTGGTACTGCAGGACAAAAGTTGTGAGAGCCATGAGAGTTGTCTAGCTAGTGTGTATAGACAGTTGGTGACTGGATACTTGGTACTGCAGGACAAAAGTTGTGGGAGAGCCATGAGAGTTGTCTAGCTAGTGTGTATAGACAGTTGGTGACTGGATACCTGGTACTGCAGGACAAAAGTTGTGGGAGAGCCATGAGAGTTGTCTAGCTAGTGTGTATAGACAGTTGGTGACTGGATACTTGGTACTGCAGGACAAAAGTTGTGGGAGAGCCATGAGAGTTGTCTAGCTAGTGTGTATAGACAGTTGATGACTGGATACCTGGTACTGCAGGACAAAAGTTGTGAGAGAGCCATGAGAGTTGTCTAGCTAGTGTGTATAGACAGTTGATGACTGGATACTTGGTACTGCAGGACAAAAGTTGTGGGAGAGCCATGAGAGTTGTCTAGCTAGTGTGTATAGACAGTTGGTGACTGGATACTTGGTACTGCAGGACAAAAGTTGTGGGAGAGCCATGAGAGTTGTCTAGCTAGTGTGTATAGACAGTTGGTGACTGGATACTTGGTACTGCAGGACAAAAGTTGTGGGAGAGCCATGAGAGTTGTCTAGCTAGTGTGTATAGACAGTTGATGACTGGATACTTGGTACTGCAGGACAAAAGTTGTGGGAGAGCCATTAGAGTTGTCTAGCTAGTGTGTATAGACAGTTGGTGACTGGATACTTGGTACTGCAGGACAAAAGTTGTGGGAGAGCCATTAGAGTTGTCTAGCTAGTGTGTATAGACAGTTGGTGACTGGATACTTGGTACTGCAGGACAAAAGTTGTGAGAGAGCCATGAGAGTTGTCTAGCTAGTGTGTATAGACAGTTGGTGACTGGATACTTGGTACTGTAGAACAAGAGTTGTGGGACAGGCATGATCGGCGGTACCGATTGAAGAGAGATTTGATGATGATAACAGTGATGACAATGGTGATTGTAGAAAATTCTGTGAGAGCTCTGTGAATGTTCATCCACATGTATGAGTGCAAAATTAGTGAAGATAATTGCATGGCTAAAGTAAGTTGCAAGTCCTTTACAGGGCACCACATTCGACCCCCGCATATTTGGCTATTTATTAATTTCTAGGCAGTCTTACATTTAGTAGTTTTCGATTACTTTCTAAATGGCTGACACTGATACCATTGTGAAAATGATTGCAAAGTGACCTGCTTCATTACGATTGATCTCTAAATGGCTGACGCTGATACAATTGTGAAAATGATTGCAAAGTGACCTGCTTCATTATGATTGCTTTCTAAATGGCTGACGATGATACAATTGTGAAAATGATTGCAAAGTGACCTGCTTCAAATGGCTTGTGGTTGACTTGAACCTTGTGTATGGGGAAACAGTGTACACCACTTCTAGTCCACAGAGGCATGGTAGATCATGCTGATTGGATGTGCAGTGTTGGTATGCAATTGACCAGCTCCCTTTCTTACCAGCTCCCATTCTCAGACAGTTTCTAGATCATTCTAAAAATCACCTAATGATGATTTAACACAAGTATGTTGATTGTAGGAAATACCCTGCCACTCCTGGGATCTGAACATGGGCCACTGTTGGTCATCAGTCTCACAAACCACTATGCCACCACGGCACCTATAGACAAGGACACACGTAAGACACTAGGTTGCTGAAGGGATATTAAGTGTATCAGTTTTGTGGCGTATAACTGCTCTGCTTGCTACAATTGCTGTTACATCAGTGACTCTGGTAAAATGGCTGTTATGTTCTTGATACAGGGTGCGATCAACTACGATGTTACTGGCATCTACCCAGCTGATCTCTTCTTTGATGTTGGGATCATAGATGGCAATCTCCGTGTAATTTCAGATCTCCGCACAGATAGTCAGCCTCGCACTCAATATCTGGTAAGATCTGTTTGTTATCATACTTGTAAGTAGTAGGATATGGAAATGGGTGTGTTGTTTTTCTGATGTTTTCAGGAACAATTAAATCATGTTATGGAAATACATCAGTGGATGAAGTGTGTTAGATGGCATCAGAGATGATGTATTACAGATGGACATACTCACTCCTGCCAGTTAGTAAACTGTCTTAAGAAAGAAGAGGAATTAATTGTATGCTTGTAACATGAAAGGGGACACACAAGTAATAAAATATCTCTTGAATGAACACGGGTGCCAGTTAGAGGGCCCTTCAGTAAGAACATGAGAAAATGGTACACAGATGGGGTGTGCACACATGCATCTCATCTCACATGTTATCTTCCTCTCTTACTTGCTTAGTGACCAGTTCAGACATTGGTAACAAACCGTTAGTATAAACTTGTTGTTAACCAGTTGTCATTTGGTTTCCATGTTGATACTTGCATGCTTCAGCAATGATGAGAGATGATAGCTCAGTATGGAATTTGAGTTTGAAAGATAACATACAATACCAGGTTTTTGATATCTTCCATTAGGTCAAGGTTATTGCCTATGATACAGCCCGGCCAAACTTGCAAGGAACGGCTACAGTAACTGTCAATGTGTTGAGAAATGTCAATGCTCCTGTCTTCACCGGTGGCAACACAGTTACAGTACCAGAAACTTACTCTGTTCAGAGCATAGTGTTGAACGTCACTGCTACAGACCTGGATGGGGTAAGCTGCTGTTTGTATGTTGTGAGTGTTAGTTGAATGTTGAGAGTGTTAGTTGAATGTTGAGAGTGCAAGAAATGTGATTGGTTGAGATGTGTATAAATGTTAGTCGACAGATCATCCTCATTGCACATTGAACCATTCAGTCCATAAGTGCTCGGATCCCCTCCTCAGTAAATCCTGCTGCGTGTAGCGGCTAACGACACCAGTTCTGTGTCGGTTTATCAATCTTCTTTGGCTTCATGCGTAGTGTTCTTGTTTGGCCACACCTCTTTTAATTTGCTGTTCTCGCAGTGTGATCATGGTTGTAGATTCACAGTCATCATTTGGTTCTCGCAAAAGTCTTACTTCTCGTAGAGCGTTCAGAGTAGCTGCAGACACAGATCACCTGTTGCATGAGGCGCTGGACGCAGTTACGGGTCAGTGACTGATAAGAGGGAAATCATGGATGGCTCAGGCGGAGGATATGATCAGACAGGTGTGCATCTTGGAGAACATTGGGCGAGGAGAGGAGTGGGTCAGAGTGCCAGCGGAGCAGTCAGACTTGTGCAGAGTTATAATCACATTGGGCCGGGAGTGCCAGCAGGGGCCACGGAAGTGGAAATCCAGCAACTAATTCAGGATAATGCTCGCCCGAGTGATGTGATTATTACACAGATGGTTCTGTGTTGAGAGGTAGGAGAAGTGCCTGGGGATTCTCAGCTAAAGCTAATGGTCGACGCTTGGTGCAGGAGAGCCTGGCGTATGATACCACAACATCTAGCTTAAGAATGAAGGTGGAGGCGGTCAGTGCAGCTTTCCGCTGGATGGAGAACACGATACATACACACATCGTAATTGTAACTGACTCAGAAAGCATGCTGAGGAGGGTAAGGATAGGCAGGCTTCGTGCAGAGTGGCTTGCTTCGCTTCAGAGGTCACGGGTGGCAGGCATCACCTGGATCTTTTCTCCAGGGCATGCCGGTGTGCTGGGGAATGAACAGGTGGACAGATTGGCTGGCTCGGCAAAACTTGGTGGAGTATTGATGCATGACAAGGCAGACGTGGTTGCGGCCTTGTGGGAGCACGTGTATACCTCGGAGGAGCAAATGGATCACCATAGTCTGGCGAGAATGAGGCAGCGAGGAGTGATGAGGGGATCTGGCCGATGCTCGGCGCTCAGAGGAAAGGCGAGATGGACATATTATCAGATTGCTACTGGAACTATTGGTGTTGAAACTCTTCGCTGGCTGCTGAGGATGGGGACGGAGCGCTTATGGGAATGCCCGGAATGCTGTGATGTTGGTTCCTAAATCAATCAATCAATCAATCAGAGCATTCAGAATGTCAGCCTGATCCATGGCTCGTCCGCCCTCCATATTAGCCTTACCTGCAAGCTTGTCAGCCCGCTCATTTCCTTGTACTCCCACGTGCCCTGGCACGAAGATGAAACTAATCTTTGCCAGCCGAGACCGCTCCAGAGCCAGCAACTACTCTCTTCGGATCTACCCCATCTCTGTCCTCTTAAGCATGCTCATTGAGTCGCTAAAGAAACAAGCCCTAGTGAATGTCTGTGTCTCGAGCCATGTTATTGCTTTTCTTACTGCCATGACTTCCATAGTTAGGCTACTTGTGGTCACAACAAAAGCACCAGACTCCTCCTTCACAATTCTCCCTCCGGCCTGAGCCATAAAGGCCCATGAGCTTCTCACATGTCAGATGACCGACCCATCTGTGTAAATGACAGCATCACCGTTTAACAAATTCTCGAAAATCAACGCTTTTACTTCCGCCTCCACAGCAGCTGGATTTTCTTGTCTGCATTTTCTGTCTAGTTGGATGCAAACTGAAAAAGACGTACAGAATTCTGTTGGCACTTGTACCCACTCCTTGCCAGGTTCTAAATCCTCAAGTGAACACACCTGTTGAAAAATGTCTTTGGCTTGACCCATCCACGACCGTCCTCTTTTTAACCTGCTGCCCTTCACCTTCATAATTTCAGTATGCAGTGGATGTTGTGTGTTTGTGTTAACTCTGAGGTAGGCACGTGCTCTGCAAATTTGTATTCTGTCTTCAGTGGTTGAAAAATCAAGAAGGAAGCGCATCGCCCTGCACATTCACCCGGTAAAATGTTTTATCGAGCAACGTCACTACGCAATTTTTTTTTTGGTTTTTTTTGTTCGCATATCCTTTACAGGATATCACTGTTAACATCAGCATCTTTCAGCTGATTGTTGATTTCTTGGCAAGATTGCGTTCAGTAGTTTGCCATTTCTTTCTGAACGACCGGCTCACATACCCCATAAGTTACCGACGCGGAGAGAACCGCTACCGATTCTCACACACGTCACGTTACTTACGACAGTATACGGGATTATGGAGAAAGTCATGTAACCCCTTGACCAGGGAGATTGGCCACTACACAATGGGCATTCCAATGTATGCTCAGTCCACCAATGTAGCACCCATCCCAAAGTATTTCTGCTCACTGCTCCCATGAGGAGTTTGGTGAGATGTGGGTGAATATGATTGAGTGAGATGATGTTAATCTGATAAGGTGATCTGAATGGCAGGTCAACCCTTTTAAATATCTAGACTGTACAGTGGTATCCAAGCAAAGATGTGACACAGAGATTAATAAAAAAGAATTACCATATCCAAAGACTCTCAAATTGTAACGTCACAAAAAACATGAAATATCCAGGCAAACACTACAGTCTGCATAAAGAAAAACTGTGAACTGTTCTTGAGATCAGAATGCTGGACAGTCAGTAATGAAATGGTGAAGAAACTGGAGGTGGTCCAATTGGTTCTTGAGAAGAATATTTAGAATATAATGGAAAGAGATCAAAGCAAAAGCTGAAGTCTGGACAGCAGTAGGCACCACTAGATGCTCACCAAAACCATCAGGAAAAGACAAATGAAATTGATGGGGCTTTTCAACAGATGAGACAGAATAGAGAACAAGAATGAAGTAAATATTTGGTAAGGGAGACAGAAGAAGAAGAAGAGACAGACCTTTGTGGAAAGCTGGACAACAAATAGTAATATAAGCAATACCCAATTAATTCAAGTTTGAAATGACCTAGTTAATGGGAGGTTCTGATTACCAGTATCTGCTCTAGACCAGGCCTGAAGAAGATGAGCTGGGTGGTGTGACTGTGATGTGAAATGATGTAAACCTGATTGAAATTCATTATTAGATATTAAAAAATATACTTCTGAGCAGACTAATCTCTAAAGTACAGTATTTTTCATTTTATTGTCAACTTAAGCTGCATATTTTTTTAACTAAATGGCTACTTTAATAAAATATGTGTATTTTATATTGTTTTGGAATAAAATAGAATTGCAAATTATTTTATCTTTACTGTTATTTCTATATATTTCAGAACAAAATTGAATACAGACTTGTGTCTGACAAGAATGGTGGTGATGGATTGTCTTTCTTCTATGCCGATCCAGACACTGGTGCATTATACTTGAAGAGGCCACTGACAGATTCAACTGTAAACTCATACACTGTAAGTCTGCATATTTACTGTGTTAATTGTGTATGATATGCTGGTAACCTCATCACATAGATGATGTTGTCACACAAACTACCACTGCAGGGGTAGGTACTTCAAGTCTTTGGCACAGAAATCAACTGCACTGATGCTTCTGTGACTATAACAGAGCTGATGATGATGATATTCTCTGGTGTGCATATAAGTCAAGGTACTTCAAGTCTTTGGCACAGAAATCAACTGCACTGGTGCTTCTGTGACTATAACAGAGCTGATGATGATGATATTCTCTGGTGTGCATATAAGTCAAGGTACTTCAAGTCTTTGGCACAGAAATCAACTGCACTGATGCTTCTGTGACTATAACAGAGCTGATGATGATGATATTCTCTGGTGTGCATATAAGTCAAGGTACTTCAAGTCTTTGGCACAGAAATCAACTGCACTGGTGCTTCTGTGACTATAACAGAGCTGATGATGATGATATTCTCTGGTGTGCATATAAGTCAAGGTACTTCAAGTCTTTGGCACAGAAATCAACTGCACTGGTGCTTCTGTGACTATAACAGAGCTGATGATGATGATATTCTCTGGTGTGCATATAACTCAAGGTACTTCAAGTCTTTGGCACAGAAATCAACTGCACTGATGCTTCTGTGACTATAACAGAGCTGATGATGATGATATTCTCTGGTGTGCATATAAGTCAAGGTACTTCAAGTCTTTGGCACAGAAATCAACTGTGGTCTGTATCACACCATGTGGTCTGTATCACACCATGTGGTCTGTATCACACCATGTGGTCTGTATCACACCATGTGGTCTGTATCACACCATGTGGTCTGTATCACACCATGTGGTCTGTATCACACCATGTGGTCTGTATCACACCATGTGGTCTGTATCACACCATGTGGTCTGTATCACACCATGTGGTCTGTATCACACCATGTGGTCTGTATCACACCATGTGGTCTGTATCACACCATGTGGTCTGTATCACACCATGTGGTCTGTATCACACCATGTGGTCTGTATCACACCATGTGGTCTGTATCACACCATGTGGTCTGTATCACACCATGTGGTCTGTATCACACCATGTGGTCTGTATCACACCATGTGGTCTGTATCACACCATGTGGTCTGTATCACACCATGTGGTCTGTATCACACCATGTGGTCTGTATCACACCATGTGGTCTGTATCACACCATGTGGTCTGTATCACACCATGTGGTCTGTATCACACCATGTGGTCTGTATCACACCATGTGGTCTGTATCACACCATGTGGTCTGTATCACACCATGTGGTCTGTATCACACCATGTGGTCTGTATCACACCATGTGGTCTGTATCACACCATGTGGTCTGTATCACACCATGTGGTCTGTATCACACCATGTGGTCTGTATCACACCATGTGGTCTGTATCACACCATGTGGTCTGTATCACACCATGTGGTCTGTATCACACCATGTGGTCTGTATCACACCATGTGGTCTGTATCACACCATGTGGTCTGTATCACACCATGTGGTCTGTATCACACCATGTGGTCTGTATCACACCATGTGGTCTGTATCACACCATGTGGTCTGTATCACACCATGTGGTCTGTATCACACCATGTGGTCTGTATCACACCATGTGGTCTGTATCACACCATGTGGTCTGTATCACACCAGCCATCTTTACTCCCCAGAATATCTTCCGGTATCCTTTTTGAAATGCCCAGCCATACGGGAATTTTACCACATGATCCTCGGACTGACGGACAAGTGTACTAGTGACTGAGCTAACATGGCAGCTTACTCTAATATACATGCACACATATTATTATTTTCTTTTAAAACATCAGACAGTGTGTCTCATGCTACTGTTATAGAGGTGTGAAATATGAAGTCTTCTCACATGTCATGGTATTATGATGTCAGGTAACCAACTCGCTTTATTGCCATCTTCGCTTCCCAGAAAATTTCCATTTTACAAAGCTAATCACTGATCAATATACACATCTTTCCACTATTGAAGATTGAATCTCAGATGGTAAACTAGTTTATTGACCACTACAATACCACAGATACCTTATATACCTCCATATGTTCATTATAAAACCTTACATACTCCTATACTCCTATATAAACAATATGAAACCTTATATACCTCCATATGTTCAATATAAAACCTTACATACTCTTTTATATATAATTTAAAACCTTATATACCTCCATGTGTTTAAATTAAAACCTGACATGCCTCCGTGTATTAAATGTAAAACCTTACATACCTCTTTATATTCAATATAAAAACCTTGCATACCTTCAAATGTTCAATATAAAAATGCAATAACCTCCATATATTAAATATTTAAAAAGTTGTACATACCTCCATAAACTCTATATGTTACTTTACATACCTCAGTATATTCAGTATCAAACCTGACATTCCTACTTCAGATTAAACCATACCTACATCTGTTTATTCAATATGAAACCTTACTTATATTCAATAAGTAACCTCACATACCTTCATATTTTAAATATACAACCTGACACTCTAAACATTCTGTATGTTATCGTACATATCTCCATATATTAAATTTGAAACATTACATACACCTGTATATGCAGTATACAAAACAATTCTCAAATATCAGTGTATTCTTCAGTTATGTTAACATTTCTACTGTTATATCATTCATTCTAATGCTGCATGCAGTCTTGTCAGTGATTTTCTTGAAATACAATATACTTTTAATGTTATTTTCCATGTCTTTTAGCTGGTGATGAGGGCAACAGACAATGGCAACCCATCCAAATACACAGACCAGGATGTGACAGTCAACATTGGCAGAGTACAGCGACCTGTTTTTAGCAACCTCCATTCTACAGTAACTCTTGAAGAGACTAGGCCTATTGGATATTCATTCTTCAACTTTATGGCTACAGGAGGAAATGTAAGTTTTCACAGCTTAACTATTACAAGGCCTTTCCATAGTAAATTTTTCATACTTTAATAAGAAGACCAAGAAATATACTATTAAATGTGTATGTATATATATATATATGTATCAGAAAATTATTGCAGAAAAGTCACACACCAAGCGTTTGAGACGTAAGATGGTGCATGATGGTGGAAATGACCACGTGTTCACATGCACCCACTGTGAACGGACATTTACAGCGCAAATTGGCCTTATCAGTCACACTCGCTACCGCCATAGTTAAAAGTTATTATGCCTTTTTAAAGCACAAACTATCGTCTGTCAAGACGGCAAGGTGCCAATGTGAATATATATATATATATATATATATATATATATATATATATATATATGTATATATATATATATATATATATATAAATTTAAAAAAAATTAAAAAATTAAAAAATTAACAAAAAGAAGACACATATTATGTCACAAGGTGCACATGATGTACCATCAATCTTTTTTGACGACGCCGAACTGGAGATAGTAGACCATTTTACATATCTAGGATCAGAGGTAAATAGCAAATTATCCCTCGATCAGGAAATCAACATCAGGATTGGCAAGGCAGCAACAACAATGAACATGTTAGCAAAAAGAGTCTGGGAAAACAGGAAGCTTACTGCCAAAACAAAAGTCCTCGTCTACCAAGCCTGTGTCCTTAGTACTCTTCTTTATGGCAGTGAAACCTGGACAACTTACTCACGCCAAGAGAAACGTTTAAACAGCTTTCATATGCGGTGTCTGCGAAGAATACTTGGTATTAAGTGGCAAGACAAAATCACAAATGCTGAAGTATTGGAAAGATCAGGTTGTGTGACGGTGTATTCCATGCTCAGTCTTCGTAGACTTAGATGGATAGGACACGTTAGGAGGATGGATGATGGTAGAATACCAAAGGACATCTTTTTTGGTGAATTACAGGCGGTTAGGAGATCTCAGGGTCGGCCTCTACTACGATACAAAGATGTGTGTAAGCGGGACATGATTGATACAGGCATTGATAATGCACAATGGGAGCACGTCGCCGCTGAACGTGTTGCATGGAGGGCAACTATCAGAAATGGAATAAAGACAAAGGAGAAAATGATTGCAGATAAAGCACACACAGAGCGTGAGAGACGTAAGATGGTGCAAAATGGTGGAAATGACCATGTTTTCACATGCACCTACTGTGGGCAAACATTTGCAGCAAGAATTGGCCTTACCAGCCACACTCGCCACCGCCATGGATCGTAGTTATTAAGCCTTTTTAAAGCACAATGTACCAAACTATCGTCTGTCAAGACGGAAAGGTGCCAATGAATATATATAAATTAAATATACTATTAAAATGCTGTATTTGTGAAGAATTACATAAACACTAACACAAATATATACTGTATATATGAGGTGGAACATGACAATTAACACAAATAGACAGACAGACAATTAGAGACATAATTTAAACTCATAAAATGTGATATAATGATGGAATTTTCTCTAGACAATCTGATTACTGTTCATTTTACTGTATAAACATTGCTATAATAATGTAAACAACACATACCCAAAGTGACAACAAATACCAAACTGTTATTTGCTGTAGTCCATGCATTAATCATTCTCTCAATGTTATACTACAATTATCAAGAAGCAGCCTTATTTCAAAGATAGGTATGATTGCTATTTTGTGTAACTAAAGACCTTCAACTAATCTTCAGTAATGCAGAGCTGTTCATGGTACAGTAGCTAACCTTGCTTTAAAACCTTGAGGAACAAGTCTATCAGCTCACAAAATCAGTCAGTATATGCCTTGCCTTCTCACTGTTATTTCCGTGACACCTTCTGTGACTTGTTTCCGCACTTATATGTTAACTTGCCAGTGATTCATAGTCTGCCAGTTTTAGCTGTCCATTTCTGATTGTTACTTGTTCAGTTTGATTTTAATCATCTCCTTTTTATGAGACTTCTTGCTTATTGTCCAATGCCTAGACAAAGCCGGTATAAGACAGTGTGTACAGTTTCAACCAACATATTGTGGCTGTGGGTGTGTCTTGAGCAGTTTCAGACCTGACAAAGCTCAGTCATCTTCTTGTTAGTCTGAGACCTTACAGTTACAGTTGCCCATTCTGTACTACCTGAAGATGGGGTTGGCAGACACTGTCAATAACTTCAAAATGTTATCTTGATATATTTTTTAAAATTTCATATTTCAGCTTGTGTACTATGTATCTGTTTACTACAGATTCGCTATGATGCTATTGGAGATGGCATTGCACCATACTTGTTTGCTGTCAATGCAACAACCGGCCAAGTCACTGTCAAGAATATTCTCAAGGGTTTCACCGATCAGCAGTACAAGGTCAGTCCAGGGATGACACATTTAGACATTAGTTCTGTATAAAATGTTGGGCAGGAGAGAACAGTTCATGGACGCGTAATGGTTGTTGACTGTCTGCAGCATTGATTGTGATCTATCTTGTTACGTAGTCTGTAGTAGTTGAACGTTAAAAAAGCAAATCATTGAGACTGTCCATGAAGTAAACATGATAGTGTTTTCACAAGAATTGTTTATATTTTACATATATATACATCTAATGTTATTGAGTGTCATGAGGCAGTAAGACTGTCAAAGTTTCATTGCTTACATTACAATCTTGTCTCTCTCCTGAATATTATCTTCTGCATTGTGATTGCCTATTATGACATGTCGAAATGCATTTGACAAATATGACTTGTAGTGTAGCATCATCATTTCCATTTCACTTTATTTTATTGGGTGATTGTCCAAACTCGGACAGTGTACCTGTTGTTTGGTGCATCCTTGGTATGGTCAAGTTTGCAGCTGCTCGCAGCTATATACCTTCATGAATAAATAGTCTGTTGTCTGAATCCACTGTAGACCCATATATCCCTGTTATAATCCAGAATGGTTTCATTAGATAATACATTCACATAGTTATACACCATCATAAACAAACAAATCAATTATAAACCCATATATCCCAGTTATAATCCAGAATGGTTGCATAAGATATTACGTTCACGCAAAAAGCCAGTGTTAAAGAACGCATGTTTGAAGTTCACTGCAGCCATATAGAAGTAATAACTGGAATTTTGTTATTGCTGGAAGTAATTTGTATACTATCACTGTCTTTTTTATGGGGCTAAACTATACATTTATAGACCAAGCTGTATGTTTTGAACACACACTTAAAGTTTACCTAAATAATCTAAATAATGTCTTTGAAAATGATAGCCATACATTTCTGGTTAACTTTTGAGAAGATGTGATCATAATGCAAAGACTTCAGGAATGAATGTTCATTTTAAAACTAATGCGGTGTATGATTTTATATTATGAAGCCTATTGTAGATCAGCAGCACAGCCACCTGCTGTTGCCAAAGTCTGTGTTTGCTCCCCTGTATTGTAGTCGAATAAAAATACAACATGTGTCTGAGAAGGTGTGAAAAACTAGTACAGATACAAACATTTCGATCGAAGTTTAAATCACTGAACAACAAAAATAAAACACTCAAACTATATATAACAAACAACAGAGAGGAGTACTTCCCTTAATGATGTATAGTCCAGGAGACAGAGAACTACAAACTTTATGTAACTCACTGGGCTTGCTTTAGCAAATCAGTTCAAGTGTGCTGTCTCATAGGTCATATACATGCACATTGTGTTGATTGCAGTCAGGCTGATAGAATGCAAGACATACATGGAAACACATGAAGGCTAGATGGTCAGCTGTACAAGAACTTGATGACAAAACATGGTGGGTGTTGCAACGAAGAGCCTTCATCAGCAAACAAATAAACATGATGGACAAAGATAAAAATAACACTAAAGCAGCTACATTAAGACACAATAATGTAGACACACACAAAAGATGAAATAACTGAAACAAAGTGAAATGTAAAGTACATAACTGAGTTTCTTCAGAGAGAGCTCAACAGAAGTCGTATATAGGCAGTCATAAAGAATTGATGTGCATCCACAATAGAGGGGAAGCTAGTTTTTCTATTATGACTTCAGTCAGTGGCTTCTGCTGATAACTATATAAGTGTCAGGTTCACAACCAGTTGTCGATATTTAACAGAACAGTGTTTTCTATAATGGCATACTCCCCAGGATCTCTGGCTAGTGTGTAAGATCTCAGACAAGGTCCAAATATAGAACATTATGTGATATACCAAAGTCTTTGGTAATTGGTAATCATAAGGAGCAGGTCACACAGGCCACTGTACTGTCAAAGCATTTTAGAATTAGAAAGAGTTTGTGTTAAGGGGACAAAACCCCAGACAACAATTCTATGCTGAAGCTATATAAGTGGCAAAAAAGTGAAAATATCAGTCTCTTTTAATGGACATGAAGCAATCAGCATCCATTTCAGGATTAACAAGGAAGAAGAAGCAACCAGATTTAGGATACATCTACACACTAAATTACAAGAGAATGTTTTACGGAATGCAACATATGATCTCTGTTTGCAATTAGAGAACATCCAGGGCTAGCCTGTGGCAAAGCGATACCACCTCTCATACATTGAAATACTTTGCTTGTATACATCATGTCTGTAAAGCTGATGCATCTTAAACATTCACTTGAGCTGACAAAACAAAGATATGTGTGAATTTAACAAACATATTCTGTATTTCAGTTGACTGTGCGAGCCTATGATGTCAACTCCCCTAACTACCCATCTGAGGCCGACGTGACCATTTATATGTTGAGGAATGTGAACAGTCCCAACTTTACTCTAGACACATTTACTGCCACCGTCTCCACGAGCACACCACCCTATTCTGTCCTGACCAATGTAACTGCATCTGACGCTGATGGGGTAAGTGTAGAGAACAGTGTTGATCATTTCAGATCCATGTGAAATTGTTGCATCTACTTTATGAGTTTGTTGAATTTCATGAGTGAATCTTGTTTCTTTCTCCCAACCTGTTATATTTTGACATATTATTTCACATTTGGCACAAATTGTGGGGGAATTGAGGAGGTATAAATGACACATTATACATGTCACATATGGGGGAAATGAGGATGGATAAATGACACATTAGACATGTTACATGTGGGGGAAATGAGGATGGATAAATGACACATTATACATGTCACATATGGGGTAAATTAGGATGGATAAATAACACATTATATGTGTCACATGTGGGGGAAATGAGGACGGATAAATGACACATTATATGTGTCACATGTGGGGGAAATGAGGATGGATAAATGACACACTATAAGTGTCACATGTGGGGGAAATGAGATGGATAAATGACACATTATATGTGTCACATGTGGGGGAAATGAGGATGGATAAATGACACATTATATGTGTCACATGTGGGGAAAATTAGGATGGATAAATGACACATTATATGTGTCACATGTGCAGGAAATGAGATGGATAAATGACACATTATACATGTCACATATGCCATGTCGCTACAGCTGACACTGAAAGTGATGAATCTGTGCAGTGGTTGTCATTTGGCATTGCTCTTGTCAGTGGTAGGTGAGACATAGAGGAGACAACGAGCGAGGGTGTTTATGCACTCTACTCAGACATCTGTGTGGAATGTGTGTTTGCAAATCTAACCATTTTATCACTATTAACTTGCATGTTTTATCTGTTGTGTGGCAGGATAAAATCACATATCGACTGGTTGGCCCAGCAATCTGCCTGAATAACTTTAAATTGATGTCAGATTCTGGACAGTTCATCCTGATGACAAATCCAGGCACGTTAGGATCACAAGTGATTGACGTAAGTATCTCAATGACTGCAGAAAGCCACATTCACATGGAAGTTTTTTTTTTTTAAATTAGGGTTATGAAATAATTGTCTGCATGAGGCAAGATAGTAGAGTAGAATAGAATCATTCCCTTTACAGCTGACAGATTTCCATCATTCAGCTCTTTGTGCTGTATAAGTATTTACAGGTCTGAAGGTACATTTTCACTCAGTGTGGGCCAGTTGGATTGAGTTTCACTGAAACTGGTTGTCAGATGTTGAATAAACACTGTCTGTAATATTATTGGGCATTAACTCTATAGAAATGATTTGTCAGATGTGAAATAATCATTCTTTGTACTATTATTTGGAATGAGTTCTAGAGAATATCAAGCATCCCACATTAAAATATTTATAGCTTTAGAAATGCTCTGTACAGATAGGACTAACTCTGTGTCTTTTACATGCCATATCATGCACATGTTGAATGTTGATTATTTCAAACACAGTGCACTGTTGAAGCTAATGACAATGGTAGCCCTACACCTAAGACTGATACAGCAATAGTACGAGTGACCGTGACCACTGAATCAGGCCCAGTCTTTGTCAACAACCCTACCCTGAATTTGAACGAGACTGCCACTGGAGGTGTTGGTCAGGTCACTGCCACAAAGCAAAACCCAACTGTAAGTGTTGCCTTTTCTTGAGGGTCAAATTGGTACTGCTTTATTGTTGACAATGTAAACAAGATTATCATTGTAATAGTGCAGTATATGTTCAGAGTTGGCCGGAGTAGAATATGATGCAAGCTGACTTTCCACCTGTTCTGTCTCTAACAGAGTATACTGAGAATAACACAGTATCATCCAGTAAACTACAAGGTATTATGTGCCTAGATATTAACTATACACAATTCCAGTCACAGCTTATTTCCCAAGTTGTTAATCTACCATGAATTAACTATGGCTTTTAAACCCAAAAAAAACAGCATCGAAACCCCATGTGACAGATATAAAACGTTGACCATACATGCTCACAGAGAGAGAGAGAGAGAGAGAGAGCAAGTTTTGACAGAGTAGAGAGAGAACAAGTTATGACAGAGCCAGATGGATTATGAAATAAAGAACATATGTTGATAAATTGTAAAAAGTTAATTTAATAATGAAAACACAAACATTATATTGCACAATTGATTGGCTGGCACACTTTGCTGTATCTTGTCAAGTGCACATTACAGAAAAGTCCAACACATAATGAAGTGGTGTAATGAATTCTTTCAGCTGAAACAAAACAAAACATTGTCATATATTTCAATGTCACCACAGTAACTTTGAAGAGACCATCATGTCATTTTGCTGACATAATCGTTTACCTGCTAAATGGAACATTTCAAAATAGTGGTTCATGAATGTTACTTAGTGGTAAGTTGTATAATATATTGAATTATTATTTCTCTGTGTGAAACAAGGATTGTGAACCAAACAGTAACGTTTAATATGCTGGCTATGTTTCACACATTATATTCTAACTTGTGTTGTTATTTATGTGCTTTGTCAGGGTCAAATACGATATGTACTGGATGGCAACTACCCGTCCCAATCTTTCTTTGCTGTGGACAATATAACTGGTCAGATCAGTGTCATTAATGATCTCCGCAATGACCCTCTTAAAACGCCTCAGTACACAGTAAGTTATGCTAAGTTCATTCCTTTAGCTTTTCAGATCACTTCTATCAATTGCTTGTTTTATACATCCAATGTGGAGTGCTTCTCACACACATCCATTGTACGAATCCATTGTATGTCACACATTCATTGTATCAAATGTTTGTCAGACATTCATTGTGTCAAATGTCTGTCACATATTCAGTGTATCAAATGTTTGTCACACATTTATTGTATCAAATGCTAGTCATATTCCATTCTTAACTCACTGTATATCTTCTGAAAAACAAATTTAAGCATACAAATTTCTGGCAGTAAATGTAGGCGCTTGATCAGCAATCAGTCTTTTATTGAACAATACAACAAAATCAGCTAAAGTACATGTAAGCACAAGGGTAACCTTGAAGACAGCATTAAACAGTTACTAGTAAAACAGCCATAGAACGTCACCATGAAAATAGCCATAGGAAAACAGTTTTAGGAAATTTATTAGGAACACAGATTTAGAAAAATTGTGATGAAAACAGCTATAGAAAGTTATATGAGAAACAATCATAGATAGTAACCAGAAAAACAGCTGTAGAAAGTACCAGAAGATCTTTGTTTAGTGCCTGAATGACATGTCTGAAGTGAAGGGATTATCACATTGGCAGCCTTCACTTTCCCGAGCAATCTCTGATACAACTCTTCTGAAACCAGGCTGATCCCAGGGCCAGAATAACATTCCTCTACTGCTGGGATTGAACCTGGTCCAATGGGTTGGTAAATCTGTGCATCAACCACTGAACCACAACAGCTTTGTACAGTGGCTGTGATTTACTTACTTGGTATCTCTTGTTTCCATGAATCATTGTTGTTCAGACTATTGTTGAAGTAGTTAATGTCTTGCCTGTTTGAAATATTCAAAGATTTGACAATACAGTTGAGGACCTTGCCATTCACAAATGATTTCTTTTGACAGCTGCATACGTGTGCCTATGACACAGCCTTCCCAAACATCCGTACATGTACTGATGTGATTGTCAATGTCAACCGCAACCCGAACGGGCCAGTGTTTAACCCTTCCAGCATCCGTTTCCCGCTGCCAGTCAACACAGATCCCAGCATGTGGTCACGTATTCTCAATGTGTCTGATCCAGACAGTGTAAGTAGCTTTGAATGTTCACATGTCTTTTGTTTTTCTGATGTATAAATCTGCCCACACATCTTACATAACAGTGACTATGATAACATATTAGTGACTATGATAACATGTTATGTGACTATGATAACATGTTATGTGACTAACTCCATCACAGCAGAAAATAAATAGCAGATCATGTCATATTTAGTAAAGATCTAGAGAGGTTAAGATTAATAAGCAAGCAAGAAGTGTAATAAGTCTTACCATGTTACTAAACTGATACTTCAGAACTAGCATACAAGAACCTGGTGTTTGAGTGTGTGCTTTAAGAGTTGAGTATTTAAGTATTAAAGGTATTGTTTGATTTTTCCTGTGCTGCAATAGTCAAAGGTCACATGCAACATCACTGGAAATGCCAAAGCCCAGGAGTTTTTCCGTGTGGACCGAGATACCTGTGTGCTCAGCTTGATCAAGAACCTCACGGATGACACCGCTCTGACTACCACCTACATTGTAAGTATGCAGAATGAATGGTATGGACCGACTGTGCGTGCTGTGTCTTTAGAACTTATAATCAGTCTCAATTGGTATGCGCCCATGGAAAGTGGTGAAATGTAAGGGGTCAGATGTGACTGCGCAACATGCATTTCAAACATGCTTCAGGACAAAAGTGTCATTTTTCTGGTTAGAAAACAAATGTAGCCCAGAAAGACAAGGTCACAGAAAAGTGTAAGAAACAAGTTCGTACATCATCATCATCTTCCACTTTTGCCATTAAGTGCCATGGCGAGGAATAATTTGAGTTCTAGAGACCGATGGGTGGCACCACTTGATAGTGTCATTCCGTGTGATTGTACAGTTACTCAAAATATAATCTACATCTAGATGAAAAAGTATATTTGAGAGTAAACAGATAGAAATATATGGTTTCATTGACAACATATCCAATGTTGAAGCCATGATATCATTATGAAATTATTAGTGTTTGAAAATAGAATTCACCTAATTGTCTTGGCACGTTGTCAAATAATGGCACAAAATAACATGTTGTTTTTCCCCAGAAACATTGGGGGGTAGTTTGATTATGTACTGTGGATAAGTTCAAAGTTCATCTAGAATTGTGAGATAATTTAGTTCAGTACTGGTAACATTTACATATTTTATCTAGATTATTGAAATAATCTAATGTGATTGCAATAAGTTTATCTTCATGAAATGTTTGTAAGATAATAGTACATTTGTTATATCATGGTGATGAGTTTATTATACTATTAGATGATTCTGTAAGACTTCAGGGATTATTATAATTGTCAAAGAATAAATTATTTTCTCTGAGAGAAATTAAGCAGTTAATTTTGCTTGTGAACACGTGACAAATTGTTTGTGACAGATCAATGTAGCAGCATCAGACAATGGCAAGCCAGAAAAGATTACCACAACCACAGTGACTGTAGATGTGGCTCGCGACCTGTTTAACCCAAACATCACCAACCTGCCAAGCACAGTGAACCTCAATGAAAACTCTGCCAACGGAACATTAATTTTCACAGGAACACCAGTTGATCAAGACTTGAGGGTGGGTAGTTTAGATCAGTTATCAGCATGTATTGTCTGTTCACTAACTTCATCTTCTTCATCCGGTTGTCCTCCAGTAGAGCATAGATCTACTGCCATCACCTGCCAAGGCCTTCTGTCATAAGGCTTTTTCATGATTGGTTGGATTTCATAGCTGAAAATTTCTTAGTCACTTCTTACAATAAGCTTAGTGGATTACTGTGTGCAACTATTCCATGCTTCTTTTATGGACACAGGCAACTCACAGGTGATGTGTACTGTACTTTGATTCTACTAACTGTGGTGCAAAAAAGAAAGCAGAAAGAAAAGTGGTTTCGGATACAGTATTCAGATAGTGCTGTAGTTGCTTCTCTTTCTTGATACTTTGCATGAATGTTAACCTGTCGCATATTTTATGTTAGAACTACTAATATTGCTCTTCTTCCATGATAAACTCATGAATGTGCACAACTTTCAGCACAGATGCTTCTGTTCCATTGCAAACCTTCACTGTTGTTTGATAACTTTCATACTGGCTCTCTAGTGTGACAAACCTTCACTGTTCTTTGATAACTTTCATACTGGGTCTCTAATGTGACAAACTTCCATTGTTGTTTGATAACTTTTGTACTGGCTCTCTAGTGTGACAAACCTTCACTTTTGTTTGATAAGTTTCATACTGGCTCTCTAGTATGACAAACCTTCACTGTTTGATAAATTTCATACTGGCTCTCTAGTGTGACAAACCTTCACTGTTGTTTGATAACTTTCATACTGGGTCTCTAGTGTGACAAACCTTCACTGTTGTTTGATGACTATCATACTGGCTCTCTAGTGTGACAAACCTTCACTGTTGTTTGATAACTATCATACTGGCTCTCTAGTGTGACAAATCTTCACTGTTGTTTGATAACTTTCATACTTGGTCTCTATTGTGACAAACCTTCACTGTTGTTTGATAACTTTCATACTGGCTCTCTAGTGTGACAAATCTTCACTGTTGTTTGATAACTTTCATACTGGCTCTCTAGTGTGACAAACCTTCACTGAACGCTATTTGATAATATAAGCCTTCATGAATAATATTTGAGAATGAGTTCAGTCTTGTTTTCATGACAAACTTAGTATCACATGATTTTGTGTCATAAAGTTGTTTCTGTTCGATGAAGAGCTTTTATGATTTTTTTTTTTTTCATATCCTTTTTACATGACATCGCTGTCAACACCAGTAATTTACTGCTGTTGTTGATGTCTTGGCAAGTTTATGTTAAATAGTTTGCCATTACTTTCTGAATGACCGGCTCCCACACCATTTGGTTAAAACCCACCACAATGCGCTCTGCTGCCAAATCGGTCAGCTGTGTTTCGAACGAATTGCGCCCATAAGCCCTTCGCCACAGAGACTAGATTGCTTATTATAAAATTTAATAGAGACTTTTTAATTGAATGTATTTTGCTAGAATGTAAAGCTTGCTTAAATATTATTACATAAATGTCAATACATCTGTAGGGCCGGCTTGTCTGTGAATCGGCGGCAACCTTCCCAGCTTACATCTACGTTACGGTGGATCCCGATACTTGCCAGGTCCGAGTTCGCAACAATCCCAGATCAGATACTTCAACAAGCTACGTGGTATGCTAGGTCAACTTTTGATGTTTGTTGGTTTTAAGCAAGTCTACAATGTCTTTTATGTCTGTTGCTTATCTGGCAAGCGTGAGTATATAAACCTTCAGTTGAGTTTTTGTATTGTATAATACTCCTTACTGTAACTTGGAGATGTAACAGTGTATGGCATAAAGTAACATTTAAAGATGGCTTTTGTATAGAATTAAACAATTAGATGTATAAAGTACTGCTTTTTTCTGCACGGTTTAACATAAACAGTATGTAGATGTTTGTCAGTGTAACATATAGCTAGCACACACATGAAATGTTGCCTCTAAAACACTTGGAAAAGGCTTTTGAATGGAGAATGTGAGGTTAAAGCAAAATGCCCACATATTTCCCTGGAGCCAGATGAAGGCCATCAGAGATTGCTATAGAGAAAATGATGAATGAATGCAGCAAAGAGTTTTGCAGTGGAGTTTAAAGAAAGAGGTGGGGGTGGTAATAATGAAGAAGCGTGATGGGGGTGGACAATATGAAGCATAGAAGGAAGAGGGAAAACAGGAGAATAAGTTGCAGAAATAGGAACAAAGCCAATTGACATGTGAGTAAGACAGGCTCGGAATGTGGAGTTATGCCCACGGTTTCCTTAATGGAAACAATGAATGGGTAATACAGTCAGTATGACACTGACCAGCTGTACTGTCCCAGAGATATTTCTGATATTTACTGCATCCTTACCAGACACTCAGGATGAAACTGTACTTGTATTGGTAGGTAAGAACTTGCCAGTAGGGCTCCAGAAATAGGAGGGGAACTCAGGATTATTAAGTAGGAGTATACATGAACAATAACTCTGACCTTTTACACAGGTTCCCATACAAGTGTATGACACCGCTTGGCCAAACAACAAAGTGACACAGTATCTGACCATCCTTGTTACTCGCAATGCTAATAGTCCAACGTTCACTGGGGCACAGACAGCAACAATCACCGATGCTTTCCCACCAGGCAATGTAGTCCTGACTTTAGCTGCTACTGATCCAGACGGAGTGAGTATTTCATGTGTCATGATGTTATTCTTGCATGTCCCTTTAGCCGCAATGTGTATCGTGTCACTTGTGATATAAAGCTTCCCGATTCTATGCTTGTTTTTGTTGATTCATTCATTACAGATTATTTGAACTCTTTATGTCCCAGCGAGTATTATTATTAACCACCTCTACTGAAGCTGCTCTTGTAACTCCTGTTCTGAAAAGTCATTGCTTTATCCCACTCTATCCTGGTTGTTACTTTAACATTTTCTGTTTTAACCAGCTGTTGTCAATGCTTCTGTCATGAAGTGACATGCTGCCATTGATCAGACAAACCCTGTCTGAGCTAATGTGTCAAATAACACGTGTCTGTAGGCTCTTCTCTTTTCTCCACACCCTTGGGTCAACAGAGGAGCCACAGAGCGATAGCATTTCTTTGTCTAAACATCATCATCATGTGCCACACCGATAAAAGTGAGTGGTCATTGTTTCCCTTCTAATGTGATCACCAGATTCTTGGATCAGGTCTGTACTCTTGTTCCAGTTGGAACTAATGCACTATTTTAAATGTTCATCTATAGGGAGATTAATACACCATTTTAAATGTTCATCTATAGGGAGATTAATGCACCATTTTAAATGTTCATCTATAAGGAGATTAATGCACCATTTTAAATGTTCATCTATAAGGAGATTAATGCACCATTTTAAATGTTCATCTATAGGGAGATTAATGCACCATTTTAAATGTTCATCTATAGGGAGATTAATGCACCATTTTAAATGTTCATCTATAAGGAGATTAATGCACCATTTTAAATGTTCATCTATAGGGAGATTAATGCACCATTTTAAATGTTCATCTATAGGGAGATTAATGCACCATTTTAAATGTTCATCTATAGGGAGATTAATGCACCATTGTAGATGTTCATCAGTAGGTAGATTAATGCACCATTTTAAATGTTCATCTAAAAGTACTCTAATGCACCATGTAGGTGATTTCAAGTAATAATATCTATATATTCTTCAAATGTACCTTCCTCAGAAATGCTTGCATCTGATATTTGTATCTGTTCTGCTCACTTCTAGGATCAACTGACATTCAGAAAGGTGAATCCAAATGATAATGCAACAAGCATGTTCTATGTGGACCCCAATGGACAAACCATTCTGCTGAAGCCCGTGCAAGGAGCAGGCACATACACTGTGAGTCTCCAGTTTCCACATTTTGTCTTCATGATTTCATTAACATGCTGTATAGCTGTAGGTCATGGTGGCAATATTCTGTCAGCTACCTGTATGTGGACCAGTATGTTTGTACCTAGAGAGTTGATCAAACTGTAGGTGACAGTGAGTCTGTACAACTGATGAAATTGTGTCTGAGAGAACCCACCACAGTCATCTTCAGCAGTAACATGTCTTGCCCAGGGCTTTAGCATGGTTAACTCTTTCAATGTCAGGAGGTCTGGCTGCAGATCTTTCCTTGTTTCTTAAGAGTGTTATCTTTTTTTTATATAAATAAAGGGCTGCTGTGTCTGGCTGTTTGCTGCAAACCAGTCCTGTGTCTTATGATATCTTGTGATATCTATGATGCCTTGTGATATCTTCTTTATATAAATAAAGGACTGCCGTGTCTAGCTATTTGCCGCAAATTTCTTGTGTCTTATGATCCACAGGCCTTAAACCCCTGCCTTAAGTTTCCTTAAGTATACCTCCCTTTTCACTTGCTGTACAATTTTCTGATGTATCATTGAGAGTGTCTTCAAGTTGCTATTTAAACTCAAAATACTTAGGGTTTTTGGTTTTGATAATATTAATCTAAACTACTGAGCGTAATCTTGCCTAGTACATCAACAGCAGCTGTAAAATGCTGATGTTGACTGCAACATCCTGTAAGGGATATGCAACCAAAAAAAAAAAATTTAATCCTTGAGATAGATTTGTGTTTAGCTGTGTAGATTGCCTTTTATCTCAGTCTAACCCTTGCAACAACTAAAGAAAGATCAGTTTGATATTCAGCACTGTGGGAACTTTGAGATAATTTTGATTAAGATGTCGCCGTATGATGATGAAGTCCAGTTTGTGTGAAAGGCCAGATCTTGGATGTTTCTATGTGACTTTATACTGCCCTGTTTTAAAAAAAGGACTTTGTGATATATAGGTTGTTTCAGGTGCAGTGCTCCAGCAGCCTTTGTCCATTTTTATTCATGCAACTAATGTTGAATTTATTTTCCAAGGCACGCTGGTCATTAACTTGTCCTTCCCCACATGGGCATTAAAATCCCAGAGCATATAAATGTAGTCGGATTTTCGAACTGCTTTGATCACAGTCTGACTCCTCATAGAAGAAATCATTCACATCATCAGAGGAAGTGAGTGTCGGTGCATATGCAGTGATAATGGTGGCAAAACCACAAGAGGTTGCCAAGCGCAGAGAATATAGTCTTTCATTACTTCCAGCTGGAATTTATATTACTCCTAGTAGTGAATTCTTAACTGCAAAGCCCACTCCATGTTGTATTATTTCTTCCTGCTTTCAACCCTTCCAAAAAGATGGTGTAATTGTTTTCCCTGAGAGACCCATCCTCAGAGAGGCAAGTCTTCTGCAGGCCAGCAAAATCAATGTTAAGACTGTTGAGTTCAGCATCAATCACAGCCGTTTTTCTTTCATCAATATTCAACAGATCTGTGGAAAGTCCTGGTCACATTTTTCTTATGTTCCAGGTTTCAAATCATAGCTTGAGGTTTCTATTTTTGTTTTTAGTACATGATGCATTGGTTTTACAGCCAGCGATTCAGATTTTGTCCTAGCGGCAAGCACACATTGAAGCAGCAAGCTGAACCACATATTTTAATCAGTACTTGTAGTCTTGACAACTCTAAGCCACTCTAAAGTGGAATTTGGTAAATTGAAATCATTTTTAACCACATCAAGTGGCAAACAGTATGCTAACAATTAAGATACATCAGTCTGTCAGCTGCATCTTTTAGAAGTAAAAATAACTTCCTCTGTATTTGCTACTTGATAAAATCAGCCATGAAGTGATGTGATCATCTTATTATATTGCAGTTTAATGTGGAAGTTTCTGACAACCGCAGCCCTGCTAAAACTGCTGTTGCCCCAGTAACCATCACTGTAACCAGTACAGGAGGCACTGGTTCCAGCCAACTTGCCTGGGTCAGTGCACCATATGACACTGTGATCAACATGACATTGCAACCAAATTCCATGTTCAATGCAAATATTCGAGCAACAAAAACCAGCCCCACAGTAAGTCAGTCTTGTGTGTTGATTTCACCACTGAATGTTCATTACAGCTAACAAAATTATGAGACGTGTCAAAAACAAGATGAAACCAGGACTTGGCATGGCACTTGATGATGTTCAATTTAATTGCTGCCTCAAGATCATCTCAGTTTCTCTTGAGAAATGGAAATATTTTGAAGTCACAAACAACAGATTGCTCAATGTATTGTCTGAGATATTTCGCAGTACCTGGTCAGGTGCACACTACAGAATGAACTATGATATGAAGTGAATAGATGAACCATTGTCCAGGCTGAAAGATATGACACATTGTTACTAATGCTACTCTACTGTACATGCATGCTATCCAAATAACGAATAACACTCAATGAGCAATACAGGAGACAAATGGAAACATTCTAAGCACATAGAAATGAATCTTTCATGTTTAGCATGTTTATGACATAAATGTTTTCTGGACTTATATTTGCTTTGTTGTAGATGTTTTTCTTGTTAGTACTTGGTTTGTGTTTGTTGTTTTATGAAATTAATTAATTGTAATTTTGTTCTAATGCATATTGTTCTTGCATTTAATAACTTGTAGCAAAATGTAATTTGCATAAGCACAATTTTTTTAAGCATTGGTAGATGTTATTCCATCCAGTAATTTTATTTGTTCTTAACATTAAATGTGAAATAAATGTATGAAAGAAATCATGACGACGTATTGTATTTGTGTGTTTGTGGTATTTATATGTCTAATGATTTCATTTTGTTGTTGTAGGTACCTGCTACTTGTTCAATTAAGTTTATTTTTAATATAGGGTAACTGAATAAAGGGAGGGGGAAGAGAGAGGGAGAAATTAACTATAAATTGTCTTTGTTTCTAATTTTATTTACTATTTAGTAGCAATATTCAGTATCGTCTGCAGGTGTGTGTGTATCTCTTTTTCTTTCTCTCTGTGTCTGTCTGTCTCTCTCTCTCTCTCTCTCCTCTCCTCTCCCTCCCCTCCCTCTCCACTCATAAAGCAAGCAAATATATACTTTCTGTGTGCTTACTTCTTTAGCAAAATTGCAATTTTATAGCAGTATCCCAGTTTAAAATTCTCTGTGGTTGCAGAGGGTCTTTCACCATGATATGTTTGACATTCTCAGGGCGTCATCAGATACAGAATTAGTGGTGCCTCACCCAGTCAGGCCACTGGCATTTTCTCCATCAATCCCACCACAGGGTACCTAACTCTCAATCAGAGTCTGGTCACAAGTGCTGTGACTTCATCCAGATCCTATGTTGTGGTCAGTAAGATTTTCATGTTTATATTATTCATTAGTTTGCAACATTTTCTCTTACTCTGCAATATATATCTAGTATGATATTAAATGCTTTTAGATCATTTTCGTGCAGTCAACTTCCACAGTTCCTACCCAACTCAATAATGAATATAATCTTCTGGTGTACTGATGCAGGCGTGGCGGGCTCAACCTCATACATCAGTCATTTGGACTAAAATGTTGACTTCTCGTCCTTGGCTTGTAAACGCACAAAATAAGTGCCTCAGACATCAGAGTGGGTTTGCATGATGTCGAGGGACACGGGTAAAAGGGAAACCTAGTGCACATGCAAAACAGGTATGGACTACGCTTGTGTTCAACATGAGCAAACACAACTCACAAAAATAAGATGAACATGAAAGAGCCATTGCTTTTATTAGAGGCATTCATGTTGAGGTCTGAGTGTCTGTGAGGTAATGGGAGATGAGATTGGAGCTACAGTCATAATTGTATTAGATCATTGTTGTGTCATTTTGTTTTCTTCTTTATCCATGTTTTCCTTTCAATATAAGGTTAAAAAGAGAAAGATAGTTTTGGTGTGCACCTCAAATATGGTGATATTCACAGTCTCAGTGATTCTATCAGTTTGTTTTTGTTTGTTTGTTTGTTTGTTTGTTTGTTTGTTTGTAAGTATGGATACAAATATGACAATATTACCCAGATAAAGGCTTACATTTGAACGTGTCCATAACAGATATTATGGTTTGACATCTAACACCTCCTGCCCATGCCATGATACACCATGAGTGATTGACATTTCTTCATTATGTACAGTTGGCATGTTACATATGACTTCTTCCATTAGTCAGAGCACCCTGAAAACAGCTGACAATATTTTTGTTTATTGACAAGGTGTTAATGTAATACATGTATGCTTATGTTTTTATTATCATCATCATTGTCCTTATTAAGCAGTTGCTGTGATTTTCTGGCACTGATAAAGTTTGTATATGAGGTGGAACGTTCTCTTTTACAGCTCTTTATTGATGCTTTTGATGATGGTGTTCCAAATAACTACATCACAACCTCACTGACAATCAACTTCAACCGTAACATGAATCCACCAGTTTTCCAGCCGCCCAGCTATACTGTTACAATCAATGACTACGATGCTCCAGGAACAAGTGTCATTCCCTTGGTGGCCAGAGATGACGATCCCCTGGTGAGTATAGTCATTTCTGCATGCCTAGCCAACTGTTACGTGGTAGAGTGTTATCACAGTGGCTGCTATGGAGAATTAAAGTTCAGTCATTCATGAGGTGTAGCTTGGCTTAGAGATATGTGGAGATTGTCTGTGCAGTCAACCCACGGGCAAATGAAATAGTGGAATACCAAAATAACACATGGAGAAGGGAATTAGAGACAGAGATGGATCAAATGGGGATGACATGGAATGGAGTTGCATGAGATAGGAAAGCTTGTGGTGATTTGGTTCAGGGCCCATGCCTCACTGTGGGGAAAGTGACAAAAGAGAGAGAGGAGGAGGGGGACATGTAAAATTATGCTTAAAATTAAAATGTGACCACAGATTAACTCTGCACCATACAATGAGAGTCGGAAGTCTAAAAAATAAAAACATACATTAAAATTAATATTTAGTGCAGTCATCGTCGTTGCCATAATTTTATGTTCCTTGTGGAACATTGCATTTCACTGTGTATCTCCATCAAATTCTAAGCTTCTACACTCAAGAGGAAATATGCAACCTTGGGGTTTAAACTACATTTAATCACAAATGATATTTTTGTCTGACATGATATCATGCTAACGTAATAAGACCAAACTAATTCACAAAATCCTATTTCAAAATGCTCCAAGCTACCTTTGGCCATTGTTTAAATATAACGCTAGACATAGCGAACGACTAAATATACTTCATGTCCCTAAACCTAGGATAGACTTATATAAAACAAGCTTAGCATACTCTGCCGCTCAGTTGTGGAACAATCTTCCACAAGAAATCAAAGACACCACCAATCATGATACATACATTCGCAACCTGTTCGAACACTACCTTAGTACAGACTACATGCCCCCATAACAAACAACACAAAAAAGACAATAATGGTGACTTATCTCAAACGACAACTAGCCAAAAAACATTCCCTTATGTAGGGCACGTTACACCCTCCTTAGGTATTTATAATGCCCATGTTAAACACTGCCTCAGTGAGTCATTTGTTATTGATTATTTTTCATGCGTTTTAATGTTCTTTTGTTGTCAAAAGTTGCTTCATAAGTGATGTTGAATGAAAGAATGTATGAGAGGAAATAGAGAAGGGCAGAATGTCAGACGGGCCTGCGTGCCCAATTCTTAACCCTTTGAAAATAAAGACTTATTATTATTATTATTATTATTATTGGTTGACAAGATTAATCACTTGTTCATTTTAATGATCTAATCATCTGCTCTGTCTACAGCCACCAGAGAAAACTGTCCTCTACAGCATGGATACATCCCGTTCCGGGGCTGACTGGTTTGATGTCAACAGTTTTACAGGCCTGCTGACAATCAAACGAAGGCTGTCTGAGGAGCCCACCAAGGCATCCGTCATGTTGGTCAGTTTGTATTTGTTTTGTTGACAAGTTTGTGACACTGATATTCTATGTCATCTTTGTATATGATATCCAGTTACAACTGAAACACCTGCTGTTTATTTGTGTTTGTTTCCTGCAGTGTTTCACAGGTCTCTTGTTATTCTGAAGTGTAAAATAACACAGTATAAGTAATTAGAAATGGTTTCATCAACTGGCATAATTTCATGAGCTGATAGTTTCATGAGCTGACATATTTTCATGAGCTGACAGTTTCATGAGCTGACATTTCATGAGCTGACATCATTTCATAATCTGACATAGTTTCATGAACAGACATAGTTTCAAGAGCTGATACTGTTTCATAATCTGACATAGTTTCATAAACAGACAGTTTCATGAGCTGACATAGTTTCATGAGCTGACAGTGTTTCTTGAGCTGACAGTTTCATGAGCTGGCATAGTTTCATGAGCTGGCATAGTTTCATAAGCTGACAGTTTCATAATCTGGTATAGTTTCATGAGCTGCCAGAGTTTCATCAGTTGGCATAGTTTCATCAGATGGCATAGTTTCATGAGCTGGCAGAGTTTAATTAGTACAATTTAGAACTTACAAAAAAACATTCATTTATTTCTTTAGTACATGTTGATCATATAGCTTTTAGCACAAGAAAACATTGAAGCTAATGACCATATAAACACATTGACACAGTGCTACATTGACCTAACATATTTGGTTTTTTTCTTGCAGGTATACGTGATTGCAAAGGACCCCAGCCTGCAACCACTGTCAGCCACAGCCACTGTTACCGTCAACATAAATCGAAACAGGCCTCCTCAGTTCACACAGGAAACTTACACTGCACAGGCCTCAGACAATTATGATATCTTTACTACCATTCTTATGGCCTCAGCCATTGACCCAAATCCAGCAGTAAGTTTTCTCTATTCAGGCTGTAGTTGGACACAAGCAGTAATATAAATACATATACAGGTTAAAACATTAGTGAGTAGGTATAGAAGAGTAGAAATAGAAACATGTAAACAAAGTTAGAAAATTATAGAATAAAGTTGACTGTGAGACATTGTGAATATCAACTAAACTGAAATAGAAACATGTAAACAAAGTTAGAAAATTATAGAATAAAGTTGACTGAGACATTGTGAATATCAACTAAACTGAAATAGAAACATGTAAACAAAGTTAAATTATAGAATAAAGTTGACTGTGAGACACTGTGAATATCAACTAAACTGAAATAGAAACATGTAAACAAAGTTAGAAAATTATAGAATAAAGTTGACTGTGAGACATTGTGAATATCAACTAAACTGAAATAGAAACATGTAAACAAAGTTAGAAAATTATAGAATAAAGTTGACTGAGACATTGTGAATATCAACTAAACTGAAATAGAAACATGTAAACAAAGTTAGAAAATTATAGAATAAAGTTGACTGTGAGACATTGTGAATATCAACTAAACTGAAATAGAAACATGTAAACAAAGTTAGAAAATTATAGAATAAAGTTGACTGTGAGACATTGTGAATATCAACTAAACTGAAATAGAAACATGTAAACAAAGTTAGAAAATTATAGAATAAAGTTGACTGAGACATTGTGAATATCAACTAAACTGAAATAGAAACATGTAAACAAAGTTAAATTATAGAATAAAGTTGACTGTGAGACACTGTGAATATCAACTAAACTATTTCCATTTATTTTTTGTTGTCAATAACTTATTAGTTTCTGATAGTTTGCCTGAATGTTCATTCTTTTCAGACTTTAATGGTTTGTCTAGATGTATTATCTTGTCAGATGTTAATGGTTTTCTAAACGTACGTTCGTTTTAGAGCTCAGAGAATGGAAAGCTTGACTACTCAATTATAGATGCCACTGCCAACAACATCTTTGCCATTTCCTCTCTGGGTGCCATTTCAGCAAGAAGGTCCCTTAAGAACCTCCCACTGAGCGCATACACGGTAAGTTTGTGTTTCAGAACCTATGTTTGTTTTGTATTGCACAGACTTCACACTTGCAGAATCTGCTGTCAGTTTGTTGTTGTCAGCAACAAGGGCTAAAACCATAACGAGGATGACTCATGGTGTCTCCTGGTGAATCTGTCACATGAGAGCATTCTGCTCTTGACATCTGGGGTTTGAAATGTGGTGTTTTTAAGATGCTGTCTTTATGATGATGTCAACATCAGAGTAGAGGGAGGTCATAAGACTCCTTGCATCCCAAGGTAGAAGAGGAAAGACTATGAATTCATTAAGTTCCTCTTTTAATCATTCATGCTGTTGTAATTTCAGTTTCCACTAGTACTGTTGCATCTACTACTGCTGCTACTATTACTACTAATACGGAGTGTTTCGGGTTCACCTTGGGTAGTGAGAGTGAACCACACCCGAGGTGTCTCTAGCACTCCCGTGTATTCTAGCCCCAGGGGTTGGACGAGCAGATACACTTTTTTTCTCTGTGGTTGATCTCAGGTTATTTAGTTACGTCTACACACCCCTCCAGATTCTAGACCCCTACTAACTACCTACACCTGTTGAACAATGAACACTTAGGCATCGTCCGAGACCACACTCAATCATTATACAAAGAGCAAGTCAACTTACATAAAGTTTATTCTACCCTTGAGAATATAGAACTGAAATGAACATCCTGATAGAAGAATCTATTTACACCAATAGAAGATAGAGTAGAGACAGAATTAGAGATGTAGGTGTCTTCATCGAGTTGAGAAGTAGTTTGGATGCAGATGTCCCGTCCAGTCGGTCCGCCACTCACCCGGCTTCCTTCCAGTGAGATGACTAGAACCTTGGAGACCACTCCGTCTCCCGAACGTGGAACCACAACAATAGAGTCACTGCTGGACCACACTTCACTGGACCAACTGCATCTATAACACTCCCACGGAGTCACTGGTAATACAGTTCTCGAACACAACCGAGTTGGAGACAATCTTCCTGGACTTGGCTCCAAGTATTGGTTACTTCGATGAACTAAATAGTCACTGACCAACCGAATGGTCTGTCACTCATAACACAGTCCCACTGCAGAACCGATATGGCATTGACCAATTCAATGGTCTCTTACAGTCACACTTTGTAGGATCAGATATGGCTACTGAAAAGTTACTGAGTCCTTCTAGAACACAGTTGATAATCTGGATACGGAAACAGTACATGAATAGAATCAGACATCTATTTTACGGAAACAATTCAGGTTGGACTATAATCCCTAGTCCCTTCCACCGGGTTACACTTGACACACGTCCATACTGGTGTAGTTCTTCTCAAGACCTGCCACTCGAGCTGTCCAAAGAACCATTCAAGTGTCTGAAGATTAGTTACTTCTGCGTTTAGGCAGAACCCCCGTCAAACCAGACGGACCGGTGTTCCCTGTCGAGCATGATTACTCAACATGCTGAAATGTTCCTGGCAAAAACAGAGTATCTTCTATTTTAAACGATCACAAACCATCACTTCCCACACGTGCACCTTCAGGGCAGTTGTATGTCTTGAAGCAACCTTCACGCATGGTGAATCACATTGGGTACCTGGTGTGATGGAGTCTGGCGTGATAAGTAAAGAACTGAACCCTTCGCTCTGTCACACGAAGTGGTTTCCTGCCAACAACAATTATAGTTGACTGGTTCCTCAACAGGCAAACTCCTGAAAAGGAAGAGCGACCGGTGAGAGTATACTGGCCCAAACATTAGACCACATGCATCCTACCAATAACTACTCAACTCTCAGTCATGCTAGTTAGTTATTCATATAACCAAAGCATTATCTCTATATGGAGAGTAGTAAAGCATGGGTTCACCAATGTCAGCTGGCCTCACAGAACAGCCCGTCAAACAGAGCAAGAAATCAGAATGACGAGTCTGATCATTGGTCTCACCTATCCCTAATCATCTACCAGTCGTCGCTAACGTCAGTAATGATACAAGGCTGTTATTGTTCTAATTTAATCGAACTAAACAAATAGGTAAAGAGTCCCTAGACTCGTTTCTAACATCATCGATGTACATTAAGAAACATAAACTTGATCAATATACCATCCCTCGGGATATAGGAATAGTACATGATCACATCCAATATGTACACAAGCCTGTTTGCTGGTGGGACCACCTGCCCACGCCACAGCAAACTCTTCTTATCAGACTCTACCTTAGAGTCAAGAAGCCTTCTTGAGAATACATGTTCCCCACATGTTCCAAGGGTACTGTTCCAGTTCTGTCCTCCCCAGTGGTTTAGCCTTGGCCTGGACTGAACTTCATCGTTGGTTTGGTCTACCAACACCTACTTTCATAACTTGCTTTCACATCCCCATATTCTATATTTCCCCAGTCTCATACAGCCTCCTGCATCCTTCCATACTTCCAGCACCTTAGCATTCACTCGCACTAGCGCCAGTATGAAAGAAACAGGATAGCTTAGACAAGATTTCAGAACGCATATTTACATCGCGACGGCACGCAGTGTTATCACGCGTCCAGCTATTCGGTGTTCGGAATTACCCCAGGAAGTATCACATGCTATGACCTAATATATATACACAATGTCACATCATATATATATAGATATAGCACCAAAGCCACTTACCTTTCCACAGAAATCCGCTGGTCCACACAATGAATTCACTATTAAGTTATTACACAATAGTGACATCATTCCTGGTGGCACAGAACTAAGTTCTTCCTTTACTTAGTAACTAAGCACAATTTTGTCTGAATCTCCACCTACCAACTTACCTGGTTTTCTAACCGTTCTTCTGGCTTCAGCAACTGACTGACATAATCTAAGTTTCCATCCGGCACAAGTAACTAGGTTTTATTCTAACACAGCAACCTAATAGATGCAACGATTGGCAATATATGGTACATATATTTGGAACCCAAATCGCCCACATCACATTACGGCGTTCCTAACAGCTGATTCGCGAGCACACGGTAAACAAACCCACGATTAATTGTCACCTGCGTTATCGATCGGTTTGCTAATTAGTATGCAAGGACATCCGCATAGGTAATGAGGTTAGAACAATGGCGTGTGGAACACACGTACAAAGTTAAATGATTTAACCAAATATCTACCTGGATGGTGAAACCAGCTCTCCAGTCAGCTTCCGAACTGTTCAAGGGCTTCTCAGCTTCCTTTTCATAACAGTCAGCCGAATCATGGTTGAGGTGAGACGCAACACAAAAATGGCTCACATTCAGGCCAGCGTCTGTTCTCTTCGAACAAAAGTAAGTGAATGGCTGGTTTAGCCAATTTCCCGCTTCGTGCCAACTCGATGCGCACAAGAAGCGAGTGCTTCTTGAGAAAAGATACTTTCTCGGGAAAACGTCATTCCCCGCCTAGAGTTTCTAGATCTCTCTGCACGGGAATTTAGAGCGATACCCAACATCACGGGTTACTCGAATTCCAGTGTTTCGAGACGATTCTAGATAATAAGTCCTCCATCGGCTTCCCTCAGTCTATTTTTAGCTGGGAAAGTCCCCGATGACGCGCCAAAATAGTGCGGGAACTTGACGACCCAAGACAGATAAACGCGTTTCGTCACATAGGCCCCCACTTTAAGAGGATCGACCCCGTCGTTCCACTTCTACGCAGAAGCTGTCTATGTCGTTCGTTCCTCTTTCTAAGAGACCGGATGGCGGGTGAGGAAGTCTAACCCGTCAATATTGTATAGAATACTTTTACCACATTCGGTGGGGTGGCAAGCTATTCAGTATCACGGGTGATCAACGCCTACTCCGCTACTGCGATCGGGCATCTCGCAGTATCTTGCGGACCAGAGCTCCCGTCTCGACCTGATTTAACGATCGTTCCTGCCAGAGTTTACTGGACTTCTGCAACTCCAGCTTCCCCTTTCGAGGACCCAGCTGGACTGCAGTCGGTCGGATTGAGGGACCAAGGGTATGTGTCCGTTCCGACACAACCCACCTCTTCCTACCTCGGTTCTCAGTGTAGCTAGCACTGCGGGTGTTCCTTTGGCCGGTCATGTTCCCCCGAGCACCGGGCTGAACCGAAGAAGGTACCTGCACATACATATAGGACTTCCTATGGTGTGACAGGCTTTCCGCTACCTGACCTGAACCCCGAACCGTTATTTCAGCGAATCTCTGCGCCCTTGGGCTGGTGGACTTATCATCGGGCTTCCCCTCATAGCGCATGAGGAGACTGGAATGGAAAGTAGTAGACTTTCCCAGGATCACCACTCCATAGTGCTTGTGGAGCCCCACTTTATCCACTAGGAATGGGCCCTGCCACCCGATTTCGAATTCGTTCCCCTCGATTGGGAGGAGTACTAGAACTCGGTCTCCAACCTCTAAGGATATCTTCGTCTTCGTCCGTTTCTCAGGTGTGCATTTACGGCACTCCGGACAAGACCTAATATACCTGCGCACGTCGCCTGTCATTCCCGGCCACCAATAGTACCGGGATAGACATTTACTGGTTGTCCCTACAGTCAGATGTCGGGTTGGGGACCTGACATGTACCGTTCGCAGCAGATTAGCTCTGAAGCTCTCAGGAACCAACTTACGTCCCCTCTGCCTTTTCTCTGTTCCAGTCTGAATTAACTCTGACTGGTTATCAGAGTTGAACTTACCCTGAGTTAACGGGTTTCCATTGTTGGGCAACCATTCCGAACAAGGACACTCCGTCGCATCCTTGCTCCGAGCATTACTCATTCTATCCGGGTGAGTATTTCGGAGACTTACCTTTTCAAGACCCTCTTCCTCTGTATCTCTGACCTGCCTAGACTTAGGGATGCTAGGGTGTTCTGGTTCGCCCAGAAACACGTACTTCCGGCCCAGAATTAGGGGTTAGAGAGGATCCGGTACGACTGCCGCCTGAATGCGTCCAGTAACGTACTTGCTCCGAATCTCCACATTGGCAATCGGGCAACGTAACGCCACAGCACTCCTACTGGCTGGCTGTATCTCCGTCATCTCCCCGGTGAGTTGCTCTGGGCCTGTCAGGTGGGATGCAATTACAGCTGAAAATTGCAATCCCGTGTCGTAGAGGCACAACACCTGTCGCCCATTCACTTCTACTCTCTCAACCACTGGAGGTCGTCTAGTTTCTCCATTCCCATCAACCGACTTCACTTTCCTGCACGATCTATCCCTAACCTCAGCAAGACAAGCAAAGTGAAAGTCCTTGGGCTTACTCTTACACTCACTCGTATTGTGAGTGCTGGACTTGCAGAATTTGCACCAACGTTCACTCCACTTCCTCTTTGGAGAACTAGGTGGGCTATTCTTACCTTGGTTGACGTTAGAGATCTTCTCTAAAGAGCCTACCTGTTTCTTTGGTTCATCAGAACCTTGGGTCTTCTTTGACTTCTTCTTTGACTTACCTTGATCCGGATCTTTCGATCTCGGATCTGTTGGACTGGTGTCCCCAGTCTCGCCATAGACTTCAACGTATCTTTCGGCTAACTTGGTGACTATATCCAATCTCTCAGCCCCATTCTCACCTAAGAAGTTTCGCAAGGGTTTAGACATTTGCATTCGCATCTGATCTACAACCATCAACTCACGCAAACTTTCATACTCCTCATTAAATCCGGCCAAGGCCATCCATTTAAGAAGGTATGAGTTCAATCTCACACTGTATGCTGAAAACAGTTCACCAGGTTCTCGCTTCGCCGTTCGAAACTTCCTTCGGTATGAGTGCGCTGTGATCTCGAATCTCTTCAAGAGAGCCGCTTTCAATGCCGGGTAATCATTCTGTAAACCCGGTGGTAAGCGTGCATACACCTCATAACCTTCGGCACGGAGTCCCTGGGAGAGTTTCAAACACCATTTCTGTTTGTCTAGACCCATTGCAATAGACATGGCTTCATACTTCTCTAAGTATTGGTCTATCCGTTCCTTCTCGGGTTCGAACGGCTGTAAAGGCCATTTCATAGCCTGGTAGTCACGTCTACTGGTTGACTCTGAGCCAGGAGGTACACCTCCTCCCATAGCTCCATCAGTTACACCTGTAGCAGGCACTTGTGCCTCAAGTAGCTTCATTCGATACTCATGGTCACGTTTTTCTTTCTCGGCTTCCAACTCAAGCCGTTTCATTTCAATATCAGCCGCTATCCTCTTTTCCTCAAGAGCCACTTTACTGGCTTCCAGTTCTCTTTCTGCTCTCCTCCTCTCTCTTTCCTCTTGGCGAAAATTTCTTTCCACCTCTTGGACATAGGATTTCAAAGCATCTCCTTCAAGACCAGACTTACGTCCAGTTTCCTGAACTTTGTCCAAGTCTAACTCTTGGGTAGACATGTTGACTATGATAGGTGGGTACTCAAGTATGTGTGGGTGAAGCAATACAATGAATCAATAATCAATAGTACTAACTAATCACCACAACACAAATGTCCGTCAGACAGTTAGGAAATAGGTAGAAGTAGTAGAATCTTATGTAGACTGTAGTAGAGGATAAAGACAAAGTCCCTATCCCTAAGTGAGAGGTCTACAACACACAAAGATCTTGGAATAATCCCGGACGGGCCCCCACTCTGTAACGGAGTGTTTCGGGTTCACCTTGGGTAGTGAGAGTGAACCACACCCGAGGTGTCTCTAGCACTCCCGTGTATTCTAGCCCCAGGGGTTGGACGAGCAGATACACTTTTTTTCTCTGTGGTTGATCTCAGGTTATTTAGTTACGTCTACACACCCCTCCAGATTCTAGACCCCTACTAACTACCTACACCTGTTGAACAATGAACACTTAGGCATCGTCCGAGACCACACTCAATCATTATACAAAGAGCAAGTCAACTTACATAAAGTTTATTCTACCCTTGAGAATAGAGAACTGAAATGAACATCCTGATAGAAGAATCTATTTACACCAATAGAAGATAGAGTAGAGACAGAATTAGAGATGTAGGTGTCTTCATCGAGTTGAGAAGTAGTTTGGATGCAGATGTCCCGTCCAGTCGGTCCGCCACTCACCCGGCTTCCTTCCAGTGAGATGACTAGAACCTTGGAGACCACTCCGTCTCCCGAACGTGGAACCACAACAATAGAGTCACTGCTGGACCACACTTCACTGGACCAACTGCATCTATAACACTCCCACGGAGTCACTGGTAATACAGTTCTCGAACACAACCGAGTTGGAGACAATCTTCCTGGACTTGGCTCCAAGTATTGGTTACTTCGATGAACTAAATAGTCACTGACCAACCGAATGGTCTGTCACTCATAACACAGTCCCACTGCAGAACCGATATGGCATTGACCAATTCAATGGTCTCTTACAGTCACACTTTGTAGGATCAGATATGGCTACTGAAAAGTTACTGAGTCCTTCTAGAACACAGTTGATAATCTGGATACGGAAACAGTACATGAATAGAATCAGACATCTATTTTACGGAAACAATTCAGGTTGGACTATAATCCCTAGTCCCTTCCACCGGGTTACACTTGACACACGTCCATACTGGTGTAGTTCTTCTCAAGACCTGCCACTCGAGCTGTCCAAAGAACCATTCAAGTGTCTGAAGATTAGTTACTTCTGCGTTTAGGCAGAACCCCCGTCAAACCAGACGGACCGGTGTTCCCTGTCGAGCATGATTACTCAACATGCTGAAATGTTCCTGGCAAAAACAGAGTATCTTCTATTTTAAACGATCACAAACCATCACTTCCCACACGTGCACCTTCAGGGCAGTTGTATGTCTTGAAGCAACCTTCACGCATGGTGAATCACATTGGGTACCTGGTGTGATGGAGTCTGGCGTGATAAGTAAAGAACTGAACCCTTCGCTCTGTCACACGAAGTGGTTTCCTGCCAACAACAATTATAGTTGACTGGTTCCTCAACAGGCAAACTCCTGAAAAGGAAGAGCGACCGGTGAGAGTATACTGGCCCAAACATTAGACCACATGCATCCTACCAATAACTACTCAACTCTCAGTCATGCTAGTTAGTTATTCATATAACCAAAGCATTATCTCTATATGGAGAGTAGTAAAGCATGGGTTCACCAATGTCAGCTGGCCTCACAGAACAGCCCGTCAAACAGAGCAAGAAATCAGAATGACGAGTCTGATCATTGGTCTCACCTATCCCTAATCATCTACCAGTCGTCGCTAACGTCAGTAATGATACAAGGCTGTTATTGTTCTAATTTAATCGAACTAAACAAATAGGTAAAGAGTCCCTAGACTCGTTCCTAACATCATCGATGTACATTAAGAAACATAAACTTGATCAATATACCATCCCTCGGGATATAGGAATAGTACATGATCACATCCAATATGTACACAAGCCTGTTTGCTGGTGGGACCACCTGCCCACGCCACAGCAAACTCTTCTTATCAGACTCTACCTTAGAGTCAAGAAGCCTTCTTGAGAATACATGTTCCCCACATGTTCCAAGGGTACTGTTCCAGTTCTGTCCTCCCCAGTGGTTTAGCCTTGGCCTGGACTGAACTTCATCGTTGGTTTGGTCTACCAACACCTACTTTCATAACTTGCTTTCACATCCCCATATTCTATATTTCCCCAGTCTCATACAGCCTCCTGCATCCTTCCATACTTCCAGCACCTTAGCATTCACTCGCACTAGCGCCAGTATGAAAGAAACAGGATAGCTTAGACAAGATTTCAGAACGCATATTTACATCGCGACGGCACGCAGTGTTATCACGCGTCCAGCTATTCGGTGTTCGGAATTACCCCAGGAAGTATCACATGCTATGACCTAATATATATACACAATGTCACATCATATATATATAGATATAGCACCAAAGCCACTTACCTTTCCACAGAAATCCGCTGGTCCACACAATGAATTCACTATTAAGTTATTACACAATAGTGACATCATTCCTGGTGGCACAGAACTAAGTTCTTCCTTTACTTAGTAACTAAGCACAATTTTGTCTGAATCTCCACCTACCAACTTACCTGGTTTTCTAACCGTTCTTCTGGCTTCAGCAACTGACTGACATAATCTAAGTTTCCATCCGGCACAAGTAACTAGGTTTTATTCTAACACAGCAACCTAATAGATGCAACGATTGGCAATATATGGTACATATATTTGGAACCCAAATCGCCCACATCACATTACGGCGTTCCTAACAGCTGATTCGCGAGCACACGGTAAACAAACCCACGATTAATTGTCACCTGCGTTATCGATCGGTTTGCTAATTAGTATGCAAGGACATCCGCATAGGTAATGAGGTTAGAACAATGGCGTGTGGAACACACGTACAAAGTTAAATGATTTAACCAAATATCTACCTGGATGGTGAAACCAGCTCTCCAGTCAGCTTCCGAACTGTTCAAGGGCTTCTCAGCTTCCTTTTCATAACAGTCAGCCGAATCATGGTTGAGGTGAGACGCAACACAAAAATGGCTCACATTCAGGCCAGCGTCTGTTCTCTTCGAACAAAAGTAAGTGAATGGCTGGTTTAGCCAATTTCCCGCTTCGTGCCAACTCGATGCGCACAAGAAGCGAGTGCTTCTTGAGAAAAGATACTTTCTCGGGAAAACGTCATTCCCCGCCTAGAGTTTCTAGATCTCTCTGCACGGGAATTTAGAGCGATACCCAACATCACGGGTTACTCGAATTCCAGTGTTTCGAGACGATTCTAGATAATAAGTCCTCCATCGGCTTCCCTCAGTCTATTTTTAGCTGGGAAAGTCCCCGATGACGCGCCAAAATAGTGCGGGAACTTGACGACCCAAGACAGATAAACGCGTTTCGTCACAACTACTATCACCACCACCACCACTACTGCTACAACTATTACCACTATCATCACTGCTACTTGTACTGCTATTATTATTGAAGCAGTTTGTGATGTTATATGAAAATTGTTGTTAAAGGCTAATCATATTCCAATACAATGTTGATTATGTGCACAATCTGAAGCAGGATTGATAATGAGGTTTGTAATGTTGTTTCTGTTCTCAGTTTCAAATTTTAGTCATGGACAGAGGTATTCCATCACTGAATGACACAGCCACGGTGAC
This sequence comes from Cepaea hortensis, assembly GCA_963921405.1. Lineage (NCBI taxonomy): Eukaryota > Metazoa > Mollusca > Gastropoda > Stylommatophora > Helicidae > Cepaea > Cepaea hortensis. The sequence goes on along the minus strand of OY992880.1, from coordinate 15,364,118 downwards.
CATGACCATTATCGCAAGTTCACGTCTGGCGTTCAATCCAAGCACAGCAGTTTACAACAGGAGAGAGGATTATGGCACACCAAACGTATTAGAGCGAGCAATTGCGTCTGATGGATCTGGAAGTGGGGTATGCAACACTACTACATTTTTATCCTTCAGTCATGTTCTGGTTTTAATATAGACAAATAGCTACTGTTTGATTTGTTTCTGTCGAGGTTAAATGTAAAATGGCTTTAATAAGTGTATAGCAACTTCCTAGGCATTGGTATTGTCAGTGGCTGTTGTGTCTGCAGTATTAGTGAGTGATGTGTCTGTAGGATAGGTTAGAGATGTGTTTGCAATATTAATTAGTGATTTGTCTGCTGTATGAGTGATGTTTCTTTAGTATTAGTGAGTGATGTGTCTGCTGTATGAGTGAGTGATGTCTAGAACATGAGTAAGTGATGTGTCTAGAACATGAGTAAGTGATTTATCTAGAGTATTAGTCAGTGGTGTGTCTACATGAGTGAGTGATGTGTTGTCAGTATGAGTGAGTAATGACTAATGTGTCTGCAGAATGAGTGAGTAATATATATCTAATCAAAATGAGGGAAGTCTAATTGTGATTGTAATACAAAGCCGTGTCAATTGTCTGCCTGTAGGATTCATGGATGATGTTTCCTCAATTTGACTCAGCGATATATTATATGCTGCATCAGTTGGAATACGATACATGGGAAATATGAACATGTTATTTTTGAGTTTATTACTTGTTTACTCTACTGCAGAGCAAGATTGTTTATGTGCTCCAAGCTGATGGATTTGCATCTACTGCCTTCACAATCAACAATGACACTGGAGATATTACTCAAACTCGACCTTTCACTGATGACCCACTGAGATCCCTGCAATATGTGGTCAGTACTTGTATTCAAGTTTCTGCATATTTCACAGCATTCACCTGTTGTTACTTTCTAGACCAGTCGTTCTCAACTGGTGGGGAATTCCCCTCCAGGGGAGAATTTTAGGGTTTCCAGGGGGGGGGGGGGGGGGGGGAGGAATTTAAGATTATTTCAAGATCGCGTTAATACAAGAACCGATTACTTGATATGGTTTTTCCCTTCATACTGTACGGTTCTGTACGTCTCACCCTTCTAAAATTCATTCTATAAAGTAACTAGACCCACAAATCACATTTTATGTGGACGTCTAGACTTGTTTTAGTATGTGCTATTAAATTTAGCTTCCTTTATTATGTATACTGTGTAGGGGCGGGGACGGGATTTTTAGGTGGGAAATACGAAAGGGGGGAATGACGTTCTGAAAATATGGTGAAGGGGGGCATGGGCCAAATTTTTAGGTAGGAAACACAAAAGTGGGGGGGGGGGGATGACATTCTGAAAATATGGTGAAAGGGGGGGGGGGGCACGGGCCAAAAAAGGTTGAGAACCACTGTTCTAGACTGTTTTTGGTATTTTTGTGACAAGTTTGCTGCTGGTTGTTATAATTACCTTGCATTTTCCAAGAATTATGAAACCTTTAAGAATCGGAAGGAGAGATAGATAAAAGTCATTTTATACAGCTGGAGCATTTTAATGGTTTCCCTTGTTTTGTTTCACTGCTTTTCATGGAATAAAGTTTCATACTGTGGCCCTGATAAATAAGATTGCTGTTTAATTGCTTTGTTAATGGTAGCGTTGAATACAGTTGTCTGCTCTCTTAGGATGGGATATGTTTCTTTAGATCAATTAGATTAATGCAGAACATAGCATCACAGTGTTTGAATACATGAACAGAACTGTAGAAGATCAGACCAGGTGGGGGACAGAGAAGTGAAACTCAGATACAGTTCTAAAACAAAGAGTAACTGAAATACAGTTCTAAATCAAAATACAGAACTAAAAGAGGTAATCCAGCTGCAGAGATAAACATTTAAAGATCTTCACTAGGCCATGGAATTTTGTTGTAGGGTGACCAACAATCTGTCACCTGTCTTTCCCAGAGAATGTCGTAGGGTGACCAACTCTCTGTGTCACCTGTCTTTCCCAGAGAATGTTGTAGTATGACCAACTATCTGTGTCACCTGTCTTTCCCAGAGAATGTTCTGATAGCCATTTTACAAAGTTGGTTTCACTACAGAGGTACATGCAGATGTCAAGTATCTCTAGTCCCCAGAGACTGCACCTGCAAATCCAAACCCTATTTAGCCAGCCACTTTGACTCATCCTGTGTACAACTAATTACAGTTAGTTGCATATCCTTTACAGGACGTTGCAGTCAATCCCTGCATATTTTGGCTGTTTGTGGTTTCTTGGCAAGTTTACGTTCAGTAGGTTGCCATTGCTTTTTGAACAACCAGCGCTCATACCATTTTATACAGACCAATGCAAGGCGGTCTGCTGCCAAATTGCCTTCAGCTGTGCATCAGTAACCCCTTTGTCACGGAGCAGATAGAACAAGACAATGCAGAAATACATACATGGGGAGAATCAAACATATACAGGAGGCTGACAGACTTTCTGTTGTTAGTCACAGGTCAGATAATCTCCCAGCATATTCTCTGATGTATGGGTGTGAAATGTGAAAGGTCTCACAAATGAGACTTTATGGGATGAGTTGACAAGCTCCCTTCCTCACCACCTTTTTGCCCTAACTCCAGGCAATTGTATGGCATGATTTTAAAGTGCCAACAGATCTAATAGGGAAGACTCTAACAATTGAGTTGTCCAGGGACTAGTACTTGTAGTAGGCAAGTCTGCATACTCTGCCAATGTTTTCTCAATAAATCTTGGTACAGATGGTGATGAATTTGAATTTTTCATTTTCCAATTTTAATACATCTTATGTTTCTTCCACAGTTCCAAGTGCGTGCATACATGCTAAACGATCCTTCGATCCAGGCATTCAAGACCATCACTATCAATGTGGACCGCAATCCATCATCTCCAGTCTTCAGTTTTCCCAACTTTAATTTCACTGTTCCAGAAAACCAGGTCCTTGGCCAGACGTTTGGTAATGTCAGTGCTTCTGATCCTGATTCAGTAAGTTTGTCTGGCTTTGCTTTATGTCCATTTGACCTACTTACTGTTGTGTAGCTTAATGAACACATTTGAAAACTATGCTGGAAACATCGCAGTAGATTAATGTCTCTGTTTGTTTGTATGACACATCAATGCTCATAACTTGTCTTGTAGCGGAGCCTTGACTTTGATGGCATATGGATAATTATTTGATTGTAGTGCATTCAGAAATGCAGAATGCTCTTTGTGAGTGTCATTTACACTGCAATATATAGCAAACAATAATAGCCTTCTGCAGTCATATCTGACTGAGATGTTATGCCCTGTGAGCAGAAAGTGTGCAACGACACAGCCTGGCATTCATTCCTTTTGATGGGGGTTTTCTTCCCTGTTTGTTAAGTAGTCTCCTGTCACTGATATGAGACATGACTGTTGTTGTTATATTTGTCTGTTCTAGTGAGGGATAGAGGTGTCTTGTTCTTGCTAATAACAAAGTGTGCAGGCTGAGATTTGTGTTACTTGTATGTCAAGTGTTGTTGTGCTGAGATCTGTTAGCTGAATGTATATTTGTGTTACATCCATTGTTCACAGTTATAATAATAGTTTCACAATTGATTTCCTTCCTATAACAGGGTGCCGCTGGAGAGCTGACGTACTCAATTTCACGTACAGGCAACAATCCACTGTACAGCTATCAGTACTTTTATGTGAACCCCACCAATGGAGATTTGTCAGTGTCCCAGAACTTGCTGAATGACCGCGGCACTACCCGATTCACTGTAAGTAATGCACCGCAATAAATGACCTGCTAGTGTTGCTATACCATCATCATCAGGTTAATCACTTCAAAGACTGGTGTTGAGTTCATCTGATCATCTCACACCTCTGTTCCTTGTTTTCAACATCATCAGCTGAATCACAGAAGCCACACACAGTATATTGCATGATCCTCAGGTTAGCCGAAAGTTAAACTGATATTGATTTCAGCTGATTATGTCAATCTACTGTCCCTGTCTTGATCAGCTCTGTTCAGCTCAATCTAAACCTGTTACAGGCAAAGTAGACCAGACGTGTACTCATTTATCTTGACACAGCTGTGTCCACACAACACTTAGCTTGCTGTGTTGGGAGATTGATTCCACACAGCAACACGTTTATTCATTCATAGTTTATCCTCTGCTGCCCTTTGATGTAGGATACCTGACTTTCTCATTTTCATTTCATTTTTGGCATGATTATGCACACTGTCTTATTTTTTTATCATCTACTTCATTTTCTTCTCCTCTTCCCCTCCTCCTTTTATTTTATATCTTTTTACCTTCTAGTGTGATAGTCATTCTTTTCATCTTTGTTTTCAGCCTACAAAGCATTTTACTACTTTTACAATATGGCTCCCTCTTTCTCAAAAACATTTCTCCAGTCACAATATTAATGAAATCTTTTGATATTTTAACTTTTAAATCTAGTTTCCATTTGTTGTTTATGCTTCCACAGATCTAGATTCCAATAGTTGTTTATATTTCCGTAGATCTAGATTCCATCTGTTTATATTTTTTTTTTACAGATCTAGATTCCATCTGTTGCTTTTATTATATTTCCACAGATCTACTTTCCAATTGTTGTTTATATTTCCCCAGATTTGTTACATGCTTATTTTTGTTTCTGTCTTTCTTCTTCAGTTCCCAGTCCGAGTGGCTGACAATGGATCTCCACAAAAATCAGTTACTGCAATTGTCGTGGTGAATGTATTGAGAAACCTGAATGGCCCCATTTATGTGCCTACAGATACTTATACTATTACTTTGAACGAGACTGTTCCCCTAGGCACCATGATTCTTGACCTGAACACTACAGAGGGTGATAATGTGAGTATTTGACATATCTGTTTATGTGTGAATACATATAGAAATAGAATCATTACATTTTGTCAAATAAACATCATATATAATCACCCTTATCATTGGAAGTCCAGAAAAGACATGTTAAGTGTTGCTTGGAGCAGGTTGAACATGTTGCTAAGAAATAATGGGCAACTAGTAAATAAGCAAGAACAGCTACAGAAGATTATTATTACAATATTGTGGGCTGTCTAAATAAGCACATTCTAAAAGAGGCCAAGATACAAAGTAAACTCATCACAGATTTATGAATTCAAGAGTCAGTAATATTTCACTCATGATATTCCCACATGTGTTCCGTCTTCTTCAGTAGTCAGCAGAGAGTTCCTGTACTGAGGATCTGATTGAACATCCACCGGTGTTTTCCTGTATCCAGACCATGTGACTAAATATAGGAATAGAAGCCTTACATTTTATCAAAAAACCATCACTAAATCAGCCTCTCAAGATGTGGGTTTTGTGTTGCGTTGTACTGTTCATTGATCCCAGAGAGACATCATCACATGGTCTAGGGCTAGCAGCAGCCAGTCTATCAGCCTGTTCATTTCCTGGCACACCTGTATTCCCTGGCACACCTGTATTCCCTGGACAGAAAAACCATGTTATGCTCTTGATCTTCATCTTATTGAGTGTTGCAAGTCACTCTGTGTGGAACACTGTTGAGTGTTGCAAGTCACTCTATGTGGAACACTTTAGAGAATAAAACATCAGTAGGATATTCTAAGAGTGGCCAAAGAAAGGCACAGAAATATGAGCCAAGCAGTCAGTCCTAAGCCATATCATGAGAAGAAAGAAAACTGAAATATATTGCAACAACCAGCATTATTAATGGAACTCTTCTTTTGAGCTTCATCCCTCATTTTAGCATATGCCTCCAACCAACTCAAAGTGTCTTCTTTCTTCCTCTTCTTATTTTCTCCTTCCTCTCCTCCTCTGCTTCTTTTTTTGTGTGCCATTTCTCTGGGTCATGGTTCCCAAGTGTCATCTATCTGTTTCCCACATATCAACTGGGTTGAAGTATTAAGTCATATCAAGAATGTCTAGTACACACCCGAGCTATGGCAACTCCTAACTCACCAGGTCATCAGCTACCTGATTTGCCTGTGACTGAACAGAGCAGAATTTTCTGTACATGTAAAAGGAATAGTAACACTGTTTGCATAATCTCACCTTTGATGTTTGAATATATGTATACTTATTTGATATTTTAGTGTATTTACTTGAATTGTGAAATAACAGGGAAACTGACTGAAAGAAATAAAACCAAATACATTCATATCAACTTTGTGTTTTCAGGATCCAGTCACCTACTCGATGTCCAGGTCTGATGTGAGTTCCCTGTATTTTGATGTCTCTCAAACTACTGGACAGATAACACTGAGTGCGTCACTGCTGTCCACACCCACCAGCACATTCCGTGTAAGTTGACCTGTGGTGTTGCCTGTAGTCATGTGAGAGGGAGGGGCTAGTGTCATGGATTGAACTCATTCTCTAGCATGTAACTCATCACATATTTATTGGTCACGCCATGCAGAGTATAGCATGTTTGACTGTTGACCTGCTTGTCATTCACATTGAAGCTATCTTTAATTGACTAGGGCACCTAGGACGACTCAAATCTAAAACAGTTCACAGAAAATGTTTGGGAAGTATCTGCCATGATACTGACATCATCATCATCCTTGGAGTGTTGATTGGTCATCACAACTACGGAGCTATCACAATACAATATTTTATGCCCAATAAGCCTTCAGGCGTGTAAACAGGGTCTTTTCTTGTTTAAAAAAAAACTGTATAGAGTATACTGTTCTTAATTAATTTTTTTACATGTTCAGTAGTTTGTCATTTCTTTATGAACGCTCCACACTCATCCCATCAAAAATTAACGCAAGGGGGTTCTGTTACCAAATGGTCTGCAGCTGATTTAGAACCCTCAGCTTGGTATGTTGGGGAATTGCGAAACACGTTTGCCACCCCTAAGCCACAGAGTATATGTAACTCCTTCTGTCCATTCAGTTTTTACTGAAATCCACTTTATCCCAGTTGTTACTTTAATCCACTCTGTTCCACTTATTACTTTGACCTTTTAAAGTTAGTTGGAAACCCTTTACAGGACGTCACAGTCAACACCAACAGTTTTTGCTGTTGTGATCTCTTGGCAAGTTTATGTTCAATAGTTTGCCATTGTTTTCTGAATGACTGGCACCCATACCATTTTGTTAAAAGAAACCAACGCAAGGCTTTGACATTACAGAAATATATATAATTTAGTTGAGTTGAGCTGAGCTAAGAACTGACATCACTGCACTCAGGGCATTCCCATATATGCTACGTAATATATAATTTAACCCTGTATGACCCACAGATGATCATTTTGCAGTAGATATCCTTGGGATAGAAAGGGTTTACATGACATCTGTTTCCACCGAAAGAGTTAACACTAATATCTGAAGTATATGACATGGTGGATAGTACACTGGTTTACAAATATAGCGGTTGAGCTCAGGCCCCATATGACTGTAGATGTATTTCTAATTAGAAGTCTGGGATTGACCATAAAATGGCTATCATAAATTTGTCTTGGAAAGGCTGTGATAACAGGAGCTGATCACCTCACATAATAATATGAGACCTAGTATATGTGAAGTGAATGTGTTAGCAAAGTTGATAGGGAGCTGTGCTGACGTCATGAACATGATCAGATGAGTGTTCTACCCCTGGACTGATCGCCTGCTAAATGAGAGAAAGATTAGTCCCCTATTCCTCCATGCATGCAGGCAGACACAATGTGGTGGCCCTGTCACACCACAGATCCACACACACTAGATAACTGCTGCAGGACAATGTCTGTGTTCTGTCACACCACAGATCCACACACACTAGGTAACTGCTGCAGGACAATGTCTGTGTTCTGTCACACCACAGATCCACACACACTAGGTAACTGCTGCAGGACAATGTCTGTGTTCTGTCACACCACAGATCCACACACACTAGGTAACTGCTGCATGACAATGTCTGTGTTCTGTCACACCACAGATCCATACACACTAGGTAACTGCTGCAGGACAATGTCTGTGTTCTGTCACACCACAGATCCACACACACTAGATAACTGCTGCAGGACAATGTCTGTGTTCTGTCACACCACAGATCCACACACACTAGATAACTGCTGCAGGACAATGTCTGTGTTCTGTCACACCACAGATCCACACACACTAGGTAACTGCTGCAGGACAATGTCTGTGTTCTGTCACACCACAGATCCACACACACTAGGTAACTGCTGCAGGACAATGTCTGTGTTCTGTCACACCACAGATCCACACACTAGATAACTGCTGCAGGACAATGTCTGTGTTTTGTTAGTTGAACACATGTGAAGGTGTATCACTTCATGCTCCAGCTGTAGTATCTGGCACATGATCTCCTTGACCTTTATGCTGCACATCCCAATTGTTTTGGTCATATTTCCATTGTAATTTCCTGTGTTTTATTTCCTGGATAAACAGTTCACCGTTGTTGCCTCGGACAACAGACCATCAGCCAGGACAGCAGAAGCATACATTACAGTGAATGTTCTTCGCAATCCTAATGCTCCAGTGTTTAACAAGACATCCTATCAGCTGGAAATCTCCGAATATGAACAACTCAACAAAGCTCTCCTGACACTCACTGCCAGAGATAATGACCCCCCAACAGTATGTAGTCATTGATATGTTGTTTTTTTGTATAACTTATGTTTGCCTACCATTTATTTTCTGTTGAGACAAACTGGCAGAAATATCTCAAATGTAGCAGACTTACGTTTTGACTGGGCAACAGCTATATTAAATTAGCAAAAGATGAGTGGTATGAATACCTTACACTGCCAGGGTAACTAACAAAGATTGCCTGGTTAGATTAATAAATGTTACAGGTAATTGTATGAAAGAGATGGTGTTCTTGGGTCCTATCATGAGGAAAGAGACATTGGAGAACATTATGATAACTGCAAAGATTTTCTGTAGAATCGGAGGAGGCTAAGAGAGTGTAATCCTGCTAGATGGTCCAAGACGTTGGCATGGGGGAATATCATAGAATTGATCCACATCAAGAACCCAGATCTGTAGTGAGACATTGATGGTCTATGCCATATAGCAAGGCACATGATGATGATGATGATGACGACAGCAACAGTTCACATGTTGCTATATGTCTTATATACCATAGGTTCGTGTGGGATAAAGGGCCTTATTGTAGACATGACAACACGGGCAAGCAAAGAACTAACAATTTTAGCAATAGCAAAGTAATACCTAATGTTTGTTTAAATGAGCAATAACACATTCCATTTGTACCATCAGAAGGTGTCTAGTGTCAGATTGTGACTTGTATATACGAACAATCATAGAATGGACATACGTATATGGCTGTAACATGTTATATGTGATGTTTACAGAGTGATAGTGGCAGAGTCACCTACACAATTGTCAACCAGACAGCAACAGCACCAACACCAACCACTGCTTACAAGACAGATTTCTTTACAATTGGACCAAACAACGGAGAGCTGTACCTGGCCAGACCTTTAACTGTGACTGACAGTGCCGATGAATATGATGTAAGAACAGTTGGCAGCAGTTGCATCATTGTGTTTTGTTTCATATTTGTTGGTGATTGTGTTAACTCTGCTAGAATCTCTGAGGTTCTCTGAGGCTGATTGGTTAAATAGCCACCTCTGGTGAGGTACTTCATCAGCATCATGTGCCATGTTGATAAGCGTGGGCAGTTAAGTTTCACCATCTCACATGACCACCAGAGTCGTTGATCAAATCAATGTTCTTGTATCGGCTAAACCATGTGGTCAGGCCATCCAGGTATTTACTTCTCTGCCTTTCCCTTGTTCTTTTCCCCTCAATCTTGCTAGTTGTCACCAAGTTCTCCAATTTATTTCTTCTCATAATGTGTCCAAAAATTTTGACTGTATAAATTCTCTAATCAGTTTACAGTTTACATTTGTTTCTTGTAGGACTTGGTCATTGGTTTTTCTGTCTGTCCACGGTATTCTTTGGATTTTCCTCAGAAACCACATTTCCACAGCCATCAGATGATTTCCACCTGGACAGCTCATTGTCCACGCTTCACATCCATACAAAAGTACAGGCTCTATGTAGCACCTCAACACTATTTTTCTCATAGCAAATGATATTTTTTATTGGTCAGTATGTTTTCCATCTTGCAAAAGGCTACCTTCACCATGGTGATTCTTATTCTAATCTCTTCAAGGCATCTCCCATCAGATGTTATGACTGTTCCAAGATAATTGTACCGATTCACTTGTTTAAGAATATGCCCATTTACTTGTATATTACATTGTGGTATTTCCTTCTTCCTAGCGACTACCATAATCTGTCTTCTTATAATTTAATTCTAACCCAAGTTGTTCACTGTGTGCAACAACCGCATCTACTTAATGTTGCAGATACTGCTCATTATCTGCAACCATCATCTGCATATCTAATGTTATTGATGTTGTGCCCCTAATGGTGATTCCTCCCATATCTTCTAAATTTCTGAAAATATTTTCACTCTATGGGTAAAAACGATCTGAAGACATTACACATCCCTTTCACACACACCCTTAACAGGCTGATATTGATCTACTTGATTATCCATCTTTATGGCAGCTTGTTGTTTCCAATATATATATTTATTTTAAGTCTAAGGTCTTTCCCCATCAATTTGTAGATCTGCAAGCATCTTCATCATATTAACATGCTTACTTTATCGAAAGCCTTTATATATATTGGGAAGTGGGGAGCGTTTTGTGTGATATTCACTGGCACAGGAACGGAGCATAATGGGGACGACCCGTTGCTGTGAAGTTGGAACTGTGACTAACTAACTAACTAACTAATAGTCATTAAAGCAAAGGTGTAGATCTTTGTTTACTTCTATAGAACTTTCAATTAAAGTTTTCAGCATAGACATAGCATTTATTGTATCCTTGCCTTCTACGAAGCCACATTGTTCTTCTCCTATTTCGAGTTGTATTTTCTTCCTAACTCTTTGCATGACGATTCTTAGCAAATTCTTTGTGATGTGGCTCATTATACTAATTGTTCGATGTTGATCACATTTCAAGGCTTCTGATTTCCTCGGGAGTGCAATCAATATAGAATTACATAATTCAGGAGGTATATCTCCAGTATCATATATTGTGTTCAGCAGTCTGGTGACTCGGTCTATTCCATATTCTTCTATGGCATTGATCATTTCTTTTGTGATGCTGCCTGGACCCGGGGTCTTGCCGGTTCTCATAGTCTTGCCAGTTCTCATAGTCTTGCCAGTTCTCATAGTCTTGCCAGTTCTCATATGGTTAAGAGCACTCTGAACTATCATCTTCAAAATTGTTGGTCCACCATTATTATTCTGAAAATCATACTGTTCTTTTCTTGTATCATCATAAAGGTCTTTCATATAATCTGACCATGCATGTAAAATCTGATCTTCTTCTTAAAAAATATGCACCTGACCTCAGTCATTCAACTTTCATACATCATTGAATGCAAATTTATAACACTTCTTTTTTTTTATGTCATCTATTCCTCCTCTTTCTCCCTCAATTTCTCTCCTCAATTCAATTCTGAATGCTTGCATTTCTTAAAGGCATTCTCCAAATCATTATAAAATTCATTGAAGCTGTCATCACTGCTGTCTGTCCAGTATCCTTTGATCAATTTTGATCTCTCTATATTCATTATAATTGCTACTCTTGCTGTTTTATCTCTCCACCAGAATGGATTATGCTATATTCCTCAGATGTTATGTAGTACTTAGGAATGAGTAAACAATGAGGACATCAGTCTCTCAAACTGGGAGAGATTTGGCACCCTAGGAAACAGTGTCATCTATTGGTCAATAAAACGCTCAACCTCATGCAGACATCATCAGTGGTTGTTGATTCATGGGGATAATTTTGTGCTGTTTGTCTGTTCTCATAACAGCAACACTACCATTTTTGGTGTGTGCTGGGAACAACTATTTTTCCATGCTGAAGAATCAAGGCAGCTTGCACAAGCAGTCACCAAGCAAATCTGACCTAGAATCAAATATGGTTCCTCCTGTCCTACACCGCAAGGTACTACAGGCAGTAAATAACAGTTTAATGACAGTCAGATGTGTATTGCTAATTGTGAACTGTGCCCGCGACATCCTTGCCGGTCCTAATTTTCACTTTAACGCACACATGGGCACTTCTCCACCCCCACTCCCCTCCCGCTTGACCTTTGATCCGTGTACCATACATCCAGTCTATTAATCCACTGGAGCCCTACGCTTGTCAGTCTTTCCAAGCAAGGATTCAGAATCAGATAAGTACATTTAATTAGTTTAATATTGTCATAGTGTGTTTCATGTAGGTTTTTGTTGGTTTGTATTTGTTTGTCCTGTGCTGACGAAGGCTTTGGCCGCAACATCCAATTTGTCTCTTGTAGTCATGTTTTAGTAAAGCTCACAATCTTCTACTCGTTCTTTTTGGGGTGATTCAGTCAGATGTGTAGAGGTAGACATCTGGCCGATAGTTTTGTGGTGCCAGTTATGGTCACCATGACTTTGTGGAGACTGAACAAGATGATGACATGCTGGAGGTCTGTGTCTCTGGAGTTACAAGAACAATCTGTCTTCAGTAAACCCATCACTTGTGGGTGTCTTCTCTGTGTATATGTGAGAGTCAACTGTCCAGTAGCTGACTAGAGAGTTTGACTCTCTTATAGTTAAAGTGATGGTTGAATTCAGGTCATGGCATCGTTTCCACACACCAATCATTAAATACGCACCTGACCTCAGTCATTCAACTTTCACACATCACTGAATGCACATTTATAACACTTCTTCTTTTATCTCATCTATTCTTCCTCTTTCTCCCTCACTGCCTCCTCATCCTTCGCCTCCTCCTCTTACTTCATCTCCTCTTCTTTCTCCTCCTCTTCAATTCCTATTTGCACTTGTCAGTGAGAAGAAGAACATGTTTTAACCAAATATTATTCTTGTATTTATTACTGACAGCTCTATGTTCAAGCTCGAGATGGAGCTCTGCAACCAAAGTTTGATACATGTTTTGTACATGTGAGAATCCAGCGTGATGTCTACGCCCCAGTTCTCAGCAGTAGCAACTATACTGCAGCAATCACTGGATTCACTCCCATTAACAGTGTCATCATTGCAGCCAATGCCACAGATGCCGATTCCACTATTTTCCTCAACAGCAATGTGAGTACTTCATTGTTAGAAGTAATATTGTTCCAGCCCTGCTTGAGCTGTGAGATTGTCTCCCTAGGTTACACACAAAGCTGCATTTCCATCCTTAGTTTCTTTCTTCATTTTCATGTGGCTTGTTGTTCCATGAAAACATCAGCTGTGTTCTGTAAACCCTGTCATCGTGTGAGAAAATGAATGCTGACTGTGTCTGACTCTTCCTTTAGTATCTGTTTGTGAGGATTATTGAACATTCTTGCAGCTTTCGCTGACAGTTTTAGATATTATCACTGCACATCTTTCACAACAGTTTGAGACTGAATAGATCTGTTTGCTGTAAGAATAGTTCTATTTGATGTCTTAACAGATAAACATTGCCAGAATAGATCTGTTTGATGTCACAATGGATCAGTGTAATGTCTAAATAGATCTGTTTGTCTGAATAGATTGGTATGATGTCTGAATAGATAAGCCTGATGTCTGAATATATTTGTTTGATGTAAGAATAGTTCAACTTGATATCTGGATAGATAAATATCAATGACAGAATAGATAAGCCTGATGTCTGAATAGATAAGTTTGATATCTGAATAGATAAACATCAATGTCAGAATAGATCAGGTTGATGTCTAAATAGGTGTTTGATGTCTGAATAGATAACATCAATATCAGAATAGATCAGTTTGATGTCTGAATAGATAAATATCAGTGTCAGAATAGATCAGTTTGATATCTGAATAGATATTACATTGCCATCAGCAAACAATAATGATACTAACATTACTGATAACATATGAAACAGTAATCACCAAACAATACTTAACATATACTACTGATAAAGTATTACATAACACTCAAAACAAAAACAAAATGTGTGTATATTTCTCAGAATATTCTGGCCAGAGGCAACCCAAGATACGTTGAACATTATTTTCAGCCACTTTAATTCTCTTGACTCTTATTTTATTTTCTCTACAGATCATAGTCTGTCTATTGACTTCTCTCTACATGAATTACTTGTGAACAAAAAAAGTGTTATTTTAGTCAGTTAATGACATGTTTATTGTAGATTGTGTGAAACATCATTGCAATACTCGTATTTCATGACAGACACCTAATGCAGAGATCGCATATGAGCTGAGAGACTTCAGTAACAGCAACCAGCAGAGTCGCTTCTTTGGTGTGACAGAGCTGGGTCAGATTTACAAGAGGATAGACACTGATTCTGATGCTGGGATTCAAGTGCTTCGGGTAAACAGTTTTTTTTTTATTGACTAAGACAGGGATAACAAATGATGCACACATACTGGGACATGATTGCAGGCGAATTCTGCTCAAGTTCATATTTGTTGGCTCCAGTGCATGATAGTGTGCATTTGTTGATTGTCATGTTCTGTTATATCTGTGGTATTTTAGTACTCCTGTTTTGAGAAAGTTCCTTTAGTTTTAGAGGTGGTCCTCTATGAAGAAGAATGTTGTTGTTGTTGTTGTTGTTGTTGGCATTATTGTTGTGGTTGTTGTTGTTGTTGATGAGAATAAAATGTAAAGCATCCTGTTTCACACCTTAAGCACATTGGGCACGTGGTGCTAGACCCACCACATTTTTATAACGAGAAGAACATTATCCTGTTCCTATATTTAATTATAGGTATTCTGAGATTGTCTTCTGAGTTTTTAAGGTTGTGATCTATGACAAATAATATTTTAAAAGACCATCATTTTCACATTTGAAGTGTCTTCAGAAGCATGAAACTGTTACTGTTTTGTGACTTTCATTATGCTCATATTAATTCTGAACAAGTATTCACATAGTTACAGTGTGTTACCCCTTGTCTATATTTCTTGAAAATACTGGGGAGCCTAATCTCTTATAATGTGAAACAGAGGTTTCACGTGGAAGGGATGGCCAGCTCACTATATAATATCAAAGTATAGTTTGCTTCACACATGTATGGCAGTACCTACTGTGTATATGTCTGT
Source organism: Cepaea hortensis (assembly GCA_963921405.1). Classification (NCBI taxonomy): domain Eukaryota; kingdom Metazoa; phylum Mollusca; class Gastropoda; order Stylommatophora; family Helicidae; genus Cepaea; species Cepaea hortensis. Next base: position 15,349,000 of record OY992880.1, on the reverse strand, counting down.
GTGACTCCACTTGTTCACATGGCTATATACCAACTGGTGTATTTGTCTTTAACACAGAGATACATCTTGTGAACTAAGACTAGTATGATGCAACTCTAGGGTTGGTACCCTACACAGTTATCACATGGTCAGGCTTCTACTCTACAACAGAGGTTCTTCTATATTACCCACCATCATCATCAAGTGCTGGTGTGTGGGTGATCACACTTTTCTACACCTTGCATTCTCCCTCTACACCTTGCATTCTCCCTCTACACCTTGCATTCTCCCTCTACACCTTACATTCTCCCTCTACAACTTGCATTCTCCCTCTACACCTTGCATTTTCCATCTACTCCTTGCATTCTCCCTCTGTACCTTATATTCTCCCTCTGCAGCTTACATTCTCCCTCTACACCTTACATTCTCCTTCTACACCTTACATTCTCCAAAAGAATGTATCAATTCATGTGTTAACATTTTCCCATACTCTGATAACGGGATCAAGAAATGTTCTCTTGCTGTCTTTCTCAGTCTCTTTTGTCATAAATCTGTTCACTTGTTACAATATGTTCCAGCTGTCTCTCCTCATCATGTGACCAAATCTGTATAATGCCTCTTTCTGTTGTTGTTTTTAAATCTGATTGAGCCTCTTGCAAAGCATTGTGATGAATGATTTGACGGTACAGGCTAGTTTCAGCATTCTTGTGTAAAACCAAAACTATGTGGTTTTAATCAATTTGTGTTTACTCATTTACTAATTGTGATTCACAGCCATACGTTAAAATTGCTTCTCTGTAACATGCAAGATTTCTATATTACTCGCAGACTAGAAATAAATGCTTGCCATGGTCAGTATACCACATCTCTGTATCATCATTGTTCTCTGACTGTTTCAGTTTTTGCTTGTGGCCAAAGACAAGAACTGGAGACAGGACAAATCAACCGAGGCTACTGTCACCATCACTGTGACTCCAGCTGGTAGTGTCACTGGCAATCTGGGCTTTTTACAGCCAATCTATCTGTAAGTTTACACCCACATTCTGCAGAAACTGGGCAGATATATACAGAGAGAGTGAAAGGAGAGGGAGAAATAAGGTGTGTGAGAAGAGCAATGGAGAGGCATTGAAAGGAAAGAAAATGATTAGAGTCAAAGAGAGCTAGACAGGAACTGAGATGAAGACATAGAAAGACAGTGCTACAAGGGAGACACATAGAGCGAATCTGTGCCATGTTAGCCTAGTGGAGAGTGCACTAGATCACCAGCTCAATGGTCAGAGATGAATCACTGGCTGTGTAGCTTCTCAAGTTCACACTCACACTGCTGTGAAATCATCTCAACGTCTAACAATGAAGCCAGATATTTCTGTGGGGAGGAAGAGTGGCAAGGACAGAAGCAGGTCACTTGCAATCCTTTGACCTAGTATATGTGAAGACACGTTACTCTACACTACTACTGCCGCATGTGTCATGCAGTGACATTTACTTTGATCATAGGTTTATATCTCACCTTTGATGGGACATGAACCAGGACAATATAGTCAGTATGGCAGTGCAGTGCCATGCTGCTTAGAATGTACCATGTAAATATCTGAATATTGAGCACAAGTTTGGTTTATTGTAGCAGACGCATCACTAAAACTGGTGTGTAGCAGTTGGTAATAGAAACACTGGTGCCATACAGGTTATCAGTTAGTGTCTTATATATGCCTGTGGTAATGTCATAGTTAATGTCATAGTTAATGCCTGTGGTAATGCCATAGTTAATGTCATAGTTAATGTCATAGTTAATGCCTGTGGTAATGTCATAGTTAATGCCTGTGGTAATGTCATAGTTAATGGCTGTGGTAATGCCATAGTTAATGTCATAGTTAATGGCTGTGGTAATGCCATAGTTAATGGCTGTGGTAATGCCATAGTTAATGTCATAGTTAATGCCTGTGGTAATGTCATAGTTAATGGCTGTGGTAATGCCATAGTTAATGTCATAGTTAATGGCTGTGGTAATGCCATAGTTAATGCCTGTGGTAATGTCATAGTTAATGCCTGTGGTAATGTCATAGTTAATGTCATAGTTAATGCCTGTGGTAATGCCATAGTTAATGTCATAGTTAATGCCTGTGGTAATGCCATAGTTAATGTCATAGTTAATGTCATAGTTAATGCCTGTGGTAATGTCATAGTTAATGCCTGTGGTAATGTCATAGTTAATGCCTGTGGTAATGTCATAGTTAATGCCTGTGGTAATGTCATAGTTAATGCCTGTGGTAATGTCATAGTTAATGTCATAGTTAATGCCTGTGGTAATGCCATAGTTAATGTCATAGTTAATGCCTGTGGTAATGCCATAGTTAATGCCTGTGGTAATGTCATAGTTAATGCCTGTGGTAATGCCATAGTTAATGCCATAGTTAATGTCTGTGGTAATGCCATAGTTAATGCCTGTGGTAATGCCATAGTTAATGTCATAGTTAATGCCTGTGGTAATGTCATAGTTAATGTCATAGTTAATGCCTGTGGTAATGCCATAGTTAATGTCATAGTTAATGCCTGTGGTAATGCCATAGTTAATGCCTGTGGTAATGTCATAGTTAATGCCTGTGGTAATGCCATAGTTAATGTCATAGTTAATGCCTGTGGTAATGTCATAGTTAATGCCTGTGGTAATGTCATAGTTAATGGCTGTGGTAATGTCATAGTTAATGGCTGTGGTAATGTCATAGTTAATGCCTGTGGTAATGCCATAGTTAATGCCTGTGGTAATGTCATAGTTAATGCCTGTGGTAATGTCATAGTTAATGGCTGTGGTAATGTCATAGTTAATGTCATAGTTAATGCCTGTGGTAATGCCATAGTTAATGTCATAGTTAATGCCTGTGGTAATGCCATAGTTAATGCCTGTGGTAATGTCATAGTTAATGCCTGTGGTAATGCCATAGTTAATGTCATAGTTAATGCCTGTGGTAATGTCATAGTTAATGCCTGTGGTAATGTCATAGTTAATGGCTGTGGTAATGTCATAGTTAATGGCTGTGGTAATGTCATAGTTAATGTCATAGTTAATGCCTGTGGTAATGCCATAGTTAATGCCTGTGGTAATGTCATAGTTAATGCCTGTGGTAATGTCATAGTTAATGTCTGTGGTAATGTCATAGTTAATGGCTGTGGTAATGTCATAGTTAATGTCATAGTTAATGCCTGTGGTAATGCCATAGTTAATGCCTGTGGTAATGTCATAGTTAATGCCTGTGGTAATGTCATAGTTAATACCTGTGGTAATGTCATAGTTAATGGCTGTGGTAATGCCATAGTTAATGGCTGTGGTAATGTCATAGTTAATGCCTGAGGTAATGCCATAGTTAATGCCTGAGGTAATGTCATAGTTAATGCCTGTGGTAATGTAATAGTTAATGCCTGAGGTAATGCCATAGTTAATGCCTGTGGTAATGTCATAGTTAATGGCTGTGGTAATGCCATAGTTAATGCCTGTGGTAATGCCATAGTTAATGTCATAGTTAATGCCTGTGGTAATGTCATAGTTAATGCCTGTGGTAATGTCATAGTTAATACCTGTGGTAATGTCATAGTTAATGCCTGTGGTAATGTCATAGTTAATGTCATAGTTAATGTCATAGTTAATGTCATAGTTAATGTCATAGTTAATACCTGTGGTAATGTCATAGTTAATATCATAGTTAATGCCTGTGGTAATGTCATAGTTAATGCCTGTGGTAATGTCATAGTTAATGGCTGTGGTAATGTCATAGTTAATGCCTGTGGTAATGTCATAGTTAATGCCTGTGGTAATGTCATAGTTAATGTCTGTGGCAATGTTATAGTTAATGCCTGTGGTAATGTCATAGTTAATACCTGTGGTAATGCCATAGTTAATGCCATAGTTAATGTCATAGTTAATGCCTGTGGTAATGTCATAGTTAATGCCTGTGGTAATGTCATAGTTAATGCCTGTGGTAATGTCATAGTTAATGCCTGTGGTAATGTCATAGTTAATGCCTGTGGTAATGTCATAGTTAATGTCATAGTTAATGCCTGTGGTAATGTCATAGTTAATGCCTGTGGTAATGTCATAGTTAATGCCTGTGGTAATGCCATAGTTAATGCCTGTGGTAATGTCATAGTTAATGCCTGTGGTAATGTCATAGTTAATACCTGTGGTAATGTCATAGTTAATGGCTGTGGTAATGCCATAGTTAATGGCTGTGGTAATGTCATAGTTAATGCCTGAGGTAATGCCATAGTTAATGCCTGAGGTAATGTCATAGTTAATGCCTGTGGTAATGTCATAGTTAATGCCTGAGGTAATGCCATAGTTAATGCCTGTGGTAATGTCATAGTTAATGGCTGTGGTAATGCCATAGTTAATACCTGTGGTAATGCCATAGTTAATGTCATAGTTAATGCCTGTGGTAATGTCATAGTTAATGCCTGTGGTAATGTCATAGTTAATGCCTGTGGTAATGTCATAGTTAATGCCTGTGGTAATGTCATAGTTAATGTCATAGTTAATGTCATAGTTAATGTCATAGTTAATGTCATAGTCAATACCTGTGGTAATGTCATAGTTAATATCATAGTTAATGCCTGTGGTAATGTCATAGTTAATGCCTGTGGTAATGTCATAGTTAATGGCTGTGGTAATGTCATAGTTAATGCCTGTGGTAATGTCATAGTTAATGCCTGTGGTAATGTCATAGTTAATGTCTGTGGCAATGTCATAGTTAATGCCTGTGGTAATGTCATAGTTAATACCTGTGGTAATGCCATAGTTAATGCCATAGTTAATGTCATAGTTAATGCCTGTGGTAATGTCATAGTTAATGCCTGTGGTAATGTCATAGTTAATGCCTGTGGTAATGTCATAGTTAATGTCATAGTTAATGCCTGTGGTAATGTCATAGTTAATGCCTGTGATAATGTCATAGTTAATGTCATAGTTAATGCCTGTGGTAATGTCATAGTTAATGCCTGTGGTAATGTCATAGTTAATGTCATAGTTAATGCCTGTGGTAATGTCATAGTTAATGCCTGTGGTAATGTCATAGTTAATGTCATAGTTAATGCCTGTGGTAATGTCATAGTTAATGCCTGTGGTAATGTCATAGTTAATGCCTGTGGTAATGTCATAGTTAATGCCTGTGGTAATGCCATAGTTTAATCAGTCTGTCTAAGGTGGTCAGCAGTGTGCTAGTTTCTCATAGCCTCAGCTCAGTCAGACAGGATTTGTTAACCAACTAGTATGGCCTTTATTTCTTGGCAGCTTAACAAGGTGGCTACAAGAACATTACATTCAGTGTAACATTGCAGGAGTCTCTGTGGTGAAGTGGTTAAGCCATTTGACTCGGGCTCCGAAGGTTGTGGGTTTGATTCCAGGCCGCGTCCTTCGGTTCACGAGTTAAATTTGTCAGAGACTCCTGTGGGTCGTTGCTAGAGTTACAGAGTTCGTGCTTTGTGCGACGCTTTTGGCGCTGCAGAAAGAGACCGAGCCACATGGGATAAAACCCGGTGCAATGAAGTCGACCCTGTCGACTTTTAAGCAACTTTTTATAACATTCCTTGGTTACTGACAGCATGGGCCTGACTGACACTAACCACATGGGAACGCTTACTGTACTTTGTTCATGTCAACTCTATTCACTTCTGTTGTTCAGTGTGACATTTATTATTCTTTTAAATACACTTATTCTGCTTGCGATTCTTGCAACAAATACAAAGTATTAATGTTGTCATTGACTTGTATCATTTCTAGGCAGAGCGTATATGAGAACACAGATCTGAACACAATAGTGCAGTTCTTGGATGTGGAAAACCAACAAGATAGACAAGTGATCTGCACCATTGATCAGCCAGCAGAAGTGAATGGTAATGAAGAATCCATGGTCAATGATTTCAGTGTACCAGCATTGTATATTGTTGAACTCGTAATGTAAATCTGCCGTTAGCAGTTTGTTTGTATTCTCTTGTTTTTGTTTAGCTAAATATATACACTATGTGTTAATGTAGGTAGAAGGGTGCAATTTGACGTGCACAATATACAGATCTTCTCTCTTATTGCAGGCATTGCTCACTTCACACAGATATCAGCATTCATTTGACTTGACTATTCTCTTAACAACAGACTGCTACTCTGAACACTGTACAGTTCTGGACAGCTCATATAACAGGTGATATCAGCTGATATCTTGAGCATACTCATTCAGATGGTCAATGTTAACACGTGATAAGGTCATCTCTTTTTCTGTGGTTTACTTCACATTTCATAGGATTGCTTTCGTGTGTTTAAACTGGCTATTCCAATGTGTTTTTCTCAGGCAAATTCAATGTTATTGGTGACAGCACTGAGAAGAACTGCAATCTTGTTGTGGCTGGAGGACTGGACAGGGAGGTCAAAGACACCTATGACTTCAATATCACAGTGACATTCAAATCATTGACCCAGGCAGGCAGGAAGAAGCGCCAAACTCAAGCAAACTCCACAGTAGCATTATTTAAATACAGTAAGTATTACTACCAGTTATAGAGACTGTTTCATTGTGAGTGTGTAACTTCACCATGCTTGTATCGACTATGGATATCTCAGAGTATCGAAATCATTGTGATGGGTTGGTGACTTGGTCACAGAATTACATCAATGATATGAGTTTAGAAAGGAAAATCAGAAAATGAAGAAGGAAACTGGCTGTGCTGCTTCATAATACTGTATCTAGTTTAGGTGTCAAGTTGAACGTTACATCTGAAATCTGCGCTGGTTTACTCACATGTATGTCTCATCAACATATGGCTTTAGGGTTGATCTTGTAGCATGGGTACTGTTGGGGACTGACTTGTAGCATGGGTACTGTTGGGGACAAACTTGTAGCATGGGTACTGTTGGGGACTCACTTGTAGTGTGGATACTGTTGGGGACTGACTTGTAGTGTGGGTACTGTTGGGGATTCACATGTAGGATGGGTACTGTTGGGGACAGACTTGTAGCATGGGTACTGTTGGGGATTCACTTGTAGCATTAGTACCACTGGAGAGTTACTTGTAGCTTGGGTACTGTTGGGGACTGACTTGAAGCTTGGGGACTGACTTGTAGCTTGGGTACTGTTGGGGACTGACTTGTAGCTTGGGTACTGTTGGGTACTGACTTGTAGCATGGGTACCATTTGGGATTCATTTGTAGCATGAGTATCATTGGGAATTCACTTTTACCATTGGTCAGTTTGTCCAAGATAAGATCAAGTGATGTGGTCAAATGTAGTTCTGGCGACCACATTACTCATTTTATCTGGAGGAACTGACTCCTTCACAAATGGAGTGTCCTGCATCCAGCAGGAATTAATGTGTAACATTCTTTCATCTGACATCTCTTCTTTCTCCTTCATTCCAACTTTGCATATATGTTTTACTTTTAATATGTATCTAATATTGGTATCTCACTCTACCAGACACTTGGCCCACGGCTCGAATGAGAATAGAGATCCTGGATCGTAATGACGAATATCCTCAGTGGGTGCTTGTCAAATATCCCCAAGATAAGAGCCGGCCTCCAACTGGAACACAGGGTATTTTCCTAGCAGCGGTAGATGTTACATCACCAGCAGAGACAACAGTCACCCAATTGACGGTGTGTATAACTTGTGCTTGTTGTCATCACTGATAGCATAACTCCATGAAACTAGTCGGTGAAGGCAGGCTCAGCCAGTGAGGGCAAGGTTTCTCCAGAAACATCTGTTACCAAGACTTCCAGAGACCTTCCAATGGACCAGTATGCACTATGAACACTTTCTGTACCAAGCAGCTTAACATACATATAGAGCTTACTCCATGTGATCATTTTATTCAAGCTGTTTGCTTCATACAGTTGTCACATTTACTCTGTGTATTCCAGTTGTTACATTAACTCCCTCTATTCCAGTTGTAACATAATTCCGTCTATCTCAGTTATGTCAACACCCTCTATTCCAGTTGTTACATCAACTCCCTCTATTCCAGTTGTAACATAACTCTGTCTATCTCAGTTAGTCAACACCCTCTATTCCAGTTGTTACATTAACTCCCTCTATTCCAGTTGTAACATAACTCTGTTTATCTCACTTATGTCAAGTCCCTCTATTTAAGTTGTTATATTAACTCCCTCTATTCCAGTTGTTACATTAACTCCCTCTATTCCAGTTGTAACATAACTCCGTCTATCTCAGTTATGTCAATTGCCTCTATTCCAGTTGTAACCGTCTATCTCAGTTATGTCAACTCCCTCTATTCCAGTTGTAACAAAATTCTGTCTATCTCAGTTATGTCAATTGCCTCTATTCCAGTCTATCTCAGTTATGTCAACTCCCTCTATTCCAGTTGTTATATTAACTCCCTCTATTCAAGTTGTTACATTATCTCCCTCTATTCCAGTTGTTACATTATCTCCCTCTATTCCAGTTGTTACATTATCGCCCTCTATTCCAGTTGTTACATTATCTCCCTCTATTCCAGTTGTTACATTATCTCCCTCTATTCCAGTTGTAACAAAACTCCGTCTATCTCAGTTATGTCAACTCCCTCTATTCCAGTTGTTACATTATCTCCCTCTATTCCAGTTGTTATATTAACTTCCTCTATTCCAGTTGTTACATTAACTCCCTCTATTCCAGTTGTTACATTAACTCCCTATATTCCAGTTGTTATATTAACTCCGTCTATCTCAGTTATGTCAACTCCCTCTATTCCAGTTGTTACATTAACTCCCTCTATTCCAGTTGTTACATTAACTCCCTCTATTCCAGTTGTTACATTAACTCCCTCTATTCCAGTTGTTATATTAACTCCGTCTATCTCAGTTATGTCAACTCCCTCTATTCCAGTTGTTAAATTAACTCCCTCTATTCCAGTTGTTACATTATCTCCCTCTATTCCAGTTGTTACATTATCTCCCTCTATTCCAGTTGTTACATTAACTCCCTCTATTCCAGTTGTTACATTAACTCCCTATATTCCAGTTGTTATATTAACTCCCTCTATTCCAGTTGTAACAAAACTCCGTCTATCTCAGTTATGTCAACTCCCTCTATTCCAGTTGTTACATTAACTCCCTCTATTCCAGTTGTTATATTAACTCCCTCTATTCCAGTTGTTACAGTAACTCCTTCTATTCCAGTTGTTACATTAACTCCCTCTATGCTATTTGTCAATTTAATTTCCTTTATTCCTGTTGTTACATTAACTAAAGTAACACCTTCATAGGACTGAAAGCATTATGAAGAGTGACAGAATACAAGCACCATAGGAGATTATTGGGAAGCTTCAAAATCAGTTCAAGGGCTGATACATTTGAAGAAAGATAATGCAGAGGATATTATTCTGTTGCATTGAGTCAACGCAGGGCATTTTGAAACAAAACAGTTTATCTTAATTCAGCAAACTCAGGCATTGTGATTATGACGACATGAACAGAGTCAAAGGGTAGGCTCTATACAATAGTCCAGGCAGTGTGATTATATCATCATGAAAGGAGACAATAAAGGTAGCTCTACACTCCAGTCCAGGCAGTGTGATTATGTCATCATGAAAGGAGACAATAAAGGTAGCTCTACACTCCAGTCAGTGTCAATAAAGGTAGCTCTACACTCCAGGCAGTGTGATTATGTCATCATGAAAGGAGACAATAAAGGTAGCTCTACACTCCAGTCCAGGCAGTGTGATTATGTCATCATGAAAGGAGACAATAAAGGTAGCTCTACACTCCAGGCAGTGTGATTATGTCATCATGAAAGGAGACAATAAAGGTAGCTCTAAGCCCATGGCTAGATATGTCTAGTAATTAGTAGAATACTCATAATTACTGCCAGCCTGTTTTCTCATGTTACTGATCTATGGCATAGTTTGAGATCTGAAGTGTGTGTAGACTTGGAATAACCACATATAAACATGATCTTGATTTGTCAAGCTAAACCCAGCCTGGTGCTACATGAGGGACGAAACCCCAGCCATCCACACTGGTATGCTACCTCGCTACTGTGCAAACACCACTGATGATGATGTCAACAAACAGGCCACTTAGTTTAATGACAGCATATCAGACATTATCTGTGATGTGATTCTGTGATGACTTCTCTGTTGGTGGCAACATATCAGACATTATCTGTGATGACTTCTCTGTTGATGACAACATATCAGACATTATCTGTCATGTGATTCTGTGATGACAGCATATCAGACATTATCTGTGGTGACTTCTCTGTTGATAACATATCAGACATTATCTGTGGTGACTTCTCTGTTGATGACAGCATATCAGACATTATCTGTGGTGACTTCTCTGTTGATGACAACATATCATACATTATCTGTCATGTGATTCTGTGATGACTTCTCTGTTGGTGACAACATATCAGACATTATCTGTGATGACTTCTCTGTTGATGACAACATATCAGACATTATCTGTGATGACTTCTCTGTTGATGACAACATATCAGACATTATCTGTGATGTGATTCTGTGATGACTTCTCTGTTGATGACAACATATCAGACATTATCTGTGATGACTTCTCTGTTGGTGACAACATATCAGACATTATCTGTGGTGACTTCTCTGTTGGTGACAACATATCAGACATTATCTGTGGTGACTTCTCTGTTGGTGACAACATATCAGACATTATCTGTGATGACTTCTCTGTTGATGACAACATATCAGACATTATCTGTGATGACTTCTCTGTTGATAACATATCAGACATTATCTGTGATGACTTCTCTGTTGATGACAACATATCAGACATTATCTGTGGTGACTTCTCTGTTGGTGACAACATATCAGACATTATCTGTGATGACTTCTCTGTTGATGACAACATATCAGACATTATCTGTGATGTGATTCTGTGATGACTTCTCTGTTGATGACAACATATCAGACATTATCTGTGATGACTTCTCTGTTGATGACAACATATCAGACATTATCTGTGATGACTTCTCTGTTGATGACAACATATCAGACATTATCTGTGATGTGATTCTGTGATGACTTCTCTGTTGGTGTAATCATGTTCAGATACTCATGTTGGTTGTATCAACAGGCCACAGATGCTGACATTGGTGACAATGGTGTGGTCAGGTACTTTATGACCCCCCAGACGAACGTACCATTCCAAATAGATGACATAGATGGTATGGTGTACACAACAGCAGAATTCTTAGAACCTGAAAAGACTACCAAAGTTACACCGTACATACTACAAGTGGAAGCCCGTGACAAGGGAACAGAAGGGTACAAGTCCAACAAAACACAGTGCTACGTAAGTTGAATGTGACATGAAGTCATTACTTGCTGGCCTATTTCTTTTGTTCTAGTTACAATTTTAAATAACCTCTGTATAACTACTAATAATTTCAGCACAGTTTTGAAACCCATGGAAATAATTAACCCTTAACTATTAACAGTAAATTAAACCTCAGCAAGAAGAATCCTGAAGTAAACTTTCATGTTCTTTAAGAGTTAAAGTTGTAACTTTTTCATTTATGTATGTTCTCACATAGATATCATTATTTTTAAAATTAAATATATCCTCTCTTATAGTTTGTTTCCTGTTGTTTTAAAAAATGGTTCTAATATGTCCTCTCTATTTTTTTTAATTTTAAATTTCATGCTATTATATTCACAAAGATGCATTTTGTGATTATCTATGAAGTTGCAATCATTGTAAAAGCCATAGTCACAACTTAGTGAAAGCAGAATAGAAAGTATATATCAGGCATTGTCGGCAGAGACCCTCCGGCTGAACCAGTTGTATTTGAATGTGAAACTATCAAATAGGTTGTCCTCCTTTTGCAATGATGAACTGTAAGTGATGTCCCCTATTGTGTCCCTTCTGCAGGTGAACCTGATTCGACCGAGAAACAGATTTATACTGGTGCTGAATAACATGTTAATGGGCAGCGTGGTGAATAACAGAGAAAGTTACAGACAGTAAGTGTTTGCCTTCTTGTCTGTTGTCTATGTAAATTATACATGTTTATTCTCATGAACTTCTCATGTTACAGGAAGGATGAATATTAGTGTCAGTCTTTTTAGTAACACAACTAGATCATCTGACATTATGCTATAGGTGGTGACAGAGAGAGAGAGAGAGAGAGACAGAGAGAGAGAGACAGAGAGAGAATACCAGGGACACAAGTTTACAAGATCTTATTTTTAACAGGATAAAAGTAACCGAGAAGAAGTATGGCATACAGCAGCCATCTGGCTTGTATTCATGACCGAACTGAATGTATGGGAGTCACATAATTATGTATTTACAACCGAACTGAATGTATGGGAGTTACATAATTATGCAGAATTCAGCAATTGTTACCCTGTTTGTTTGACAGAGCTCTACAAGACGCTATAGGATACGTAGTGCTGATTGAACGTATTGAAGCCAAGAGGGTACAGACTGTGTCCAGTAGTACTCTTCAGATAGACCAGACCTCGTAAGTATCCTGTTCTTGCAGCTTCCCCCAGGTCTTGGGCTGGGCTCTTTCTTGAACTGGCCCTGTTCTCAGTCAGAACACTACACCACCATCCATCTTGATAATTGTTGCATATTAATGTTCTTGATAATATTCTGTATTTAAAATGAATTGTTTTCTATGTCAAAATGAACTGTTGAAAATGTAACATAAAATACAAAGAAATTGTTTACTGGTAATTTATAAATGTAATCATTATGTCTAAATTTATCGGTGATAATGAAGTAAATAATGATGATCATGAAGAATTTGTATGTAAATAGTGATGATAATGAATGGTCTGTGTAAATAGCAAGGAAAACGAACAATCTGTGTGTACATTGTGATGATTATGGACAACCTGTGTAGAAGTTTTTGTGTCAAGTACTTGACAGGTATGTGTTTGTCATGACTCCAGCTAGAAATCTTGGCCTAGCAAGTTCAAACAAGAAGTATTGATTTGTCAGTCAGCATTAACTCATTCAGCACATAAGTTGTTTACACCACTGCTGAGAATCATGATGCATTGTTTAGATGAATTTATTATAGGACACATGTCACTGTTAGTGTGCTTTCATAAGGAAAAGAACTTGATGTTTTCTTATATTAAACGTGTGTGTGAAAATTCATGTGTATTCTGTATTATTTTTCAGAACGGATATCACATTTGTTGTCACACAGCCAATGGACCCGTACATGCTCATAAATAATACAGATCCATTTGCAAATACTAAGTAAGTTGTGGATAGCTTTCATCACTACTGTGTTTAAGGATATATCCCTGCCAGCTTCCATCTTTTTTTTTTTGGTTTTGTTTTTTGTGCTTATCCTTTACAGGACATTGCAGTCAACACCAGCATTTTTCAGCTGCTGTTGATGTCTTGGCAAGTTTCACGTTCAATATTTTGCCATTGCTTTCTGAACGACCAGCTCACATACCTCCGTAAGTAACCAGCGCAATGCGATCTGCTGCCGAATCTCGCACTGCTGTGTTCCATACGTGAATATATGGGATTACAGACAATGTCTTTAACTCCTTCACCAGGGAGACTGTCTATCTTTTCTTACTGATGTGATATTTTGTCAGGATATCTTTTCTTACTGATGTGATATTTTGTCAGGGATTAGTATGCCTCAGCTAGTTTCTCATGATATACTCAGGGATATGTCTCTGCTAATTCCTCATGATATACTCAAGAATATGTCTGCTCGTCCCTCTTGATATACTCAAGGATATGTCTACTAACAAATAGCTTTCTTTAGTAATGTGATGAGAAGAGAGGCACTGGAGAACATCGTGATGAATTGAAAGATCAAGGGGAAGAGAGGCAGAGGCAGACAAAGAAAATTGATGCTGGATGAATGGACGGTGGCATGGAGGATAATCATCAGCAGAGTTGATGCAGAAAACCAAAGACCCCGATCAATGGAGAGTCATGATGTCTACTAGTTCCTCTTGCAGAACTCAGGGATGTTTTTGCTAGTTCCTACTGCTGTACTCAGGGATATGTCACTGCTAGTTCCTACTGCTGTACTCAGGGATACGTCACTGCTAGTTCCTACTGCTGTACTGAAAGATATGCCACTGCTAGTTCCTATTGCTACATTCAAGAATATGCCACTGCCAGTTCCTACTGCTGTACTCAGGGATGTCATTGTTAGTTCCTACTGCTGTACTGAGAGATATGCCACTGCTAGTTCCTACTGCTGTACTTTGGGAATGTCACTACTAGTCCTACTGCTGTACTCAAGGATATGTCACTACTAGTTCCTACTTCTGTACTCAAGGATATGTTACTACTACTTACTTCTGCTGTACTCAAAGATATGTCAATGCTAGCTCCTACTGCTGTACTCAGGGATATGTCACAGCTAGTTCATACTGCTGTTTTTTTTTTTTTTTGCATATCCTCTACAGGACCCGCTGTCAACACCAGCATCTTTCAGCTGTATGTTGATTTCTTGGCAAGATTACGCTCAGTAGTTTGTCATTGCTTTCTGAGCGGCCGGCTCACATACCCTGTAAGTTACTGATGCGATTCGAACCACTGCTGATTCTCACCGTCATCACATTACCGACGAGAGTATACGAGATTACGGAGAAAAGTCATAACCTCTAAGCCACGAAGCCGGCTCCTACTGCTGTACTCCGGGATATATCTCTATTAGTCTCTACTGCTGTACTCTGCTAATGTCTACTGATGGACTCTGTGAAAAATCCTATAGTTCTTATTGGAGTATATAGGGATTCATCCATCTCAGTTATACAGATGTGCTCAGATAGAAATATGTTAGTTCTGACTGGAGTACTCACATCCCTGGAGCATTTTCATGTTAGATGTATATTTTTTACTGTTTTATAATATTTGAAGTCTGATCAGTACCCCAGTTTAGTGTAGTTATTCTCATTGTTTACATACAATTTTCTTATGTTAATTCTTTTTAATGTTTTGTATCAAAATTTCAGACATTTTCTCTATAGCTTTTTGTATCCTTGACTTCAGATTTCATTGACGTATCTTGATTTTCTAATACTCTACACAGGAATGATGTGTTGGATTTAAAGGTCATATTTTACACCAGCTTTGAAAAAAAATGTTTCTATATGTTAGATAAACTGTCAAACTGTCATTTACTGCCAATATAGTACCTTGCAATGTATGGCAGGGGGATCTTTGAGCCTGAGGAATTAAGGCCACCTGGGTAGTGCAGTCACCGCGAACTGTGCAATCACTGCGAACTGCAGGTTAGGATTTTCTTTTTGCCCCCGACAGAAAAAAATCCCACACCTTACCGAGGATTCGAACCCGGGTCTCCTGAAGGAGAATCCGCCATTCTAGCCATTTGGCCAGCCACTCCTCATTAGATGACCTGTTAGATGACCTGGATAATAGCTGGTGTGATATGACATCATCAGTGCCAATCAGTCCAACAATATTGGGCTAGCACCATAAATCCATTGTGTCCCATAGCAGGAATGGGGCTCCTTGATTGACTTGGCTGTCTGACCTACCATAGCAGGAATGGGGCTCCTTGATTGACTTGGCTGTCTGACCTACCATAGCAGGAATGGGGCTCCTTGATTGACTTGGCTGTCTGACCTACCATAGCAGGAATGGGGCTCCTTGATTGACTTGGCTGTCTGACCTACCATAGCAGGAATGGGGCTCCTTGATTAACTTGGCTGTCTGACCTACCATAGCAGGAATGGGGCTCCTTGATTGACTTGGCTGTCTGACCTACCATAGCAGGAATGGGGCTCCTTGATTGACTTGGCTGTCTGACCTACCATAGCAGGAATGGGGCTCCTTGATTAACTTGGCTGTCTGACCTACCATAGCAGGAATGGGGCTCCTTGATTGACTTGGCTGTCTGACCTACCATAGCAGGAATGGGGCTCCTTGATTGACTTGGCTGTCTGACCTACCATAGCAGGAATGGGGCTCCTTGATTGACTTGGCTGTCTGACCTACCATAGCAGGAATGGGGCTCCTTGATTAACTTGGCTGTCTGACCTACCATAGCAGGAATGGGGCTCCTTGATTGACTTGGCTGTCTGACCTACCATAGCAGGAATGGGGCTCCTTGATTGACTTGGCTGTCTGACCTACCATAGCAGGAATGGGGCTCCTTGATTAACTTGGCTGTCTGACCTACCATAGCAGGAATGGGGCTCCTTGATTGACTTGGCTGTCTGACCTACCATAGCAGGAATGGGGCTCCTTGATTGACTTGGCTGTCTGACCTACCATAGCAGGAATGGGGCTCCTTGATTGACTTGGCTGTCTGACCTACCATAGCAGGAATGGGGCTCCTTAATTGACTTGGCTGTCTGACCTACCATAGCAGGAATGGGGCTCCTTGATTGACTTGGCTGTCTGACCTACCATAGCAGGAATGGGGCTCCTTGATTGACTTGGCTGTCTGACCTACCATAGCAGGAATGGGGCTCCTTGATTGACTTGGCTGTCTGACCTACCATAGCAGGAATGGGGCTCCTTGATTGACTTGGCTGTCTGACCTACCATAGCAGGAATGGGGCTCCTTGATTGACTTGGCTGTCTGACCTGGATAATTGCTGCTGGTGTATGCAAGTATTTCAATCATGGTGTTTTCATTATTACAGTGCTGATGTATGCATGTATTTCAATCATGGTGTTTTCATTATTACAGTGCTGATGTATGCATGTATTTCAATCATGGTGTTTTCATTATTACAGTGCTGGTGTATGCAAGTATTTCAATCATGGTGTTTTCATTATTACAGTGTTACCAGCCAGAATGCCATTGTCATAATACGAGACAAGCTGAAATCTCAGCTGTCAGTGACAATAGACTCTGGCAATGTTGAGAAAGTACGCCAACCATTTAGTGATGGACTTGTCACTGGTTACACAAAGACCAAATCCTACACCTGGTGGATGGATGACCCATACGCAGCATTTATTGCCTTAGCAGCCATCATCATCTTGCTGTGTATTGTTGGCATCATTGTCATTATCTTCACATACTCCAGGTAATTGTTTGTTCAGTCTTCGTTGTTCAGTTGTAACTACCAAACGTGGATATTACATTGTATTTAATAGGAGAGATCAAGTTATTGTTTTTAGTGAATGTAACGTGCACAATTGATAAACGAAAGATGAGTGATTGGAAGGGCCAAATGGGCCAAATGTAAGATGGGCCTAAGTGCCTAATTTGAGACCCTTTGAAAATAGTTTGTTCATTCGTTCTTGAGTCATTTTTAATATTAGAACAACTGAAATATGCATTTGTAGCTGAAATAGACATACTGCGGATTTTTCCTCCTTATAGACAGCAATTAAGCCACAAGTTGACAGTTTTAGCAACATTGGCAGTAAGACTGCCAGTTTGGGGACTACTTGTTGTCAACAGCTGCTGTAAGATTGGCAGTTTGGAGACCCCATGTTAACAACTGCTGTAAGACTGGCAATTTGGAGACCCCATGTTAACAACTGCTGTAAAACTGGCAGTTTGGAGACTACATGTTTCCAGTATCAGCAACCGCTGCTGTAAGACTGACCATTTAGAGAATAAATGTTTCCAGTATCAGCAACAGCTGCTGTAAGACTGACCATTTAGAGACTACATGTTTCCAGCAACAGCTGCTGTAAGACTGACCATTTAGAGACTACATGTTTCCAGTATCAGCAACAGCTGCTGTAAGACTGACCATTTAGAGACTACATGTTTCCAGCAACAGCTGCTGTAAGACTGGCCATTTAGAGACTACATGTTTCCAGCAACAGCTGCTGTAAGACTGGCCATTTAGAGACTACATGTTTCCAGCAACAGCTGCTGTAAGACTGGCCATTTAGAGACTACATGTTTCCAGTATCAGCAACAGCTGCTGTAAGACTGGCCATTTAGAGACTACATGTTTCCAGCAACAGCTGCTGTAAGACTGACCATTTAGAGACTACATGTTTCCAGTATCAGCAACAGCTGCTGTAAGACTGGCCATTTAGAGACTACATGTTTCCATCAACAGCTGCTGTAAGACTGGCCATTTAGAGACTACATGTTTCCAGTATCAGCAACAGCTGCTGTAAGACTGGCCATTTAGAGACTACATGTTTCCAGCAACAGCTGCTGTAAGACTGGCCATTTAGAGACTACATGTTTCCAGTAACAGCTGCTGTAAGACTGGCCATTTAGAGACTACATGTTTCCAGCAACAGCTGCTGTAAGACTGACCATTTAGAGACTACATGTTTCCAGTATCAGCAACAGCTGCTGTAAGACTGGCCATTTAGAGACTACATGTTTCCATCAACAGCTGCTGTAAGACTGGCCATTTAGAGACTACATGTTTCCAGTATCAGCAACAGCTGCTGTAAGACTGGCCATTTAGAGACTACATGTTTCCAGCAACAGCTGCTGTAAGACTGGCCATTTAGAGACTACATGTTTCCAGCAACAGCTGCTGTAAGACTGGCCATTTAGAGACTACATGTTTCCAGTATCAGCAACAGCTGCTGTAAGACTGGCCATTTAGAGACATGTTTCCAGTATCGGCAACAGCTGCTGTAAGACTGGCCATTTAGAGACTACATGTTTCCAGTATCAGCAACAGCTGCTGTAAGACTGGCCATTTAGAGACTACATGTTTCCAGCAACAGCTGCTGTAAGACTGGCCATTTAGAGACTACATGTTTCCAGCAACAGCTGCTGTAAGACTGACCATTTAGAGACTACATGTTTCCAGTATCAGCAACAGCTGCTGTAAGACTGGCCATTTAGAGACTACATGTTTCCATCAACAGCTGCTGTAAGACTGGCCATTTAGAGACTACATGTTTCCAGTATCAGCAACAGCTGCTGTAAGACTGGCCATTTAGAGACTACATGTTTCCAGCAACAGCTGCTGTAAGACTGACCATTTAGAGACTACATGTTTCCAGTATCAGCAACAGCTGCTGTAAGACTGACCATTTAGAGACTACATGTTTCCAGTAACAGCTGCTGTAAGACTGGCCATTTAGAGACTACATGTTTCCAGTATCAGCAACAGCTGCTGTAAGACTGACCATTTAGAGACTACATGTTTCCAGCAACAGCTGCTGTAAGACTGGCCATTTAGAGACTACATGTTTCCAGCAACAGCTGCTGTAAGACTGGCCATTTAGAGACTACATGTTTCCAGCAACAGCTGCTGTAAGACTGGCCATTTAGAGACTACATGTTTCCAGTATCAGCAACAGCTGCTGTAAGACTGACCATTTAGAGACTACATGTTTCCAGCAACAGCTGCTGTAAGACTGGCCATTTAGAGACTACATGTTTCCAGCAACAGCTGCTGTAAGACTGACCATTTAGAGACTACATGTTTCCAGCAACAGCTGCTGTAAGACTGGCCATTTAGAGACTACATGTTTCCAGTATCAGCAACAGCTGCTGTAAGACTGGCCATTTAGAGACTACATGTTTCCAGTATCAGCAACAGCTGCTGTAAGACTGGCGATTTAGAGACTACATGTTTCCAGTATCAGCAACAGCTGCTGTAAGACTGACCATTTAGAGACTACATGTTTCCATCAACAGCTGCTGTGTAAGACTGGCCATTTAGAGACTACATGTTTCCAGTATCAGCAACAGCTGCTGTAAGACTGACCATTTAGAGACTACATGTTTCCAGCAACAGCTGCTGTAAGACTGGCCATTTAGAGACTACATGTTTCCAGTATCAGCAACAGCTGCTGTAAGACTGGCCATTTAGAGACTACATGTTTCCAGTATCAGCAACAGCTGCTGTAAGACTAGCGATTTAGAGACTACATGTTTCCAGTATCAGCAACAGCTGCTGTAAGACTGACCATTTAGAGACTACATGTTTCCATCAACAGCTGCTGTGTAAGACTGGCCATTTAGAGACTACATGTTTCCAGCAACAGTTGCTGTAAGACTGACCATTTAGAGACTACATGTTTCCATCAACAGCTGCTGTAAGACTGGCCATTTAGAGACTACATGTTTCCAGTATCAGAAACAGCTGCTGTAAGACTGGCCATTTAGAGACTACATGTTTCCATCAACAGCTGCTGTAAGACTGGCCATTTAGAGACTACATGTTTCCAGTATCAGCAACAGCTGCTGTAAGACTTGCCATTTAGAGACTACATGTTTCCATCAACAGCTGCTGTAAGACTGGCCATTTAGAGACTACATGTTTCCAGTATCAGCAACAGCTGCTGTAAGACTGGCCATTTAGAGACTACATGTTTCCAGCAACAGCTGCTGTAAGACTGGCCATTTAGAGACTACATGTTTCCAGCAACAGCTGCTGTAAGACTGACCATTTAGAGACTACATGTTTCCAGTATCAGCAACAGCTGCTGTAAGACTGGCCATTTAGAGACTACATGTTTCCAGCAACAGCTGCTGTAAGACTGACCATTTAGAGACTACATGTTTCCAGTATCAGCAACAGCTGCTGTAAGACTGGCCATTTAGAGACTACATGTTTCCATCAACAGCTGCTGTAAGACTGGCCATTTAGAGACTACATGGTTCCAGTATCAGCAACAGCTGCTGTAAGACTGGCCATTTAGAGACTACATGTTTCCAGCAGCAGCTGCTGTAAGACTGGCCATTTAGAGACTACATGTTTCCAGCAACAGTTGCTGTAAGACTGACCATTTAGAGACTACATGTTTCCATCAACAGCTGCTGTAAAACTGGCGATTTAGAGACTACATGTTTCCAGTATCAGCAACAGCTGCTGTAAGACTGGCCATTTAGAGACTACATGTTTCCAGTATCAGCAACAGCTGCTGTAAGACTGGCCATTTAGAGACTACATGTTTCCAGCAACAGCTGCTGTAAGACTGGCCATTTAGAGACTACATGTTTCCAGCAACAGCTGCTGTAAGACTGACCATTTAGAGACTACATGTTTCCAGTATCAGCAACAGCTGCTGTAAGACTGGCCATTTAGAGACTACATGTTTCCAGCAACAGCTGCTGTAAGACTGACCATTTAGAGACTACATGTTTCCAGTATCAGCAACAGCTGCTGTAAGACTGGCCATTTAGAGACTACATGTTTCCATCAACAGCTGCTGTAAGACTGGCCATTTAGAGACTACATGTTTCCAGTATCAGCAACAGCTGCTGTAAGACTGGCCATTTAGAGACTACATGTTTCCAGTATCAGCAACAGCTGCTGTAAGACTGGCCATTTGAGACTACATGTTTCCAGTATCAGCAACAGCTGCTGTAAGACTGACCATTTAGAGACTACATGTTTCCATCAACAGCTGCTGTAAGACTGGCGATTTAGAGACTACATGTTTCCAGTATCAGCAACAGCTGCTGTAAGACTGGCCATTTAGAGACTACATGTTTCCAGCAACAGCTGCTGTAAGACTGGCCATTTAGAGACTACATGTTTCCAGCAACAGTTGCTGTAAGACTGACCATTTAGAGACTACATGTTTCCATCAACAGCTGCTGTAAAACTGGCGAATTAGAGACTACATGTTTCCAGTATCAGCAACAGCTGCTGTAAGACTGGCCATTTAGAGACTACATGTTTCCAGTATCAGCAACAGCTGCTGTAAGACTGGCCATTTGAGACTACATGTTTCCAGTATCAGCAACAGCTGCTGTAAGACTGACCATTTAGAGACTACATGTTTCCAGCAACAGCTGCTGTAAGACTGACCATTTAGAGACTACATGTTTCCATCAACAGCTGCTGTAAGACTGGCGATTTAGAGACTACATGTTTCCAGTATCAGCAACAGCTGCTGTAAGACTGACCATTTAGAGACTACATGTTTCCAGCAACAGCTGCTGTAAGACTGGCCATTTAGTGACTACATATTTCCAGCAACAGCTGCTGTAAGACTGGCCATTTAGTGACTACATGTTTCCAGCAACAGCTGCTGTAAGACTGGCCATTTAGAGACTACATGTTTCCAGCAACAGCTGCTGTAAGACTGGCCATTTAGAGACTACATGTTTCCAGCAACAGCTGCTGTAAGACTGACCATTTAGAGACTACATGTTTCCAGCAACAGCTGCTGTAAGACTGACCATTTAGAGACTACATGTTTCCAGTATCGGCAACAGCTGCTGTAAGACTGGCCATTTAGAGACTACATGTTTCCAGCAACAGCTGCTGTAAGACTGGCCATTTAGAGACTACATGTTTCCAGCAACAGCTGCTGTAAGACTGACCATTTAGAGACTACATGTTTCCAGCAACAGCTGCTGTAAGACTGACCATTTAGAGACTACATGTTTCCAGTATCGGCAACAGCTGCTGTAAGACTGACCATTTAGAGACTACATGTTTCCAGCAACAGCTGCTGTAAGACTGGCCATTTAGAGACTACATGTTTCCAGCAACAGCTGCTGTAAGACTGACCATTTAGAGACTACATGTTTCCAGTATCGGCAACAGCTGCTGTAAGACTGACCATTTAGAGACTACATGTTTCCAGCAACAGCTGCTGTAAGACTGGCCATTTAGTGACTACATGTTTCCAGCAACAGCTGCTGTAAGACTGGCCATTTAGAGACTACATGTTTCCAGCAACAGCTGCTGTAAGACTGGCCATTTAGAGACTACATGTTTCCAGCAACAGCTGCTGTAAGACTGACCATTTAGAGACTACATGTTTCCAGCAACAGCTGCTGTAAGACTGGCCATTTAGAGACTACATGTTTCCAGCAACAGCTGCTGTAAGACTGACCATTTAGAGACTACATGTTTCCAGCAACAGCTGCTGTAAGACTGACCATTTAGAGACTACATGTTTCCAGCAACAGCTGCTGTAAGACTGGCCATTTAGAGACTACATGTTTCCAGCAGCAGCTGCTGTAAGACTGACCATTTAGAGACTACATGTTTCCAGCAACAGCTGCTGTAAGACTGGCCATTTAGAGACTACATGTTTCCAGTATCAGCAACAGCTGCTGTAAGACTGACCATTTAGAGACTACATGTTTCCAGTATCAGCAACAGCTGCTGTAAGACTGGCCATTTAGAGACTACATGTTTCCAGTATCAGCTGTTGTAAGACTGACCATTTAGAGACTACATGTTTCCAGCAACAGCTGCTGTAAGACTGGCCATTTAGAGACTACATGTTTCCAGTATCAGCAACAGCTGCTGTAAGACTGGCCATTTAGAGACTACATGTTTCCAGCAGCAGCTGCTGTAAGACTGACCATTTAGAGACTACATGTTTCCAGCAACAGCTGCTGTAAGACTGGCCATTTAGAGACTACATGTTTCCAGTATCAGCAACAGCTGCTGTAAGACTGGCCATTTAGAGACTACATGTTTCCAGTATCAGCAACAGCTGCTGTAAGACTGGCCATTTAGAGAATACATGTTTCCAGTATCAGCAACAGCTGCTGTAAGACTGACCATTTAGAGACTACATGTTTCCAGTATCAGCTGTTGTAAGACTGACCATTTAGAGACTACATGTTTCCAGCAACAGCTGCTGTAAGACTGGCCATTTAGAGACTACATGTTTCCAGTATCAGCAACAGCTGCTGTAAGACTGACCATTTAGAGACTACATGTTTCCAGCAACAGCTGCTGTAAGACTGGCCATTTAGAGACTACATGTTTCCAGTATCGGCAACAGCTGCTGTAAGACTGGCCATTTAGAGACTACATGTTTCCAGCAACAGCTGCTGTAAGACTGGCCATTTAGAGACTACATGTTTCCAGCAACAGCTGCTGTAAGACTGACCATTTAGAGACTACATGTTTCCAGCAACAGCTGCTGTAAGACTGGCCATTTAGAGACTACATGTTTCCAGTATCAGCAACAGCTGCTGTAAGACTGGCCATTTAGAGACTACATGTTTCCAGCAACAGCTGCTGTAAGACTGGCCATTTAGAGACTACATGTTTCCAGTATCAGCAACAGCTGCTGTAAGACTGACCATTTAGAGACTACATGTTTCCAGCAACAGCTGCTGTAAGACTGACCATTTAGAGACTACATGTTTCCAGCAACAGCTGCTGTAAGACTGGCCATTTAGAGACTACATGTTTCCAGCAACAGCTGCTGTAAGACTGGCCATTTAGAGACTACATGTTTCCAGCAACAGCTGCTGTAAGACTGGCCATTTAGTGACTACATGTTTCCAGTATCAGCAACAGCTGCTGTAAGACTGGCCATTTAGAGACTACATGTTTCCAGTATCAGCAACAGCTGCTGTAAGACTGGCCATTTGAGACTACATGTTTCCAGTATCAGCAACAGCTGCTGTAAGACTGACCATTTAGAGACTACATGTTTCCAGTAACAGCTGCTGTAAGACTGGCCATTTAGTGACTACATGTTTCCAGTAACAGCTGCTGTAAGACTGGCCATTTAGAGACTACATGTTTCCAGTATCAGCAACAGCTGCTGTAAGACTGACCATTTAGAGACTACATGTTTCCAGTAACAGCTGCTGTAAGACTGGCCATTTAGAGACTACATGTTTCCAGCAACAGCTGCTGTAAGACTGGCCATTTAGAGACTACATGTTTCCATCAACAGCTGCTGTAAGACTGACCATTTAGAGACTACATGTTTCCAGCAACAGCTGCTGTAAGACTGGCCATTTAGAGACTACATGTTTCCAGCAACAGCTGCTGTAAGACTGGCCATTTAGAGACTACATGTTTCCAGCAACAGCTGCTGTAAGACTGGCCATTTAGTGGCTACATGTTTCCAGTAACAGCAACAGCTGCTGTAAGACTGGCCATTTAGAGACATGTTTCCAGTATCAGCAACAGCTGCTGTAAGACTGGCCATTTAGTGACTACATGTTTCCAGCAACAGCTGCTGTAAGACTGGCCATTTAGAGACATGTTTCCAGTATCAGCAACAGCTGCTGTAAGACTGGCCATTTAGAGACTACATGTTTCCAGCAACAGCTGCTGTAAGACTGGCCATTTAGAGACTACATGTTTCCAGCAACAGTTGCTGTAAGACTGGCCATTTAGTGACTACATGTTTCCAGCAACAGCTGCTGTAAGACTGGCCATTTAGAGACATGTTTCCAGTATCAGCAACAGCTGCTGTAAGACTGGCCATTTAGAGACTACATGTTTCCAGCAACAGCTGCTGTAAGACTGGCCATTTAGAGACTACATGTTTCCAGCAACAGTTGCTGTAAGACTGGCCATTTAGTGACTACATGTTTCCATCAACAGCTGCTGTAAGACTGGCCATTTAGTGACTACATGTTTCCAGCAACAGCTGCTGTAAGACTGGCCATTTAGTGACTACATGTTTCCAGCAACAGCTGCTGTAAGACTGGCCATTTAGAGACTACATGTTTCCAGCAACAGCTGCTGTAAGACTGGCCATTTAGAGACTACATGTTTCCATCAACAGCTGCTGTAAGACTGGCCATTTAGAGACTACATGTCAACAGCTGCTGTAAGACTGGCCATTTAGAGACTACATGTTTCCATCAACAGCTGCTGTAAGACTGGCCATTTAGAGACTACATGTTTCCAGCAACAGCTGCTGTAAGACTGGCCATTTAGAGACTACATGCTTCCATCAACAGCTGCTGTAAGACTGGCCATTTAGAGACTACATGTCAACAGCTGCTGTAAGACTGGCCATTTAGAGACTACATGTTTCCATCAACAGCTGCTGTAAGACTGGCCATTTAGAGACTACATGTTTCCAGCAACAGCTGCTGTAAGACTGGCCATTTAGAGACTACATGTTTCCAGCAACAGTTGCTGTAAGACTGGCCATTTAGTGACTACATGTTTCCAGCAACAGCTGCTGTAAGACTGGCCATTTAGAGACATGTTTCCAGTATCAGCAACAGCTGCTGTAAGACTGGCCATTTAGAGACTACATGTTTCCAGCAACAGCTGCTGTAAGACTGGCCATTTAGAGACTACATGTTTCCAGCAACAGTTGCTGTAAGACTGGCCATTTAGTGACTACATGTTTCCATCAACAGCTGCTGTAAGACTGGCCATTTAGTGACTACATGTTTCCAGCAACAGCTGCTGTAAGACTGGCCATTTAGTGACTACATGTTTCCAGCAACAGCTGCTGTAAGACTGGCCATTTAGAGACTACATGTTTCCAGCAACAGCTGCTGTAAGACTGGCCATTTAGAGACTACATGTTTCCAGTATCAGCAACAGCTGCTGTAAGACTGGCCATTTAGAGACTACATGTTTCCAGCAACAGCTGCTGTAAGACTGGCCATTTAGAGACTACATGTTTCCATCAACAGCTGCTGTAAGACTGGCCATTTAGAGACTACATGTCAACAGCTGCTGTAAGACTGGCCATTTAGAGACTACATGTTTCCATCAACAGCTGCTGTAAGACTGGCCATTTAGAGACTACATGTTTCCAGCAACAGCTGCTGTAAGACTGGCCATTTAGAGACTACATGTTTCCATCAACAGCTGCTGTAAGACTGGCCATTTAGAGACTACATGTCAACAGCTGCTGTAAGACTGGCCATTTAGAGACTACATGTCAACAGCTGCTGTAAGACTGGCAGTTTGGAGATCACAGAGGAGATTGTTGGTTTTATTTATAGCATTCATGTTGACATGTGGAGATACAAGTAGGAGAAGGAGGGGAGATGGTAGTTGTGGTGGCAGTATTGGGAGGAGGCAGGTTATGCCTTTAGTTATCACAACTTGGGCTGTGTATTGGACACGATCTCCATATCAGCAACCTGCTGTAGTTATGTGATATGAAGGGCAAATCATTGTCTCACTGTGTAAAGTACATGTATTTACTTTAACAGAATAGTTACAGTACATGAGTGTAATTGTGTCCACATATAGGAATATCATTGATAGAGTAGTTAGAGCACTTGCGTATACATACATGTCTAACAATGCATTCAGTGTTTTACAATTGAATGTACTACATTGGTAGTCCTTTGGTGTGACAAAAAGACATGTTCAGTATAGCCTTGAGCAGCTGTAACATATCTTAGCCTGAAGTGTTTCCTAGCACACTAGTTGTAGTTACATCTAACCGACTGTTTAATTGATCACTCCCCAGGTATATGAAGTTCCTGGCCCAGTACAGGATTCACATGAACACCTTTGATAACCCAGACTTCCAGGAGCCACCAAATTTCATGCGAGAATATGAGACACAGGTGTGTGTGTGTGTGTGTGTGTGTGTTTTGTTTGTTTTGGTTTTTTGTAAAAACTCTAATTTATTTTGTTCTGCTACTCATGAATACAAGAGACATTCATTGACCTCTTTATGTAAGGGGCGTTCATTTTAATTCTGTTCGTACCGCACTGCGCGTAATTGCGTACGTTGAACATGATCATGTTATAGTCATGTGATAAGTACCAATGAATAAAAGAGCATGTGCTTATCATCCCATGATGCATAGGTTCTGTTTCTGACAGTTGAGAAAATGGCCGGGTTGATCCAAAATCCGTCCAAAGAAGCTAAAAGAGCAGTGATTCAGTTTCTTTCATTTGAAGGATGTCGACCAGTGGACACTCATCAAAGAATGCAGGCAGTGTACGGTAACAAATGTGTGTCAAAGACAACAGTGACAGGCTGGGCACGAATGTTTCGGAAAGGACGTCAGTTCACGACAGATCTTCGAGGGCCGGGTCAAGCGCATATTGTCACAACAGAAAAAACCATCGCTAAAACTGATGCAGCAGTACAGATGAACCGTTGTCAAAGCGTACGTTTGCTAGTGAAATAATTTGATCTGTCAATTGGAACAATTCAAAAGGTCGTTCGTAAGAAACTGCAATATCGGAAGTTGTGTTCACAGTGGTTACCACGGATGTTGACCAGCCACCAAAAAGAGGAAAGCATGGGATGGTGTTTGAACCACTTGCTGCATTACAGAGTGGAGGGTGTTGCATTTCTCTTGCGCATATTGGCAGGCGATGAATCATGGTGTCACCACGTTGAGCCTAGCAGCAAAAGAGAGAGCATGCAATGGAAGCATGCTGGATCACCAAAAGCCAAAAAATTCAAGTTACAGGTTTCCGCTGGTATAGTTATGCTGAGTGCAATTTTTGACCATGAAGGGCTATTGTTGGCCGATTTTAAAGAACCTGGTATCAACATCAACTCTACCCACTATTTGCAAACACTAGACAAGCTACAAAAAGCCATCAAGAATAAACGACCCGGCATGCTTTCTTGCGGTGTGATTATGTTGCACGGTAATGCTCGTCGCATGTCGCAAAGATTGTGCAGGAAGCATTAGCAAGAAAGAAGTCGGAAATTCTGCAACATCCAGCCTATAGTCCTGATTTGTCACCATGTGATGTTCATTTGTTCGGACCTCTAAAAAAAGCTCTCAAGGGGCAACGATTTCACACTGATGCAGACATAATGAACGCGGTAAACACTTGGTTCAGTGAGCAACCACAATCCTTTTTTGCGGATGGCATTCGCCGCCTACCTAAGCAATGGGATGCTTGCCTGAATGCCTACAGCGGCTTCTTCTGACCAACCCATGGTGCATAATTCATTCAAAATGAATGCTTTGTTTAATTCTACCACACTTGTTAATGTTTCTTTCATGCTTTTGTAATAAAGCCATTGGAACGGGGTTCAAATGAACGTCCCTAATATGTTATGCAAAAATGGAAATTTATATTAAAGAAATGTTGTAAATGTACAGTAGACGAGGTGTCAGCTCTTGTGAATGTACAGTAGAAGATGTGTTAATTCTAGTGGCAGACTTCTCATCTTAAATGAATGTGCAACACAAGACTTGTCAACTCTTGTCATTGTGCAACACTAGACTTGTCAACTCTTGTCATTGTGCAACACTAGACTTGTCAACTCTTGTCAACTCTTGTCATTGTGCAACACTAGACTTGTCAACTCTTGTCATTGTGCAACTTTGGACATGTCAACTCTTGTCATTGCGCAACACTAGACTGTTAACTCTTGTCATTGTGCAACTTTGGACATGTCAACCCTTGTCATTGTGCAACTTTTAACATGTCAACTCTTGTCATTGTGCAACACTAGACTTGTCAACTCTTGTCATTGTGCAACACTAGACTTGTCAACTCTTGTCATTGTGCAACACTAGACTTGTCAACTCTTGTCATTGTGCAACACTAGACTTGTCAACTCTTGTCATTGTGCAACACTAGACTTGTCAACTCTTGTCATTGTGCAACTTTGGACATGTCAACTCTTGTCATTGTGCAACACTAGACTTGTCAACTCTTGTCAACTCTTGTCATTGTGCAACACTAGACTTGTCAACTCTTGTCATTGTGCAACACTAGACTTGTCAACTCTTGTCATTGCGCAACACTAGACTTGTCAACTCTTGTCATTGTGCAACACTAGACTTGTCAACTCTTGTCATTGTGCAACACTAGACTTGTCAACTCTTGTCATTGTGCAACACTAGACTTGTCAACTCTTGTCATTGTGCAACACTAGACTTGTCAACTCTTGTTATTGTGCAACACTAGACTTGTCAACTCTTGTCAACTCTTGTCATTGTGCAACACTAGACTTGTCAACTCTTGTCATTGTGCAACTTTGGACATGTCAACCCTTGTCATTGTGCAACTTTTAACATGTCAACTCTTGTCATTGTGCAACACTAGACTTGTCAACTCTTGTCATTGTGCAACACTAGACTTTTCAACTCTTGTCATTGTGCAGTACTAGACTTGTCAACTCTTGTCATTGTGCAACACTAGACTTGTCAACTCTTGTCATTCTGCAATACTAGACTTGTCAACTCTTGTCAACTCTTGTCATTGTGCAACACTAGACTTTTCAACTCTTGTCATTGTGCAACTTTGGACATGTCAACTCTTGTCATTATGCAACACTAGACTTGTTAACTCTTGTCATTGTGCAACTTTGGACATGTCAACCCTTGTCATTGTGCAACTTTTAACATGTCAACTTTTGTCATTGTGCAACACTAGACTTGTTAACTCTTGTCATTGTGCAACACTAGACTTGTCAACTCTTGTCATTGTGCAACACTAGACTTTTCAACTCTTGTCATTGTGCAGTACTAGACTTGTCAACTCTTGTCATTGTGCAACACTAGACTTGTCAACTCTTGTCATTCTGCAATACTAGACTTGTCAACTCTTGTCAACTCTTGTCATTGTGCAACACTAGACTTGTCAACTCTTGTCATTGTGCAACTTTGGACATGTCAACTCTTGTCATTATGCAACACTAGACTTGTTAACTCTTGTCATTGTGCAACTTTGGACATGTCAACCCTTGTCATTGTGCAACTTTTAACATGTCAACTCTTGTCATTGTGCAACACTAGACTGTCAACTCTTGTCATGGTACAACTTTGGACATGTCAGCACTTGTCATTGTGCAACTTTGGACATGTCAACTCTTGTCATTATGCAAATTATGACATGTGAACTCTTGTCATTGTCCAACTTTGGACATGTCAACTCTTGTCATAGTGCAAATGTTGACATGTCAACTCTTGTCATTGTGCAACTTTTGATATGTCAACTTGTGTCATTGTGCAACTTTGGACATGTCAACTCTTGTCACTGTGCAGCTTTGGACATGTCAACCCTTGTCATTATGCAACTCTGGACATGTCAACTCTTGTCATAGTGCAAATTTTGACATGTTAACTCTTGTCATTGTGCAACTTTTGACATGTTAGCTCTTGTCATAGTGCAAATTTCAACATATCAACTCTAGTCATTGTTTAACTTTTGACATGTCAGCTCTTGTCCTAGTGCAACTTTGGAATGTCAGCTCTTGTCATATTACAACTTTGGACATGTCAACTCTTGTCATTGTGCAACACTGGATGGTCAACTATTGTCATTATGCAACACTAGACTTGTCAACTCTTGTCATTGTACAACTTTGGACATGTCAAATCTTGTCATTGTGCAACTTTGGACGTGTCAACTCTTGTCATAGTGCAACTTTGGACATGTTAACTCTTGTTATTGTGCAACTTTGGACATGTCAACTCTTGTCATTGTGCAGTTTTGGACATGTCAACTCTTGTCATAGTGCAACATCAGGCTCATGAATAAAAATGAATGTGCAACATTAGATTAGTCAAGTCTTGTGCACATTTAACATCATACTTGTCAATTATTGTGCATGTGCAATACTAGACATGTCTACTCTTGTGAATATGCAATACTAGACATGTCTACTCTTGTGAATATGCAATACTAGACTTATCACCTCTTGTGAATGAGTGTAGACTGAAGATATTGAGATAAATGTTACTAATTGACAATAATAGCTATCCATATATTATATTTTTCTGTGGCCCAAGTAATACGTAATTAAAACAGTGAATGTTCATGTACACTCTGCAGAGCTTGAATATGTATGTGCCACCTGATGAGGCTATTGCTGACATGGGTGAAGTCAAAATGACATTTGATGAGGGTGGTATGGAACACTTCACGCACACCGGACACGACCCAAGAGTGGCTGCTGTTGTGAACCCTATATACCAAGGGTAAGTCAGTATGTCAACCCTATATACCAGGGGTAAGTCAGTATGTCAACCCTATATACCAGGGGTAAGTCATGTCAACCCTATATACCAGGGGTAAGTCAGTCTGTCAACCCTATATACCAGGGGTAAGTCATGTCAATCCTATATACCAGGGGTAAGTCATGTCAACCCTATATACCAGGGGTAAGTCATGTCAACCCTATATACCAGGGGTAAGTCATGTCAACCCTATATACCAGGGGTAAGTCAGTATGTCATCCCTATATACCAGGGGTAAGTCATGTCAACCCTATATACCAGGGGTAAGTCAGTATGTCAATCCTATATACCAGGGGTAAGTCAGTATGTCAATCCTATATATCAGGGGTAAGTCATGTCAACCCTATATACCAGGGGTAAGTCAGTATGTCAACCCTATATACCAGGGGTAAGTCATGTCAACCCTATATACCAGGGGTAAGTCATGTCAATCCTATATACCAGGGGTAAGTCATGTCAACCCTATATACCAGGGGTAAGTCATGTCAACCCTATATACCAGGGGTAAGTCATGTCAACCCTATATACCAGGGGTAAGTCATGTCAACCCTATATACCAGGGGTAAGTCATGTCAACCCTATATACCAGGGGTAAGTCATGTCAACCCTATATACCAGGGGTCAGTCCTGTCAACCCTATATACCAGGGGTCAGTCATGTCCACCCTATATACCAGGGGTCAGTCATGTCCACCCTATATACCAGGGGTCAGTCATGTCCACCCTATATACCAGGGGTCAGTCATGTCCACCCTATATACCAGGGGTCAGTCATGTCCACCCTATATACCAGGGGTCAGTCATGTCCACCCTATATACCAGGGGTCAGTCAGTATGTCAACCCTATATACCAGGGGTCAGTCAGTATGTCAACCCTATATACCAGGGGTCAGTCACTTTGTCAACCCTATATACCAGGGGTCAGTCACTTTGTCAACCCTATATACCAGGGGTCAGTCAGTCTGTCAATAGTCGGCAAATATGATGGAAACAACATGTAGCTTTTGTATCATAGTCTGTGTAGTTTTGTGTAGCAGGTCTATGACATAGACAAGAGATGGGGAGAAATATCAGCTTTGTGAATTGCCACTGGTGGAATATGAATAATAATGAGTGGAGTTAGGATAATGCACTGGGTGTCAATAAACAATAAGAAGACAGGCTGAAGTATCACTCATGTGTGTGGTTGCAGTTAGACATATAAAAAAACAACAACACACACACACACACAGACCAGACCAGACAGACAGACAGAGAGACAGACAGACAGAGAGACAGACAGACAGGCAGACAGGCAGACAGACAGAGAGACAGAGACAACACTAGGCAAGTTTACAGTTTGTGAAAGTTTTGTAAGGAGTAAGTGATAATTTTAGATACCTAGGGGCATTTATAACATCAGATGGAAGATGTACAACAGAGATTAGGAGCAGAATAGGGCAGACAAAAGCCGCATTTCAGAAAATGAAGCGTATCTTATGCAATAAGTCACTATCACTGAATGTAAGAAAGAGAGTGCTGAAATGCTATGTAGAACCAGTTTTGCTGTATGGCAGTGAATCTTGGAATGTAAATGAACAAATTAAGAAGAAATTAGAAGCAGCAGAGATGTGGTTCCTGAGACGAATGTTGCGAATTCCTTGGACTGCCAGAGTAACTAACGACGACTGCCTGAAACAGGCTAACGAAACTAGAACATTATATACAACAATAAGACAGAGACAAACAGCTTTCCTCGGTCATGTGATGAGAAGAGAGGCATTGGAGAACATCGTAACAACTGGAAAGATTGAGGGAAAGAGAGGCAGAGGTAGACTAAGAGAAGTGATGCTGGATGGATTGAGACGGTGGCATGGAGGAATATCAGCAGCAGAGTTGATCCAGAAAACCAAAGACCGAGATCTATGGAGAGCCATGAACGCCTACGCCAGCCGGCACGGCACTTGATGATGATGATGATGAAGTGAAAATACAGGAAGTAGACATTGGTCACTTTGACTAGACCATAGTTATAAATGATAGTGAGCAGCAATGACTATACTACAGGGCCTCTATCAACACAAGTAGAGAACACTGTTATGGAAACATCACATTGAAGATACTTATCTGATATGTGACAAGTCTAGACACATTTTCATTCTGCATTTCAACAGACAGGAAATGACAATATCAATCCAGGAACGCCAGAAACGAGGGGTGTAGAAGTGTGAAGTGGAACAGCCATAGAATAGCTAAGACAAGTGGAGGGACCCACAGGTGTCAACATGGACACATAAACATAAGCTAAGAAAAGTGGAGGGACACACGGGTGTCACATGGACACATAAACAAAAGCTAAGACAAGTGGAGGGACCCACAGGTGTCAACATGGACACATAAACATAAGCTAAGAAAAGTGGAGGGACACACGGGTGTCACATGGACACATAAACAAAAGCTAAGACAAGTGGAGGGACACACGGGTGTCAACGTGGACACATAAACAAAAGCTAAGACAAGTGGAGGGACCCACAGGTGTCAACATGGACACATAAACATAAGCTAAGACAAGTGGAGGGACACACAGGTGTCAACATGGACACATAAACATAAGCTAAGACAAGTGGAGGGACACACGGGTGTCAACATGGACACATAAACAAAAGCTAAGACAAGTGGAGGGACACACGGGTGTCAACATGGACACATAAACATAAGCTAAGACAAGTGGAGGGACACACGGGTGTCAACGTGGACACAAACAATAGCTAAGACAAGTGCGGGGTCACATGTGTCAACATGGACACAGAAACAATAGCTAAGACAAGTGCAGGGTCACATGTGTATCAACATGACACAGAAACAATAGCTAAGACAAGTGCAGGGTCACGTGTGTGTTAATATGGACACAGAAACAATAGCTAAGACAAGTGCAGGGTCACATGTGTATCAACATGACACAGAAACAATAGCTAAGACAAGTGCAGGGTCACGTGTGTGTTAATATGGACACAGAAACAATAGCTAAGACAAGTGCAGGGTCACATGTGTATCAACATGACACAGAAACAATAGCTAAGACAAGTGCAGGGTCACGTGTGTGTTAATATGGACACAGAAACAATAGCTAAGACAAGTGCAGGGTCACATGTGTATCAACATGACACAGAAACAATAGCTAAGACAAGTGCAGGGTCACATGTGTATCAACATGACACAGAAACAATAGCTAAGACAAGTGCAGGGTCACGTGTGTGTTAATATGGACACAGAAACAATAGCTAAGACAAGTGCAGGGTCACATGTGTATCAACATGACACAGAAACAATAGCTAAGACAAGTGCAGGGTCACATGTGTATCAACATGACACAGAAACAATAGCTAAGACAAGTGCAGGGTCACGTGTGTGTTAATATGGACACAGAAACAATAGCTAAGACAAGTGCAGGGTCACATGTGTATCAACATGACACAGAAACAATAGCTAAGACAAGTGCAGGGACACATGGGTGTCAACATGGACACAGAAACAATAGCTAAGACAAGTGCGGGGTCACATGTGTCAACATGGACACAGAAACAATAGCTAAGACAAGTGCAGGGTCACATGTGTATCAACATGACACAGAAACAATAGCTAAGACAAGTGCAGGGTCACATGTGTATCAACATGACACAGAAACAATAGCTAAGACAAGTGCAGGGTCACATGTGTATCAACATGACACAGAAACAATAGCTAAGACAAGTACAGGGTCACATGTGTATCAACATGACACAGAAACAATAGCTAAGACAAGTGCAGGGTCACATGTGTATCAACATGACACAGAAACAATAGCTAAGACAAGTGCAGGGTCACGTGTGTGTTAATATGGACACAGAAACAATAGCTAAGACAAGTGCAGGGTCACATGTGTATCAACATGACAAAGAAACAATAGCTAAGACAAGTGCAGGGTCACATGTGTATCAACATGACACAGAAACAATAGCTAAGACAAGTGCAGGGTCACGTGTGTGTTAATATGGACACAGAAACAATAGCTAAGACAAGTGCAGGGTCACATGTGTATCAACATGACACAGAAACAATAGCTAAGACAAGTGCAGGGTCACATGTGTATCAACATGACACAGAAACAATAGCTAAGACAAGTGCAGGGTCACATGTGTATCAACATGACACAGAAACAATAGCTAAGACAAGTGCAGGGTCACGTGTGTGTTAATATGGACACAGAAACAATAGCTAAGACAAGTGCAGGGTCACATGTGTATCAACATGACACAGAAACAATAGCTAAGACAAGTGCAGGGTCACGTGTGTGTTAATATGGACACAGAAACAATAGCTAAGACAAGTGCAGGGTCACATGTGTATCAACATGACACAGAAACAATAGCTAAGACAAGTGCAGGGTCACATGTGTGTCAACATGACACAGAAACAATAGCTAAGACAAGTGCAGGGTCAGATGTGTGTCAACATGGACACAGAAACAATAGCTAAGACAAGTGCAGGGTCACATGGGTGTCAACATGGACACAGAAACAACAACTAAGGCAAGGTTTGGGAAAGAAAGGTCAAGGCAAGCAGTGAACACATAAGGTCGACTGCTGGGCTGTCAGTGTAGCAAACATCTTAAGTAGTATTGTGTCATCTGACTATTGGCCGGTTCACATGACTTGTTATTCCCTTGACAGAGAGAAGGAGCAACATCTGGAGCATGGCTCCCCAAGCAAGCCAGACGGAGCCACCAATCTGTGACCACTGATTGTCTAGACTCACCCTACACAATATTTAACTAACTACTCCAGTCCTCTAGAAGCACATTATCTCTAACACTTTCTCTTTCAGTTGTAACAGTACTTCAGATGATTTATTTATTGACAATGGATGTGAACAATATATGATATGTAAACATGAACGTGTTTCAGATTTTATTTAGTTATCATCGTCATCTAGTGTAGCAAGAACATAACTGCAGTAAATACATGTCTGTCTGTATATCTTTCCTGGTAAATGAGTCAGCCGTTTATATTTTCTGAACTACTCTCATCACTGAGTTGGAGTCACAATCACATGTATGTCATATTGCTTATGGCAAGTACCAGAAAATGTGTGAAACATGTACCACCACAATATTTTGTTACAGAAAAGATATCATGTGTAATTTGTTCCCAAGCATTCCAGAGAGAAGAATCTGTGTTGTTATTATTTTCTAATGACCAAAGTTGCCTTATTATTACTGTAATAAGAAAAAATGCTGATTATAACATCTTCCATGTTTGTGAGAATGCAAGTTGTGTATGACAAGTTTACATCAGAGCCTGAATTGTGTGCGGGTTGATTTCATTCTAAATGTTGACCTTTGTGAGCAAATGTTTAAATATATTATTATCATGACTACACCTATTTTTATAGTACATGGTTTTTTTTGTTTGGTTCTTTTTTAAAAACTTCTTTAGCATAGAAACCTGTCTTTCTTCATCTAGCTCAGTAACAACTATCAATTGAATTTTGTTTCTGTTTTAAAAGTCCCCTAAAACAAAATATTAACACAAGTCTGATGTACTGTAGAAACTTCATAGAAATAAAATTCTCCTTCAACTGTGCCAGATGTAACATGAAGAATTACACACACAAAACAAGATGCATTGGTTGATCAAGCAGGAAGTTGCACTATCATGTGGACAGTTGAATGGAATGAAATGAGTTCATCCCCTAACTCCCCACAAAGTGCTGGACAGGCCATTCAACTTGACGTGATTAGTTTGTTCAGCATTCTATCACATCTTGGTGCTTGTGGTGTTGAGTTTGTCAGTCAGCTGCAGTACGAGTCTCTGTATTCTGTTTGTAGACATTCTCTTAATAAAATGTGTGGAAGTTGATGTAAAGCTTGTTGTAGTATGTAAGTCCAACTGAAGTTACTGTAAACATTGTTTAGTTATACAGACATATAGCAATTACATACAGTTATTGAATGATAGCTAACATCTGTTGTAAAACTGACACAAATGAAACACAACTGAAGATAAGGTGTATGTTTTCCATACTGCAGAAATGTCTTTTTTGTAACTATTACAATTTGTGCCAGTGACTAACAAGTAGTTGCCATTCATATATTCTCTGTCAGTTGTTGAGTAGCATTACACAGAGAATTATCAGCGTTCTCTTCTGTCATTCCATTCCAAATTTCACCATCATTAATTCATCAGTATACCAACACAGAACTGGCACTATTAATCGCCGGATGACGATGCATATGTGGGGGGAAGGGGCGGGGGGCTCTGTTGGGTGTGCAAGGATGATATCCCAACATATAACATAATGTTGACAGTTTTCTTGTTTCTATTTTTTGTCAACTTTTAATATCATTTGCCAAGGAATTACTTATTGAATCAAGTTAATTGAATTGTCCTGACATTTCTGATTTAGATGTATAGTTCAGTAATTATGAAGAGATAAGTTCACTATGTTGTATTGAAAACATGTTTGTTATAGCTGACAGTATGGAAAACATTCATATTTTCTTCAGTCTGTGCTTGATTTGTTTCATATAATTTACATCTGTATTAGATTGCATTCTTTCTTATGCTGAAATATACAAAGTAATTTATTTCTACCCTTGTTTTGATATAAAAGTATACATTTATAATAAATTGAATTTCTTACTGCATGGAAGCCATCTTATGTTTGTCATTTTGTTGTTGTGTGAATTTCACACAATGTGTGTGTAGCAGTGAGTTTTGACATTTAGCCCAGAGGTTCTCAGACTTCAGACTGCCTTTTACACACATGCAGCTATAGACTTCTGTCTCCTCTCTCTCACCCTTTCTGTCTCACACACTGAATATCTACTGCAAAGCCAAAATCTCATCTGTCCAACAACTCACCTTATTTCCCCAAGGGATGATACCTCCCACTTTGGGAACTACTCTTTTAGTATGTCTTTTTGTCTGTGTCATAATGAATGTCCTTTCTCAATCTTAGAAGTAAGAATGATACCTATGTGATGACTTGGTGTGTTGGAGCAACTCTTTGACCTGGCTATAAACTGCTCCTGGTCATGTGGTTGGCCGGGTTATTCTTGTTTCCTAATCAGTCATGGATTAACTGCCATGGGATGATTCATCATCTTATGCGACTTCCCATATCTGCCTGGCGACCGAAATGTCCTTGCGTTATAATACAACATTTCTGCTATCATATTAACTTTTAAGTCATAACTGGCATACATCATATTTTCCACCATCCATTTTTGTTAAGTCCAAACCTTCTTTTTGTTTGGAACAAAATCTGTTAAAACTGTTGCTGAAACAGCACCCAAACATTAATGATGGTAATTTTGGTATCATCGCCTCTGAAGTCATCACCTGGGAGAAGTCGCATCCTTTCCCCGTGATGCCTCTGATAGTATCACCTGGGAGGAGCCGCATCTCTTCCCCATGATGCCTCTGATGGTATCACCTGGGAGGAACCGCATCTTTTCCCCATGATGCCTCTGCAACGATTGTCTCAGCCATGATCAGGCAATCATGTCCTTATCTCCATTTAATCTTCCAATAATTAAAGTTGAGCAAATGTCACCTAGTGTGTCTGCAGCTTCCCTGCAAGAAGGGCCCTTTCACCAGAAGGCCAAGATGATGTGGCAGGCAATCAACAGGGCAGTCTAGTGGTTTAGGGCTTGAACATTTCCAGGGTCCCGGCTACATCGGGTCATAGATGGCAGCCCAGGGACCTTTGAAGTGGAGCTGGCTAATAAAAGAGTTTCCTAAATGTGAGATCATGAACCGCTAGAGATATCTGTTTGGTACTGATACATACTGTAACACAGGCCTGGCCGCTGGGCCTCACTGATTCTCTGCCAGCAGATGTTTAATCATCCTAAATATCTTCTCATATCTGTCATGGGTTTATATCGCCATCAAGTGCCATGTGGTTGGCGTAGGCGTTCATGGCTTTCCACAGATCTCGGTCTTTGGTGTTCTGGATCAACTCTGCTGATGATATTCCTTCATGCCACCGTTTCAATCCAACCAGCATCTTTTCTCTTGGTCGGCCTCTGCCTCTCTTCCTTTGATCTGTTAAGTTGTCAGGTTGTTCTCCCATGCATCACATGTCCAAAGAAAGCTGTTTGTCTCTTTCTTGTTGTATATATTGTTCTAATTTCATTAGCCTCTTTCAGGGAATCATCATTAGTTACTATGGCAGTCCAAGCATTCACAACATTCAGTTATTGCTTCAGGTGGGTAATAAATCAGGCTGATGATGATATAGTTATTGCTTTAGGTGGGTGATCAATCAAGTGCCATCAGTCAGGTCAGCTTAGATTAGTTTTCAATATCCTCTGTCCTGTATCTTTATGGTGCATTCTTATAATCTAAATAGGAAATACAGAAATTTTGAAAGAAGAAGTAAGACAAGGATATGTATTTTTCACCAGATCTCTTCTCACTACAGCGAAGTGGTGGCAAAGGAGATCAAAGATAGTCCAGGAGCATGAATCAGAAGTAATAACATAAATAATCTAGAAGAGACATAGCTGAATACAGAAGTGATTTATAATTGTAGTAACAATGTGAAAAAGGGACTCCATCGTTCTCAAGAAGATAGAAACAATGGTTACATCAAGAGAAAGATAAAACAAATCGTGATAACAATATAATGGAAAATATGCGACCATGATCACAAAATGAAATGTCACAATGAGACCATTAAATGTCACAATGGGACCACCGAATGTCGGAATGAGAGCACCAACTGTCAGAAAGAGGGCACAAAATGTCAGAATGAGTGCACTTAATGTTGCAATGACAGCACTGAATATCAGAAGGAGAGCACCAAATGTTAGAATGAGGGCACAAACTGTCAGAAAGAGGGCACAAAATGTCAGAATGAGAGCACCAAATGTTAGAATGGGGGCACTGAATGTCATAATGAGGGCACTGAATGTCAGAATGATAACACTTAATTTCAGAAAGAGGGCACCAAATGTCAGAATGAGGGCACTGAATGTCATAATGACAGCACTGAGTGTCACAATGAGGGCACTGTCAGAATGGCATCACTGAATGTCAAAATGAGTGCGCTGAATGTCACAATGAAAGCACTGAATGTCAAAATGAGATTAATGAATGTCAGAATGATAACACTTAATTTCAGAATGAGGGCACCGAATTTCACATTGAGATCACTTAAATTCTGAATGATAGCATCGAATGTCAGAATTGATTGATTGATTTAGGAACCGACATCACAGCATTTGGGACATTCCCATAAGCGCTCCGTCCCCATCCTCAGCAGCCAGCGAAGAGTTCCAACACTAATAGTACCAGTAGCAATCTGATTATATGTCCGTCTCGCCTTTCCTCTGAGCGTCGATGGTCGGCCAGATCCCTTCGTCACACCTCGCTGCCTCATTCTTACGAGACTATGGTGATCCATTTGCTCCTCCGAGGTGTACACGTGCTCCCACAAGGCCGCAACCACGTCTGTTTTGTCATGCATCAATGCTCCACCAAGTTTTGCCAAGCCAGCCAATCTGTCCGCCTGTTCATTCCCCAGCACATCGGCATGCCCCGGAGAAAAGATCCAGGCGATGCTTGCCACCCATGACCTCCGAAGCGAAGCAAGCCACTCTGCACGAAGCTTGCCTGTTCTCACCCTCCTCAGCATGCTTTCTGAGTCAGTTACAATCACAATGTGTGTATGTATCGTGTTCTCTATCCAGCGGAAAGCTGCACTGACCGCCTCCACCTCCATTCTTAAGCTAGATGTTGTGTTATCATACGCCAGGCTCTCCTGCACCAAATGCCGACCATTAGCTTTTGCCAAGAACCCCCAGGCACTTCTCCTACCTCTCAACACCGACCCATCTGTGTAGATAATCACATCACCCGGGCGAGAATTATCCTGAATTAGTTGCTGAATTTCCACTTCTGTGGCCCCTGCTGGCCACTCCCTGCACTCCCAGCTCAATGTGATTATAACTCTGCACAAGTCTGACTGCTCGGCTGGCACTCTGACCCACTCCTCTCCTCGCCTGATGTTCTCCAAGGGGCACACCTGTCTGATCGTATCCTCCGCCTGAGCCATCCATGATTTCCCTCTTATCAGTCTCTGACCCTTAACTTCGTCCAGCGCCTCGTGCAACGGGTGATCTGTGTCTGCAGCTACTCTGAGGTATGCCTTCGCCTGCATCACCTTGTGCCTACCAGCACAGAATGTCAGAATGAGGTCACTGAATGTCAGAATCAAAGCAGTAAATGTCAGAATGAGGTCACTGAATGTCAGAATCAAAGCAGTAAATGTCAGAATGAGAGCACAGAATGTCAGGATGAGGGTACTGAATGTCAGAATGAGAGCACTGACTTGTTAGATCTACATCATGCAGTGTATAATAGCTAGGCCATACAGTGACTCACAGATAAAGAACGGAGTTTGCATATCCATGAGTACCTTTGCTAGATTGAGTAGCGTTGTGAAACAAGAGATTTCGCCCCAAGCATGAACAATGATGGTAAGGTAGAGAGGTAGATATCTAGATGGTTTGGCTACATGGATAATCCAGACAAAAACACAGCTGATCCAAGACTCGGATGATCGTGTGAGATGGCGAAACATGGATGCCCACGCTTATCGGCATGGCACATGATGATGATGAGATGATGATGATGATCAAAACAGAGTTGTGAAGTTATTCTACACCTCGAGAAATAAGAGGACAGACTGAATGATGAACACTGACAGCCACCGCTGGCCATCAGTCTGTGTGTGAGCTCAGTGCTGGCTAGTCTGTGCACTGTCACGCGAGTTACATAACTGAAAGTTCCCAGCGTGGCACGCTTCACTGACCCAGGCAAAGGCGGGCGCTCGACAGTTACACTCGTCAAAACTTGCTCGTGCTGTCGGATAGCTTTCTCTGCAGGTAAGTCTGTCAGGACTTCAGAGAAATGTTGTGTTGCTACATGTGTCTGTGTGCACCCGCGATACCACCTTTCAACATCTACATTTATTTTGTTTAGAGATTCCTCTTCTGCACTTAATGCAGAGATATTGTAATCAGTCACTACATAATTATATGATTCTTCAGCGATTTGTTCTTTAGTTCCCGCAATCTATCTGTTTGTCTGTCTGTCTGCCTGCCTGCCTGTCTGTCATTCTGTCTGTCTGTCTGTCTGTCTGCCTGTCTGTCTGTCATTCTGTCTGTCTGCCTGCCTGTCTGTCTGTCTGTCTGTCTGTCTGTCTGTATACTGTCCCCTTATCCTGTATGCCGAAAATATAATGAGAAATGTCAGAGAGGATATAACCAAGGAGCAATATAATGCCCTAAATATCGCTACAACTAATGACTGGGACAGTGTAGGTACAAGTAATTACTGGGACAGTGTAGGTACAAGTAATGATTGGGACAGTGTAGGTACAAGTAATGATTGAGAAAGTGT
Organism: Cepaea hortensis; assembly: GCA_963921405.1. Taxonomy (NCBI): domain Eukaryota; kingdom Metazoa; phylum Mollusca; class Gastropoda; order Stylommatophora; family Helicidae; genus Cepaea; species Cepaea hortensis. The sequence goes on along the minus strand of OY992880.1, from coordinate 15,306,079 downwards.
TGCTACAAGTAATGATTGGGAAAGTGTATGTACAAGTAATGATTGGGACAGTGTAGGTACAAGTAATGATTGAGAAAGTGTAGGTACAAGTAATGATTGAGAAAGTGTAGGTACAAGTAATGATTGGGACAGTGAAGGTACAAGTAATGATTGGGACAGTGTAGGTACAAGTAATGATTGGGACAGTGTAGGTACAAGTAAAGATTGGGACAGTGTAGGTACAAGTAATGACTGGGACAGTGTAGATACAAGTAATGATTGGGACAGTGTAGGTACAAGTAATTATTGGGTCAGTGTAAGTACAAGTAATGACTGGGACAGTGTAAGTACAAGACATGACTGAGAAAGTGTAGGTACAAGTAATTACTGGGACAGTGTAGATACAAGTAATGACTGGGACGGTGTAGATACAAGTAATGACTGGGACAGTGTAAGTACAAGTAATGATTGGGACAGTGTAAGTACAAGTAATAACTGGGACAGTGTAGGTACAAGTAATTACTGGGACAGTGTAGGTACAAGTAATGATTGGGACAGTGTAGGTACAAACAATGATTGGGACAGTGTGGGTACAAGTAATGATTGGGACAGTGTAGGTACAAACAATGATTGGGACAGTGTAGGTACAAGTAATGATTGGGACAGTGTAGGTACAAGTAATGATTGGGACAGTGTAGGTACAAGTAATGATTGGGACAGTGTAGGTACAAGTAATGATTGAGACAGTGTAGGTACAAGTAATGATTGGGACAGTGAAGGTACAAGTAATGATTGAGAAAGTGTAGCTACAAGTAATGATTGAGAAAGTGTAGGTACAAGTAATGATTGGGACAGTCTAGGTTCAAACAATGACTGGGACAGTGTAGGTACAAGTAATGATTGGGACAGTGTAGGTACAAGTAATGATTGGGAAAGTGTAGGTACACGTAATGATTGGGACAGTGTAAGTACAACTAATGAATGGGACAGTGTAGGTACAAGTAATGATTGGGACAGTGTAGGTACAAGTAATGATTGGGACAGTGTGGGTACAAGTAATGATTGGGACAGTGTGGGTACAAGTAATGATTGGGACAGTGTAGGTACAAGTAATGATTGGGACAGTGTAGGTACAAGTAATGATTGGGACAGTGTAGGTACAAGTAATGATTGGGACAGTGTAGGTACAAGTAATGATTGGGACAGTGTAGGTACAAGTAATGACTGGGACAGTGTAGGTACAAGTAATGATTGGGACAGTGTAGGTACAAGTAATGATTGGGACAGTGTAGGTACAAGTAATGATTGGGACAGTGTAGGTACAAGTAATGACTGGGACAGTGTAGGTACAAGTAATGATTGGGACAGTGTAGGTACAAGTAATGATTGGGACAGTGTAGGTACAAGTAATGATTGGGACAGTGTAGGTACAAGTAATGATTGGGACAGTGTAGGTACAAGTAATGATTGGGACAGTGTAGGTACAAGTAATGATTGGGACAGTGTAGGTACAAGTAATTATTGGGACAGTGTAGGTACAAGTAATGACTGGGACAGTGTAGGTACAAGTAATGATTGGGACAGTGTAGGTACAAGTAATGATTTGGACAGTGTGGGTACAAGTAATGATTGGGACAGTGTGGGTACAAGTAATGATTGGGACAGTGTAGGTACAAGTAATGATTGGGACAGTGTAGGTACAAGTAATGATTGGGACAGTGTGGGTACAAGTAATGATTGGGACAGTGTAGGTACAAGTAATGATTGGGACAGTGTGGGTACAAGTAATGATTGGGACAGTGTGGGTACAAGTAATGATTGGGACAGTGTAGGTACAAGTAATGATTGGGACAGTGTAGGTACAAGTAATGATTGGGACAGTGTGGGTACAAGTAATGATTGGGACAGTGTAGGTACAAGTAATGATTTGGACAGTGTAGGTACAAGTAATGACTGGGACAGTGTGGGTACGTGTAATTACTGGGACAGTAAGGAAAACTGTCAACGTTGGGTCGCATTAGCTGCAGCTCACGAGTCTTGCCCGAGACGCCTGGTCGCCTGGTCGCCTGGTCGCCATGTTTATCTAAAACAACGGAGGTCCTACAGCGTGACCTGGAGAATCTTGCCGTGGTGGGAGCGACGTTCTGTAGAGGACCGACCTATTACGAGATAATTATAAGGACATGTCCTCTAGTACGTCAGTCTGGTGTGGTACAGATGATGCCAGGTGATTCTTCAGGGACACAAAAAAGTATATGACGTAAACAGTACAAACTTAAGGACACTTGTCGCCGCAATAAAACCTATTGGGTATGTGGTCAAATTGTCCTAGCAATAAGACCAATTGGGTATGTGGTCAAATTGTCCCCTCAATATGACCTATTGGGTGTGTGGTCAAAAAGTCCCCGCAATAAGACCTACTGCGTATGTGGTCAAATAGTCCCCGCAATAAGACCTATTGGGTATGTGGTCAAAATGTCTCCGCAATAAGACATATTGGGTGTTGCTGAAGAGTGTCTTAACGAACTTCAATCAAAACTATTTAACAGATAAGGTGTCCAGGGTGTGACCCTCTTTCAACAAACTTGAAGCAGGAAAACTTAACGGCAATCAAAAGGACTGAAGATCGGCAAGTAAATCATTTCTCGTGTAATTTTCAAACGTAAACATGATGATGACGTACGAGTAATCAATCGTCGAAACACTAGCCCTTCTAATTGACCTTGCCGTAATATCTCCAGTCTCGTTTGGATCTGTTGCCTTCGTTCTATTCTTTTCAGGCTCCTATATCCTTCCTACTTTTGACGTTGTCCTTTGCCATCTATATTGGCCACAATGATGTCGTCCTGCTCTTCAATATTCTTTTCCAAGGTCTGGACAATTTCAATGTGCCGTTTCCCTGTTGGAATCCATGATCTGACTCTCGTAACTATTGATAAACCAAACTGACGTGATGCGCTAGTTTCTTAGTTATATCTGAGTTTCTGATCGAGAGTTCTGCTCCTTCTGTTTTTCGCGTCATGGACTTCAGTCACGACTTGGCAGGTATGTGGTCAAATTGTCCTCGCAATAAGACCAATTGGGTATGTGGTCAAATTGTCCCCTCAATATGACCTATTGGGTGTGTGGTCAAAAAGTCCCCGCAATAAGACCTATTGGGTATATGGTCACATCGTCCCCGCAATAAGACCTACTGGGTAAGTGGTCAAATATAAAAGACCTATTTACACGCCTTTGGTAAGGATGACTCTCATGTCCTTTTCAGGACCCATCCCCCACTGGTCCAAGCCCGACACCCAGCTCACGCCTGTGGCTCCTAGTAGTTGTCAGCATGCGACAGCGGCCGCCCCCCGGGCAATAGCTGTGAGAGGCTGGTTAAACCAGGCGCGGGTAGCCGATTTGGTGTCAAACCAAGCGGTGAAGTAGGGTATGCCTACCCAGCATGTGAAGACAGGATCCGGCAGACTGCGCGGAAGAAATCATTCCTGATTCAACGGGCAAGACGGCGTTTACCTGCAAAGCGTTGTGGATCGTAATGAGCACGGCAAGGCACGTAGAGCGCCCTGGTCATCCACTGCACCTGTATTCGTCTCCGGTCGTCTTGACTTGTCCTGCCACTGGATTCAAATGGACTCAGGCGAGAAAGTGAGGTCGACGAATTGCGCAACTCTTCCTCACTTTAATCCAATTCATCGCGCAAGTTATTCTTCATCCAACGTCAAATATCACCTTCAAGCCTTGTGGCGATGGGCGAGCGGCGAAGCGGCAGGCGTGGGTGCGCTGGTAGCCGTAGTCGCAGACCTGCACACAGGCGGCTCAGGCCATATGGTCGTCTTCTACTGACCGGAGCAGCAGTGGGATTCGGCAGCCCCCTGAGCGACTGAGCAGCCCTCTATAGGAACACACTGCTCACCTCCATAGCATGAGGAAGGGGCTATAAAAGGTGCCCTAAACATTGTCTGCTCCATCACTACCTAACCAGCTAGCCGCGGTTGGTAGGTACCCTAAACTGCGGTCGACATACAGGTAAAGCTAAAAGAGCAAACAATATTCCCTTAACAATCGGAACTTGGAATGTATGCACCCTACTTGACAGAGTTGGCGCGTCGGGTCCAGAGAGATGAACAGCACTGATTGGGAGAGAGCTGGGCAGGTGCAACATCGACATTGCAGCCTTGAGCGAGACACAACTTGCAGAAGAAGGCCAAATCTGTGAAATAGGTGCCGGCTACAAATTTTTCTGGAGTGGAAGGAAAAGCGAGGAAAGACGCCAATCCGGTGTGGGATTTGCCATTAAGTCAGCCCTGGTCGGCAAACTAGCTGGATTTCCAAAGGCTATAAACGACAGGCTCGTGACCATTACATTTCCCCTGCTGAATGGGAGGAAGCATGCAACCATTGTGAGTGTCTACGCACCAACTATGACCAATGAAGATGATGTCAAGAACAAGTTCTATGAGGACCTGCACAATGTATTAACATCTGTTCCCAAAGGAGACAAACTTATATTCCTTGGGGATTTCAATGCCAGAGTAGGCACGGACACCACCTCTTGGAGTGGCATTATTGGAAAGCACGGAGTCAGAAATTGTAACAGCAATGGACTCCTCCTTCTTCAGACATGTGCCGAACACGATCTCCTGATTACCAACACAATATTCCGTCTCCCCATGAGAAACAGGACATCGTGGATGCACCCTCGATCGAAACACTGGCACCTCTTTGACTATGTCATCGTCAGGAGGAGTATAGACAAGACGTTCGGGTGACAAAATCCATGTGTGGTGCCAAATGCTGGACAGACCATCGTCTTATGATCTCGAAAATAAACATTTACATCAAACCACCACGGCGTCCCCAAGGGGTGAAAATGCAAAAAAAAAAAAAAAACAACAACTAAATGTCACCCTCCTAAATAGCAAGAAAATGCAGCTGTCGTTTGAAAATATGCTGGAAGACCGCCTCAAGCCCAATGCTGCAGCTAAACAGGATACAGAAACAGAGTGGAGAGCCCTAAAGGACATAATTTACAACACTGCTATGGAAATCCTGGGTCCAACCCCCCGAAAGCATGAAGACTGGTTTGATGAAAATTCCGAAGACATCAACCAATTGCTGGCCGAGAAACATCTTCTCCTCAAGGCACATTTGAATGACCCGAAGTCAACATAAAAAAGATGCCTTCAAGAACATTCAGAGAGTAGTGCAGCAGAAACTTCGGCACATGCGGGACTCCTGGCTGAGCAGCAAAGCTGATGAAATTCAAGGCTTTGCTGACAGACATGATATGAATAACTTCTACGACTCACTGAGAGCGGTCGATGGTCCTAAATCACCAGGCACAGCTCCTCTCCTCAGTGCAGACGGGGGAACATTGGTCACCGATAAGAAAGACATCCTTCAGCGCTGGGCAGAACATTTCAGCAACATCTTAAATGCAACTTCCTTCTTCGATGATGAAACCATCAAATGTCTTCCTCAAGTTCCCATCAATGATACACTTGATGACCTGCCAATCACAGTGGAAGTAAACAAAGCCATCCAGCAACTCTCCAGCGGCAAGGCACCTGGTCCGGACTCCATCTCGGCAGAGATATACAAGGCAGGTGGGCTGGTCCTAACAGAGCAGCTTCACCAAGTCTTTACAAACATATGGGTGAACGGGACCATGCCACAAGATTTCAAGGACGCGTCAATAGTCCACCTTTACAAACGAAAATGAAACCGCCAATCCTGTGACAACCACCGAGGCATCTCCTTGCTTTCAATTGCAGGGAAGATACTCGCCAGAATTCTTCTCAATCGCCTCACGGTCCATCTCGATCAAGGTCTTCTTCCTGAGAGTCAATGTGGCTTCAGAAAAGAACGTGGAACTGTTGACATGATTTTCGCTGCAAGGCAGCTGCAAGAGAAATGTCAGGAACAGAACTGTGAAATGTTCTCCACTTTCATTGACCTTACCAAGGCTTTTGATACAGTCAGCAGAGAAGGACTGGAAGATTATGGCAAAATATGGCTGTCCACGAAAGTTTGTCCAAATAGTGCGGCTATTTCATGATGGCATGCAGGCAAGAGTACAGGAAAATGGGGAACTGTCTGAGCCCTTTCCTGTCACCAATGGAGTGAAACAAGGATGTGTCCTGGCACCGACACTGTTCAGCCTCATGTTTTCAGCTATGTTGACGAATCCCTTCGAAAACAACGACATTGGAATAGACATCAACTACCGCATGGATGGAAAGTTATTCAATCTCAGAAGGCTGAAAGCTAAATCCAAAATTGACAGCGACACCGTCAGAGAGCTCCTGTTTGCTGATGATTGCGCTCTATAAGCCAACTCAGAGGCAGACATGCAACATAATGTTTCAGCTTTCTCACATGCCTGTGCCAACTTTGGGCTCAATGTCAACTTGGAGAAGACTGTAGTTATGTACCAGCCAGCTCCAGGGAATAATGACACTGTGCGGAATATCAAAGTGAATGGTCATAGTCTAAGTGTTGTGGACAAATTCACCTATCTTGGCAGCACTGTGTCACGAGCTGCCACAATTGATGATGAAGTGAATGCAAGAATCTCCAAGGCCAGCGCGGCATTTGGCAGACTGTACAAGAATGTATGGGACAGAAATGGAATAAGCCTGCAAACAAAGCTGAAAGTCTACAAAGCAGTTGTGTTATCCACACTGCTATATGCTTGTGAAACCTGGACTGTTTATCAGCGACACAGTCTGCTTTAGGAAGTTACTGAAGATTAAATGGCAAGACAAGATCCCAGACACTGAAGTCCTAGAAAGAGCATCCATGCCCAGTATCCACACTCTACTAGTGAAGAATCAGATTCGCTGGGCTGGTCACTTGACTCGCATGCCAGATCACAGGCTCCCTAAACGAATTTTTTTTACGGCGAGTTGCGTTGTAGTAAACGCTCCCAAGGCGGCCAGAGGAAACGCTTTAAAGACACTCTGAAAATCTCACTGAATGCTTTTGGAATTCATCATGACACCTGGGAGACTGCAGCCAGAGACCGAAATTCGTGGCGTGCATCATTACGCAAGGGTGCAGTCACTTGTGAGGCAACCAGGACTGCAAGAGCTGTGAAGAAAAGATAGAACAGAAAAACTACTGCAGAAAATCCTCCTCCAGAAACGTCGAGCATTCTTTGTCCCACATTGTCAAAGAACATTTCGAGCCAAAATAGGCCTTATCAGCCATCTTAGAACTCACGGCGCTATACTTTCAACCCCACTGGATGAAATGAATGGTCATCATCATTCTTGATGGACAAACATCAACATTTACATGCCTGGAGACGCACTGAAGGCACTGGACGGGCGATCTGGTCGTTGTAGCGCAGGTCTTCTTTACTTCCCAAGACATGTCCTGGTGTCCAGTTTGGGTTTAGTGGATCTGGCACCCCCAACACATGACCACAGTAATGGCAGGCCGGCGTTCTATCCCAAAACACATGACCGCAGTACAGGCAGGCCGGCGTTCTATCCCCCAACACATGACCACAGTACAGGCAGGCCAGCGTTCTATCTCCCAACACATGACCACAGTACAGGCAGGCCAGCGTTCTATCTCCCAACACATGACCACAGTACAGGCAGGCCAGCGTTCTATCTCCCAACACATGACCACAGTACAGGCAGGCCAGCGTTCTATCTCCCAACACATGACCACAGTACAGGCAGGCCAGCGTTCTATCCCCCAACACATGACCACAGTACAGGCAGGCCAGCGTTCTATCTCCCAACACATGATCGCGGTACAGGCAGGCCAGCGTTCTATCCCCCAACACATGACCACAGTACAAGCAGGCCAGCGTTCTATCCCCCAACACATGACCACAGTACAGGCAGGCCGGCGTTCTATCCCCCAACACATGACCATAGTACAGACAGGCCGGCGTTCTATCCCCCAATACATGACCACAGTACAGGCAGGCCAGCGTTCTATCTCCCAACACATGATCGCGGTACAGGCAGGCCAGCGTTCTATCCCCCAACACATGACCACAGTACAGGCAGGCCGGCGTTTTATCCCCCAACACATGACCACGGTACAGGCAGGCCGGCGTTTTATCTCCCAACACATGACCACAGTACAGGCAGGCCAACGTTCTATCCCCCAACACATGACCACAGTACAGGCAGGCCAGCGCTCTATCTCCCAACACATGACCACAGTACAGGCAGGCCAGCGTTCTATCCCCCAACACATGACCACAGTACAGGCAGGCCAGCGTTCTATCCCCCAACACATGACCACAGTACAGGCAGGCCGGCGTTCTATCCCCCAACACATGACCGCGGTACAGGCAGGCCAGCGTTCCATCCCCCAACACATGACCACAGTACAGGCAGGCCAGCGTTCTATCTCCCAACACATGATCGCGGTACAGGCAGGCCAGCGTTCTATCCCCCAACACATGACAACAGTACAGGCAGGCCAGCGTTCTATCTCCCAACACATGATCGCGGTACATGCAGGCCGGCGTTCTATCCCAAAACACATGACCACAGTACAGGCAGGCCGGCGTTCTATCCCCCAACACATGACCGCGGTACAGACAGGCCAGCGTTCTATCCCCCAACACATGACCACAGTACAGGCAGGCCAGCGTTCTATCTCCCAACACATGATCGCGGTACAGGCAGGCCAGCGTTCTATCCCCCAACACATGACCACAGTACAAGCAGGCCAGCGTTCTATCCCCCAACACATGACCACAGTACAGGCAGGCCAGCGTTCTATCTCCCAACACATGATCGCGGTACAGGCAGGCCAGCGTTCTATCCCCCAAACACATGACCACAGTACAGGCAGGCCAGCGTTCTATCCCCCAACACATGACCACGGTACAGGCAGGCCGGCGTTCTATCCCCCAACACATGACCACAGTACAGGCAGGCCAGCGTTCTATCTCCCAACACATGATCGCGGTACAGGCAGGCCAACATTCTATCCCCCAACACATGACCACGGTACAGGCAGGCCGGCGTTCTATCCCCCAACACATGACCACAGTACAGGCAGGCCAGCGAGTAGATGTATTATAGGGCTTTGGGGCCAAAAGGTTCGGGGCACCACAGGAGCGCCAAAACAACAGCCCTCTAGGGATCCAACCCCCCGGGCCCCCCCCCCCCAGGCCCCGGGGCGCACACCAAGCGGTGAACCGTCCCGGAGCGCTACTTAGAGCTATAGTATTGTATGGGGTACACACCATGGACACACATCAGTGGTTAAAAGCGAATCCAACACGACAGCGTATGTACTGTTGGAGGAATGCTGAAGGTGAGTGGACCCACTACCACCCCCCCAGGGGTTTGGTGCAACTACCAAAGATTTGAAGAGTCGCGCAGGGGACGTCGTCGTATTATAATTCACCACCGCAAGTGAATTAGAGCTACAACCTCCCAGGGTATATCAAGATGAATGGTTGTGAGTGGCCCAAACTCGGCACAGAGCAGCGCTGCGGCCGGTCTTGTGTTGGTCTTTTCTGTTCAAGGCACAATGCACAGGCGAAGCGGGGTGTGACCATAGAAGAGTGTATATTCTGTGAGAGGGGGGTTAAGCGTCCTTATGAGATGTGCGAGCGTTGTACGCTAGATGTCTTCCATAGGATGATTTGGAAGTTTGAGAGAAAGACCAACATCAAGTTGTGTCCATATAAAGGTATGAAGCTAGATTCTGATACCCAACCGGATTGTGTTTTAGAGACATGCCTACCTGCCAGTGGTTCAAGAGCCCCACAACATTTTGTGGAAAGCCCTCAAGACGACGCTTTTGCGACTATCATCTCCGGATCATACAACGCCAAGGCAGAAGAATAAGTGGGGGAACTATAATCGTTCATACTCCTTGGGGTTGGAGCTCCTTAGGAGTTCCACCAGACTGTTTGGAAACAATCGCTGAGGAGGATGTGCAGAACGGGTGAATGTCTAGCCTGCCAATTTGAAGCTGACTGGGATAGTGAACCGTGGAGCAGCGATGTATCGGTGGCTGCACGATGTATGGTTCTGCAACATACATACCACCCTTTTCGCTCTGGATAAAAACCAAACTTGCGGAGTGAACGGAGCAAGCGTGATCGTTTTGTTTCTGCGTGACAAGTTTTATGAGCCGCGCAAAGCGGGACAATTTTTTCTCGCTAAAAAAATTGCGCGACCCAGATACTCGAGCGGAGTTCAGAATTAGAGACTAGCGACTCAAACTTAAAATGAAGAATTGTAAGTGGCTTGTGCATGAAGGGGCCTCGATCCGGTGCGATCGCAGGTGCCGCGGCGAGTTCTGCTACAAACACCTCCAACTACTTAAAAAGGGTAGGAATGTGTTTGGGTGCACTATCTGTAATACAGTAGTACAGCAACCGTTCGATATGTGCCACACTTGTGATAGTGAACTAGCTGAGCGCTATGTGGCTCTGACAAGAGATTTGCCAGTAGACGATCCCATGGAGAAATTCATCGAGGTGAAAGAGGCTATGAAAAAAGAGCGCGCTATCTAGCGGGCGGGCTTCTGGCTGGTGGGGTGAAGTCAGTAAGCTCTTTTTTCTGGTGCAAGTCGGCAGAAACTTTGCGTCGAATTTCAGCCTGCTGTTGTCGAAATTTCACTGATTCATTCAGAATTAATTTAAATTCCGCATCAGAAATTTCCTGGTCCTGCAAGGCCGCCGAGACAAGATCGGAGATTGTTGAAAGTTTCGATTCAACCAAAATCCTGATTTCGTCATGTTTCTTGGCTTTAAGTGCGCATCTGCGAGCCACCAACTTACCAGCCGCCCCCAATAGCCCACATACGAGAGCACCTATCTCTAGGCCGAAGACAGCTGGTACTGCAATGGCTGTTGACAGAAGTCCCACACTCACCGTAAGCAGTGCTGTATCAATCCCATCCAAGACATTCACAACCCGATGGTACTTCTTATACAACAGAGACCGTTTTTCATGCTCAGCCTCCAAGCTCTTCTGTAGTCTAGTGATCTCTTGAAGACGAAAGGCCTGGTCGGGTGCCATTTTATATTAACCACACACATCTATATATTCAATTTGAGGTGATACGTTTTGAATCCTCCTCACTGATAAATTGTGTAGTAAACAAAAACTTGATAAGATGAATCCAAGGTGATACATTTATATTTCCTAAAACGATTTTATCAATTTTTTTAACCTCAACCGCAGGATCTGTCACACGCACTATTGGCCCACCATCCACAATATTAATAACAATCCACACCACTACTGAAGCCTTCTGAGATTTTACCTCAAAACCTTTCATAACCTCCCCCCAATTTGTAAATGGCCCCCCTGTAAGATAGAGCTTGAAATATATACTACTCCCAGCTACGGGGGTGAAGATAAAAGGGGGTGAAAACTGCTCACCTGCTACCAAAGAAAGGGAGTAAACGGCATTGTCACCTTTAAGAGTTAAGTCTCTATCCACACCATCAATTAGTACCCTACCAACTTCCACAACCTCAAGCCTATACGGCTGAATCCCCATGTTTGTAAGGTAGCTGAATTTATTATTCATCATCCCAATATAGGGATTTTTTACCTCAAACCATAACTTCCAGTCGGGAGGTCCCATTCGGCTGTCTACATACTCCTTTGCAGTTTTGAAATGTTCGGTCAAGCGCTTCACGAGCGCGTCCTCAAACGCCTTCGTGGCATCTTGAACCCATAGCACTGCACGTTTTGTAAGCTCAACATCATATGTCTTTGCCGTGTCTTTAACACACTCATCTACATATTTTTGTGTGGCCGCCTCATTATCTTCTGTAGGGTCTGGGAGACTAGTGATATGGTTACCATGCATATCGAGGACACCAGACAAGACACCACCACTAAGTTGAAGATAATCTTTCAAACCAGCATCAACATATGTCTTTGTAGCCATACCTTGGGTGCGCTCATCTATCACCCGCTTAACACCCGCATCTACATATACCTTCGTAGCCGCCCCCTGATCAGTTGTTGGGTCTGCTAAATTAGTGATGAGACGTTTTTGCATATCAAGATCCCCAGACAAGGCACCACCACTAAGTTTAAGATAGGGGAGCTCACCAATAGAGTCCCTAATTACTTTATCCTGAGTATCAACATAAGCCTTCGTAGCCAAATCTTTAGTACCCTCCTCCACCTTCTGCTTTATGGAACTCTCCAGCTGAGCTTTATCTGCTTCAACCTTCGTCTGTATCTCCTGAGCGCGCACAGTCACCATCCTCCTCAAGAGCCGCTGCGCCTCCACATCGTGAAAATCAACATATTTTTTAGTGGCCGCATCTTGCTCCCCAGTGGGCTCCCCCACACTAGTGAGACGAAACCCACCCATGGATAGTATACCTTGCATAGTGTCCCCATACTTGCGCACAAGCCCAGCCCGGCTGAGCTGTACAACAGTCCCAGCCTCTCCGCCGAACTTTCCAACAGACATGGTCTATACCATACGCAGTATTATGTCTTCAAATTGCTGCCCGCCCGCCAGCCCACGAATCACATGAAGACATAAATGACCACAGATCACGTCGTCTGCCCTCTGCAACTGAAAAGTCTGGGTGCGCACGGGGCACCCTAGATAATCCAGGATCTCCTGGGGCGGGTCAAGCCCAAAACTATCGAAGTAAACCGCCATAGGCCCCGCCTTGTAATAAGCCACCCAGTGGGTCCCCTCACCCTCTGATGAGTCTAGATTGACAATCCCACATTCCGGGCTGTGTAGAGCTGCGGGAAGACCATCGCGCATAAACACAAAGCGGAAGTGGGGTATATCCTTAGCCGCCTTCTCAATATCAAAGTTGCTTAATGCTTCTTTTTTTTCATCCCCTTACCACCTCTAGCCAGGTACACACCCTTACCCCCAAGCATGTCCCTAAGACCTGGTTGGTTGGCCAACACCAACTTCAAAATATCCTCTCCTAAACCCCCCCAGCTTAGGCCGCCCGGCCAGCGCCAACTTCATAACATCCTCCCCGAAACCCTGACCCATCCTCGCGCGACCAACTTGCTCAATACTGCGAGACACACCACCCCCTTCACGCATCACCCTACCCAGAAGGTCATCCCCAAAACCCCGACCCTCCATCGCCCGGTTATGACGAGCCTGATCAACTGCCTGTGCCACACCAGCAACTCCACCCATCAAGCCCCCCAGACCACCCAGCCAGGGGAGTGCCTTAGCCAAGAGAGGGATCACAGCCCCCAATGCGGGGAAAAACCCACCCACCTTAACCATCTTTTTGATCTGGCTCTTCGAGAAGGCCAGGTCAGCCCCAGAACCCGCCGCCACATTCTTCTTAATATGGTTAATCTGACGCTGGGTCAGGCCGACTTTATCAGCACCATACAGCTGCCCCACACCCAGGCGTAGGGTGGCGCCAGTGCCGTCTTTCGCCGCCTTGACCAACGTCTCTTTCTGCCCCGGAGAGAGGCTCAGCCCATATGATACCAGCGCCATAGTCATTTCACTATATCTCTAGTGTTTAATTCAAGACTGTAGTAAACTTCCTACCGTCAGATTCTAAGAACAGAGACTTATCTGCAATGACCACAGCGAAAGCCTTGGTGTCTGCAGGCACAGCAACATCAAATACCACCTTGAGGGTGATAGCCTGAACAGCGTTCTTAATGGCTTCAGACTGGGCGCGCATATCAATAACATGTATGGGGTAGAGCGCCACGAAATCCATAGGACTCACCAAGTTGGACGACTCCCGAGCTGTAATACCATAGAACGCCTCCTTGAAGTCGGCAAAAGCTTTGTAAGCCCGAGAGGTTTTATACTCTGCGAAGTCGATGTTCATATCCACTAGCGGATAGCGCGCGCTGTTGATCAGGGCGTGAATATTCTTCACCTTCACATGATCAAATACGGCACTGTTCTTCACCTGGTCGTTTTCACGACCTGTTTGAAAAGCCACCAGGATCCACCGAGGTTTCTCTGTTTGGGATTTAACCCCCAACTGCCAGGTGAAGGATGTGGACTGCGGCACCGCCAAGCTATCACACTGTAAGGCGCGGAAAGCCACAGGCACCCTAACCTTATTCTCTATCAGGGTCATGAGCGAGCTCATATAGCTCAGAGAGGGTATAACATGAGGCATCATCCAGGCGATCTTGGACAGTTCGATTTTACCCTCAGGCGCCGCCGCCGCACGATGGATGGTATGAGCATCGCTCTGGCGATCTAACAGTAGGGACTGCTTAACACCATGGAGCACCTTCTCATAATCATTGCAAAACCCAAAGAAATATTTGAGTGGAACACAGAAACTGAAGTTGCCCGGCGTTGTAGGTTTACCCATCATGATAAGCCGCCGCCTTTCCCAACCGGAATTCCCCGCCGCAGCAGCCCCCACATCAGAGTCTTTATACCAACACATATTGAGGCCTTCGCCCCAAGCAAAGTCCTCCCCACACGACAGAAGAGTCATCATGGTGGTGGCCTGCCCCGGATATGACACATCATCGATGGTGTTATTATTGAGTTGGTAACGTATTTTACCAAACATGAACGCAACAGCATTGTTAACCAAAGCCGCCTGACTATTCGCATCATAGGGAGCATCTCCAACAGCCTTGAGCTTGCCTTCTACTAGAAGATAGCTCTTGGAGGGGAGTGTGAAGGCATCCTGAGCGTGTATATCAATTTGGATGGTGTTATTCTGATTGAGGGCAGCTGGGTTCTGTGACTCATACTCCCGATACTCAAAGGATTCAATACCCTCATCGATATGCACAGGCTCGGAAATTTCAAGCATGGAAGTGCGTTGCTCATCCATGGTGATATTATAAACGTCTAGACTTATCTCTAATTGTCTTGAAACCTCCACCCCGGCTGGCGATATCCAACGCCTCCAGACTGGGCAGGACATCGGGCTGGACAGTGGGCTGGACAGCGAGCTGCTTTAAAACCTCAGCGCTCTTAGCTGTGAGTTCCCTCTTCAGCTGGGGTGGCAAAGGCTTGAGCGCGTCCACCAGCTTCTTGGCAGCCGCGCCTGCGGAGGCCACAGACTCCGTCGTCTTGGCCACATTCCTAACTAAGGGGCTGCCAACAAATTTGGCAACTTTACTGACAGCGCTGGGTATCACCTTAGCACCTGAAGAGACCAGACTTCCAACCGCCCGAGCTGCCGAGCCCAACCAATCGAACATCCCCCCACCTACCCGTCTCCGACGTCTTGGGAAAACATACATGGTTACACACTGCCAATATGTAGCCTTATAGTTATTTGCTCACCTCTAAAGTCTAATTGTACACCGTCTTGGTCAGTCAACCAGACACGTATGATGTGTATACTACCAGCTTGGTCAGTCAACCAGACGCGTATGCTGTGTATACTACCAGCTTGGTCAGTCAACCAGACGCGTATGCTGTGTATACTACCAGCTTGGTCAGTCAACCAGACACGTATGCCATGTATACTACCAGCTTGGGTGATAGGGAGGTAGACAGCAGTTCTGGGAGACTCTAAGATCTTATAGCCAGGGCACACGTTGGGGAAGAATGAGTAGATGGTGGGGTGGGATCCCCCACCGAGGTAAGACCCACTCACCACATTGCAATTGACCAGAATGCTATTCACATGGAAGATGTCAATTGGTTTCTCCCCTTCTTTATAGCCCATAGTCAGTATTTGTGGGTCAAACCCCAGTATTTATCTTAAAGTTGAAGCACCCATATCAACCTCATAGTCGGGGCTGGTTATCTTTACAAAAGCCCGAAGGGTTGAAGGGTTGGGTCCTATGGTGATGTAATACTTCTCCTCAGCCTTCTCATTCCAATCCTTGGCCTCCTCCATCTTTCTTTGAATCTCTCTATTGATCTGGGCGAGCTCATAGGCCCCCTCTTCTATAGTGATGGTTTTCCACTCCTTCTTCCCCACACGGTAGACAAAAGTATTGTTGGTGGAGTTAACATTGCTGATGGAGTTGTAGGTCTCTAGATTCAGCAAGGCCAGCTCGTATGACTTCTGAGGGTCAAGGTACAGCGCTGGGGAGTAGTAGGTTGTCCAGTCGCTTTTATCCGACGTTACCACCAGGGACATATTCTCCTTCGGTGCGAGTCGCACCTCCATCGCGGCGAGCCGGTCGCGGATGTCCTTCAACACTTGAAGCTCCATGTTTAATGAACAAAGATTCTTCTGTTCAACTTGATGGCCTGCTCCGTAGAGATCACTCCACTGCGCATAAGCTCATCCAATATCGCAGATATTTCTGTGTCAACACCTGTATTCCCCGCCTCCTTTGAGGCCACTAAAAAGGCTAGGCGCTCCACCAGAGTGTTGGGGTCGTTGTAGTATAATACACCACTACCTCGGATAAGTCCGTATTTTTTTCCCTTTTTGCTATAGACTGGTATTTTGGCAAGTTGGGCCAGCCGGCTAAATGTCTCAATAGCCTGTGGGGTGTATTGTCTTGTTTTGACGAACCGCTTGGTTAGGAGATCGTACAGCGTCTCATCGACTGGAGCCGACAATACTAGGGTGTCCCCATCAAAAGCTTGCAGCCGGCCCGCGGCCAGAGCTGCTGGATCAATAGTTAGGGCGCCGAATTTGCCTCCTCGGAGTTTCAGCCCTTGCCCACGAACAATAACTCCTTGTCGTTTATGTAATATAAGTTTAAGACGGTCCCTAAATAGCTGTATGTTCTCAATCTCATAATCTAAATCTCCAATTTTCTCCTGAGTGATACCCTTCTTCTTCTTCTTCCCCCCGAGCGTGTGTGAATTAAGTTTTGCGGACTTGCCAAGAAGCTTTTGAATGTCTGCATCTGGTGTGTTGATGAGTGCGCTAGGCTTTGGGAAGCCGTATTTGTTAAGAACTTCCTCATCTATGCCCTGATCCATGTCAATTATAATAGCTTCTGGAGGAGTCACTGGGGCTATGGCCTCCTCTGCTCTGACCTCCTCTGCTCTGGCCTCCTCCAGGGCTCTGGCTCTGTCCTCAATGGCCCTGTTCAATGCCGCAATGGCCTGAGCTAGCTCGTTAGCTTGTTTGTTTGTTCGTATAGCCAATGCACTGGTTTGTCTGTCAGCTATTTTAGCCAACTCGCCGGTCTGAGCTTTGATGATTTGGCTTATTGCCCCCGTTTGTTGCGCTGACCTATCTGCTACAGTTTTAGTAATCGGTGTGAAGAGTTTGGCTGCCTCCTGTTGTAAATCTGCTTCCCCCACCCTCTCCGCCAGAAACCGCTGCTTCAGGCGGTCCCGACGTGCTAGATAATCCTTCACAAAAGCGTTACGCTTTGCTTGGTTAGTCACATCAGCCCACATGTTGTCGCTATCACAATAACATATATTTAAATAGAAGACTTCGGGATATAGAACCGATCGAACCCACATCGGTATTTGCCATCGTGGGCCTTGCTGGTCAGGTCAATTACTGCGAAACCGTAAGGTTTGCTAGTGCACTCTGTGAAGAACTCCATGAATTCATCAAAGGGCATATCACCACCAACATAGGAGTCGTGGATGGCGCGCAGGTTCTTCGTGTCTTGGTTGAAGATCACCAATAGATTGGCATTGTCACGGATGGCCTGCTTGGGAATTCTGAAGAAGCTCTGGGTTAGGTAGAATGTGTCGGCACCGCCGTGCCGGCCCTGGCAGAAGTACTTCTCGATCGGCCCCAGCTTCTCCAGCATGACATCATCAAAGACCATGACAGCCCTCTCTTCAGGGTTCAGGTCCTCGACGGGGATGATGTCTTCGGCTGAGCTATGACAGGAGGCAATATTTTGCCCCGCAACCTCCCCGACAGACTCTGCCCAATCCTGGAGGAATTGGTACTTGTCCTGCCCCAAAGACTTCGAGTACAGGTGCAATCGGTCATAGTTTAGGTAGCCCGGCTTCAGCAGTAGGTTGAGCATCATGTTTGTTTTTCCGCACCCCGATGGTCCGCACACAACACAACGAACGGTGTCTGGCAGCAGGTTGAGCATCATGTTTGTTTTTCCGCACCCCGATGGCCCGCACACAACACAATGAATGGTGTCTGGCAGCAGGTTGAGCATCATGTTTGTTTTTCCGCACCCCGATGGTCCGCACACAACACAATGAATGGTGTCTGGCAGCAGGTTGAGCATCATGTTTGTTTTTCCGCACCCCGATGGTCCGCACACAACACAACGAACGGTGTCTGGCAGCAGGTTGAGCATCATGTTTGTTTTTCCGCACCCCGATGGCCCGCACACAACACAACGAACGGTGTCCGGCAGCAGGTTGAGCATCATGTTTGTTTTTCCGCACCCCGATGGTCCGCACACAACACAACGAACGGTGTCTGGCAGCAGGTTGAGCATCATGTTTGTTTTTCCGCACCCCGATGGCCCGCACACAACACAACGAACGGTGTCTGGCAGCAGGTTGAGCATCATGTTTGTTTTTCCGCACCCCGATGGCCCGCACACAACACAACGAACGGTGTCTGGCAGCAGGTTGAGCATCATGTTTGTTTTTCCGCACCCCGATGGCCCGCACACAACACAACGAACGGTGTCCGGCAGCAGGTTGAGCATCATGTTTGTTTTTCCGCACCCCGATGGTCCGCACACAACACAACGAACGGTGTCTGGCAGCAGGTTGAGCATCATGTTTGTTTTTCCGCACCCCGATGGCCCGCACACAACACAACGAACGGTGTCTGGCAGCAGGTTGAGCATCATGTTTGTTTTTCCGCACCCCGATGGCCCGCACACAACACAATGAATGGTGTCTGGCAGCAGGTTGAGCATCATGTTTGTTTTTCCGCACCCCGATGGCCCGCACACAACACAACGAACGGTGTCTGGCAGCAGGTTGAGCATCATGTTTGTTTTTCCACACCCCGATGGCCCGCACACAACACAACGAATGGTGTCCGGCAGCAGGTTGAGCATCATGTTTGTTTTTCCACACCCCGATGGCCCGCACACAACACAACGAACGGTGTCTGGCAGCAGGTTGAGCATCATGTTTGTTTTTCCACACCCCGATGGCCCGCACACAACACAACGAATGGTGTCCGGCAGCAGGTTGAGCATCATGTTTGTTTTTCCACACCCCGATGGCCCGCACACAACACAACGAATGGTGGCTGGCAGCAGGTTGAGCATCATGTTTGTTTTTCCACACCCCGATGGCCCGCACACAACACAACGAACGGTGTCTGGCAGCAGGTTGAGCATCATGTTTGTTTTTCCACACCCCGATGGCCCGCACACAACACAACGAATGGTGTCCGGCAGCAGCCAGTGGTGGTGGTGGCAGGCTTTGTCCTCAAGGTCGTAGTTGGTTATCTCCATTTTAAATATATACACATTTACAATATCTTCAATATGTATTGCCTGCGCTGTAAGAAGCAGACTCCTACGCTGGAGGAGTCAGAGGTCGTGCTGAAAAATCGTCGAATAACCAGGCGCGGTCTCTGTGAAGTTTGTGGTGCTAAGAAGAGCCAGATTGTTGGTATGGGGCTCCTCAACAAAGCACTGAATATGTTGCCTTTGCCTGAGCTGCATATGAGGCTGCCTGAGGGTGTCAGCTCTGAGGATGTTCCTGGAGGTTCGTTCCAGAATACAGGGAAATATAGCTACTGCGGCCCTTTCACTAAACTAGATAAGCGGATGGCCCAAGGCTATGAGGGGGCCAACACACTCGACCGCGCCTGCAAGGCTCACGACATTGCTTATGCGGCTCATAGCGATACAGCTAACCGCAACGTTGCTGATGATGTCCTAGCCGCGGCGGCTGAAAATATTGCAGCGTCTGGTGATGCCCCCGACTGGGAGAGTCGCGATGCTCGCATAGTCTCGGCCCTGATGTCTGCCAAGAGCCGCTTTGGTATGGGCGTGCCCTCGTTTTGAATATATAGACATCTGTAGTATATCAATATGTATTGTTTTCGGTGTAAGAGACAGACCCCCACTAAGGGTGGGACGATTAGCAAGATGAAGAATGGACGGCCGGTTAAGCGTGGCACCTGCGTTGTGTGGTGGAAGGAAGAGTCAGATTGTTAGTGGGAAAGGAATCATCTTTGGGCCCAAGTCACCAATCAAGGACATCCCCGTCTTGGGCTCCCTCTTGGGGTGGTTGTTATAGAGATATGTGATATGGCCTTACAATAATGGAGCGTGTTTACTACAGCCCGCAAGGTTATTGGAAAGGGCATTCAGCTGTGAAGAAGTTGGCCGCGGCAGCTAAGGTTAGCGAGACTGAGGCTAAGGAGTGGCTTCAGAAGCAGGCTATCTGGCAAATCTACCTGCCGCGGCCTCGCTACATTCCACGACCCCACATCGCCGAGTCCACACCGAATGCTGTCCATCAGGCAGATCTTTTGTTTCTCCCACATGATCGCGTTGGTTCTGGTCGCACGGCCAGGACCTATAGGTATGCCTTGACGGTGGTCGATGTTGCCTCACGCTACAAGGAGGCTGAGCCGCTAACAGATAAGAGTAGTGACGCGGTCGCATCAGCACTTGGGCGGATCTATAAACGCGGGCCGCTCAGATGGCCTAATCTTTTGCAGATTGACCCTGGGCGGGAATTTATGGGTGCCGTCAGTCAGCTGGTGGCTAAGCATAAGACACAGGTACGTCGTGGGCAGGCTGGGAACCATCGTCAGCAGGCCATTGTCGAGCGGTTCAACCGCACTCTGGCAGAGAGACTGTTCGGAGCCCAATATGTCCAGGAGTTGTTACTCGCTGCCCGAGGCTCAGATGAACGGTCGGTCGAATGGGTGAGAGCTCTACCCCGGGTAGTCGCTGCGATCAATAATGAGGTGACGCGTTTGACTGGTAGGAAGCCAGCTGAGGCGATTAAGGATTCGACCGTCTCCCACGCTCCAGCCGCGCCTGCCCGCCGCGCTATCGGGGGTAAGGAACCTTTGATTCCAGCCGACTCGCAGGTCAGGTATCTCTATTCGGCGGGCGAGCTTGAAGGGGGCCAGCGTCGGGCCACTGATCCTACATGGTCGCTGACTTTGCACAAGATTAGTCATATCACCCAGCAAGAGGGACAGCCCACTCTTTACTATCTGGTGGATGGGCCGGCTCGTGGTTTTGTGCGCGAGGAGCTGCTCATTGCTCCTCCAGACACACAGCTACCCCCTAGCAGGATTCTAGGAAGCCGTAGGCCCTAGTGTTGATACCATCAGCACAAATCCACTTTTTCGTGTCCATGGGGCTCAGAGATGTTTTGTTCATCTCATAAACCCCTATCTGGTGGCCCTTGCTTCGGATGGCAACCTGTGTGTGTTTGTATTCCCGCTGGCTGAACAGACTGTCCTTGTAGTATTCGTGTCTGAGGTCCTTCTTCACAACTGTCCGAGCCACTCCTTTGGCTTTCTTGATGTTTGTGGCCTCCTCTAGGATTGAGTACATCTTTGGTCTGAGACCGACGAACTCGGCTATCGAACGACCATTGCACTCGTCTTTGAATTTGCCGACCACCTTTTTATTCACAGTCGAATGGTTGGGGTGGCCGCGTGGTAAATCAGAGAAGTCGTACCAGTCGGGGTGAGTCTTCATGTCCGCGTACACATCCTCAGCCTCCACCTGAAGTAGAAGGGAGTCAGTATCTGTGTAGCAGAGCTGGAGTCTATTACCGTATTGGGGTTTAAGCCGGTTGTACCAGAAGTCGTACATGAGGTGCTTGGATAGGTCCAGGATGGCCTGCCCACAATAGACGGGTTTATTCAGCTGGACCTTGTTCTTGATGCTGTGCACCGCCACCAGTCCGCCGTTGAAGATTCTACATGATTCGTAGTTGGGGCTGGCGATTAATTTTCGGAGTCGGTCAGTCTCGGTGCCTCTGACAAGGTTGACTCTGATACGCTTGCGAACATTCTCCATACTCTTCCCAAAGACGGCATTGTTCATCAGCTTGAAGACGTCCTTCTCAAATTCCGATTTGGCTTGGGCTCGTAGAGAGGTGTTCATCTCTATGTAGGGCTTCATCCATTGGGACTGACTGAACTTGATGGCTCGGTGGATCTGGGTGACCTTTAGACCGAGGCTGTGATAGAGTTTGAGATTGCGGTAGTGGACAACGTATCGCTCCTTGTTGTGGAGGTGAGGTACCAGCTTTGTTTGCTCCGTGAACTTGCCCCCCAGTTTGTTCTGGAGCTCGCGCTGATAGCTGCTCAACCAGACCTCTGGGACGGTCATGGTTTCTGGAGCTAGCGGATAGTCGCTGTGGGCTTCATGTAGATGCGCTGGGTACTTCATATCAACCTCAACAAGCCATCCCTTTGGAGCGTTGTCGGGGGTGTTGAGTACCTCCTCGAGAGTTGGATTGGCCCATTGGAACCCACCGGTGGGGAGGTATTCCATCATGGCCCATCCATACAGGTTATTTGCATCGAGGTACATGATCCATGAATTGGGTGTTGTGGGGTCATAGTCTGAAGTCTTGGCGTTGTTGGCCTTAGCATACCGCTTGGAGACCATGGCCACACCCCCTCGGAGACCCTTCTCAAAGAGGAGGTGCATATCCAAGTCGGTTAGGAGCTCGAGTTGCACCTTCGTCTTTTTTAGGAGTGCGTCCCATGCCAGGCCTGGTGCACTGATGTAGTGGGCTGGGTCGAGCTGATATACCGCCATACAGGTATCTCGGAATGCCTCGAACATATCAGCCAACAGACTGACGTCAGTTTTCAGGTATAGGTCATGGTAGCCTCCGAGTGTTTTACAATCGAGCTCCTGCCACATTTTCTGGGCGTGGGCATAGTCAGAGTCACTGATTCCTTCTCGGGTGAGCTTGCTGTAGAATGCCTCTTTGGGTGGTAGGCGGTCCTCTGCAAAGCGCTCGAAGCTGTCCATATATTCGTAGGGGTATACACCCTTACGGAGAAGGAGATGTGACTGGCTCTGGCTTAGCGTGGTCCTGAACTTGCTCATTAAGACAGCCCAGGGGGTGTGCTTCTCAGTGTTGCACGTCTCACATCTTGAGATTATGTCGTTGCCTCTACGTGTCAGAGCCATTGATTTACCGCAGTGTGTCAGCTCGCTGAGGTTCCCTACCAGGGTGTCTAGAGAGCTATTCATGAACTGTAGGCTGTCAATGAATTGCAGCTGACCGATGGTGAAGGAGGCGTACTTCTCTATGGTGTTTGGTATGCAGGTGATTGTTGTGTTGTCTACTTGTTTGGTTTGCCATTGGCCGTTTTTCTTCTTCTTGTAGACCGTTCTTTTTCCCCAGTCCAGACGGCCGGCCGCTTGCATGATGATGTGGGAGTCGTATCCTCTGAGATTGTGGAAGACTACAGGTATCCTCAGCTTGTCTCTGTTTATGCGCCATGCTAGATTACAGACATTGTGGGCTGCACCCCGGTATTTGCCTGTAATATGGCAGTGGTCTCTCACCTTGTCCTCCTCCAGCGGCTCTTTACAGATGTGGCAAGTTGTGGCGGAGGCAAAGTCTTCACGGTCTTTTTGCCCCAGCACCATCAGAGCCGGCCGCTGTAACTTGTGGTGGATGGTGGCCTGCTCTTGTCCCAAGCGTTTGAGGAATTCATCGGCAGCATCCTTCCCCCGATATACGACAGGGTTTGTGGTGAGGCCGTCGCAGCGTACAATGGTGTAGCCGAAGCCGCAGGGGGGCTGCTGGGCAAGTTGTCGCGTGTTGCTCTGGCTTGGATCCATTGCCGCGCCATGTACGGGAACGTTCAACGTCTCAAAGTCTGCGTATATGATGTATGGTGCCCTCATCTGTTTCTGGAGGGACTTGAAATTCATCTTTCCCTCTTTAGGCATGACATTCACCTGGCAGGCTTTGTTGATGCCTTGGCAGAGTGGCTCATGCCGGTCCAAGGTTTCCTGAGAGGAGTGTACATGGAGACAGTTGAGACAAGGATACTTCTTATCCTTGTATTTACTATTTCCATATAGAAGCCGCCCCACATCCTTGACCCAGACATAGTATCTATTCTCATCCTTACACAGGAGCAAGAGGTTGATTTGGTTGCGTTGGAGTGTGTTGGTTCGGAGTATGGTTGGTCCTTTGTTCCACCCAAAGACTCTGATGGCTATGGAGGGATTCTGGTTTTCAAACTTAGCAATACTAGTCAGCTGCACCGGGAATTGGATTCCTTCAAAGTTTAGCTCTCCCAGGTGGGCGCTATAATTGTTGAGTCTATCAGGATGCTCTCCATGTGCTACAGGGTAGAGTTCTGAGAGTATGGCCCATTCAAAGCAGCGGTTGTCCTCATTCTTCACATTCACAACACTACGTGGTGGGATGTAGCTGGGGGTTGTGAAGTGGCTAGCGCCTCGGAATGGTTGGTATTTTGCGATGTAGAGATCGAGCTGCACACATGCATCATAGCTCCAATCCGAACCCTGTTCAGTGAAGCACTCACTATCTGCATATATCTTAGCAACGGCGTGGTTATATATCTCTTCAAATTCCCCCACATTCAGCATTTCTTGGTTCCTGCTTCCATGGGCTGCTATTGCTGTGATCTGTTCACCTTCCGGTGTGGTGCGATAATATCTTAGGTGGAGATACAGCTGTATTTTAATACCACCATAATCCCCCAACCCTTTTACTGCCAAGGCTTTGATGGCGGGCTCCATCGAAAACATAAATTTTCCAGGTTCGTCATAGTCGCTACCTTCTGGGACGCTTGCTTCATATTTTCTCAGGCTCCCCTCAATCTCCCGGGTGAGTTTCAATTGAGGTGCGTTGCAAATGGATGCAGCCAACATCTCATCCACTTCATCTCGCACACTATCAGCTCGGGCAAGGAACTCTGCTTCGAGGTCGGTGTGGCGTTGAGCACGCTGCTGGGCGCGGTGTCGTCGCTTGGCGACGATCGCGGCTCGGTCCGCGGCGGTACCATGTACAAATCTCAGAGCGGTGGTAATCCCTGCTTCAAGTCGTGCCCCCTGTAGATTAGGGTTCTTCTCGAGCAGGGAGTCCCTAGCCATCTCGCGCGCTCTGAATATTTCCCCCTCAAGAACGGCCTTCCTCCTCCCACTGTATGGCATGCCATACTCGCGGGCTTGCTGTTTCAATTGATTCAGCGTAGGCATGGCTAAATACACAGATCCGTCAGTCTCTAACAGGTAGGTGTGTAAGTACACTGATGACTTCACATCTCTCTAATTGAAAGTTCAATCCACTATAATCTTAGCAATTCGTCGAATCTCTGCATTATAGTCCTTTACATTCTCTTCATACCAGATTCGGTGATACTCCTTGTCATATCCACATTCTTTACATAGTTCTAGGAGGTTGTTGACCCCCTTCCCACATTTCCGACATGGTTTAATAAATGAACCCTTCCGTATTAGCACTGCATGGACTTTGCAGTAGTCCCTCATACAGCTACGATTGCAGGGCTCTGTGGAATGTAGCCGTAGCCACTTACAGTTGTTCTTCGCGGTGCGCATCTTGGTATGTCTGTGGATGATACCCTCTAAATCGGCGGCTCGGTCACCTGTAGGCGACCCGTGTGTGCGCTCCGGGAGGATGGCGCCCCGGGGCCTGGGGGGGGGGGGTGGGCGGGGCCCCGGAGGGTTGGATCCCTAGGGGGCTGTTGTTTTGGCGCTCCTGTGGTGCCCCGACCCTTTTGGCCCCAAAGCCCTATAATACATCTACTCAGCGTTTTATCCCCCAACACATGACCACAGTACAGGCAGGCCAACATTCTATCCCCCAACACATGACCGCGGTACAGGCAGGCCGGCGTTCTATCCCCCAAAACATGACCGCGGTACAGGCAGGCCAACATTCTATCCCCCAACACATGACCGCGGTACAGGCAGGCCAACGTTCTATCCCCCAACACATGACCACAGTACAGGCAGGCCAACGTTCTATCTCCCAACACATGACCACAGTACAGGCAGGCCGGCGTTCTATCTCCCAACACATGACCACAGTACAGGCAGGCCGGCGTTCTATCTCCCAACACATGACCACAGTACAGGCAGGCCGGCGTTCTATCTCCCAACACATGACCACAGTACAGGCAGGCCGGCGTTCTATCCCCCAACACATGACCACGGTACAGGCAGGCCGGCGTTCTATCTCACAACACATGACCACAGTACAGGCAGGCCGGCGTTCTATCCCACAACACATGACCACAGTACAGGCAGGCCAACGTTCTATCCCCCAACACATGACCACAGTACAGGCAGGCCAACGTTCTATCTCCCAACACATGACCACAGTACAGGCAGGCCAACGTTCTATCCCACAACACATGACCACAGTAATGGCAGGCCGGCGTTCTATCCCCCAACACATGACCACAGTACAGGCAGGCCAACGTTCTATCCCCCAACACATGACCACAGTACAGGCAGGCCGGCGTTCTATCCCCCAACACATGACCACAGTACAGGCAGGCCGGCGTTCTATCTCCCAACACATGACCACAGTACAGGCAGGCCGGCGTTCTATCTCCCAACACATGACCACAGTACAGGCAGGCCGGCGTTCTATCCCCCAACACATGACCACGGTACAGGCAGGCCGGCGTTCTATCTCACAACACATGACCACAGTACAGGCAGGCCGGCGTTCTATCCCACAACACATGACCACAGTACAGGCAGGCCAACGTTCTATCCCCCAACACATGACCACAGTACAGGCAGACCAACGTTCTATCTCCCAACACATGACCACAGTACAGGCAGGCCGGCGTTCTATCTCCCAACACATGACCACAGTACAGGCAGGCCGGCGTTCTATCTCCCAACACATGACCACGGTACAGGCAGGCCGGCGTTCTATCTCACAACACATGACCACAGTACAGGCAGGCCAACGTTCTATCCCACAACACATGACCACAGTAATGGCAGGCCGGCGTTCTATCCCCCAACACATGACCACAGTACAGGCAGGCCAACGTTCTATCCCCCAACACATGACCACAGTACAGGCAGGTCAACGTTCTATCCCCCAACACATGACCACAGTACAGGCAGGCCAACGTTCTATCCCCCAACACATGACCACAGTACAGGCAGGCCGGCGTTCTATCTCCCAACACATGACCACAGTACAGGCAGGCCAAGGTTCTATCTCCCAACACATGACCACAGTACAGGCAGGCCAACGTTCTATCTCCCAACACATGACCACAGTACAGGCAGGCCAACGTTCTATCTCCCAACACATGACCACAGTACAGGCAGGCCAACATTCTATCCCCCAACACATGACCACGGTACATGCAGGCCGGCGTTCTATCTCCCAACACATGACCACAGTACAGGCAGGCCAGCGTTCTATCCCCTAACACATAACCACAGTACAGGCAGGCCATTGTTTTATCCCCCAACACATGACCACAGTACAGGCAGGCCAGCGTTCTATCTCCCAACACATGACCACAGTACAGGCAGGCCAGCGTTCTATCCCCCAACACATGACCACAGTACAGGCAGGCCAGCGCTTTATCCCCCAACACATGACCACAGTACAGGCAGGCCAACATTCTATCCCCCAACACATGACCACAGTACAGGCAGGCCGGCGTTCTATCCCCCAACACATGACCACAGTACAGGCAGGCCATCGTTTTATCCCCCAACACATGACCACAGTACAGGCAGGCCAACATTCTATCCCCCAACACATGACCACAGTACAGGCAGGTCAGCGTTCTGTCCCCAGATTTGTATAGATCAATCGATACTCCATGAGTGATGTGGTCAATACCATCATCATCAGCATCATCATCCAGTGCATTGTCGGCTGGCGTGGGCGATCATGCCTCTCCATACATTGCGATCTCTGACGGTATGGATCAATTCGTGTGTTGACTCCCTTCCATGTCATGACACAAGACTGTCAAGAATCTTCTCACGCTGTCTTCTTCTATCCATCTTGCCGCAAATCCTTCCTGTTGTCACAACACGTTCAAATATTTTTTTCTTCTCATAATGTGGCTAAATATCTATGACTGCTTCTTTCTGATGTTTGTGATAAGTTGTCTTTGCGACTCACCTTCCCTCAAAAAGTGCAGATTGGTCATTTTGGACTGTTGAGTTAATTTTCAGCATTCTTCTATAAAACCACATCTCCAAGACTTCCATTGATATTTTTGGCCGTTTACAAATTGCCCAGGATTCGCAGTCCTATGTTACAATTTGTTCTATGTAACATGCAAGAACTACCCCGGTGAGGACCGGGATTTATTTAAAAAATCCACCTGGACTTTGAGTAATAAAATTTCCCCTGGTCTCTGGGTAGTGAGATCGGACGCCCGTGTGTATTGTTGCGCACGTAAAACATCCCTTGGCAGATGGAAATCGAAAACGAGTAGCCTAACGGCGCTGCCCGGGCAAAATTTCGAGTTAAAAATCTACCCAAAGTATTTCAGGATCCTCGCCGATGCAACGGAGTTCGTGTATTGAGCTGAGTTTCTCCAGACTCAGATTTGAGTTAGGAGGAAAACGGAGCACTTATGGGTTAAACCGTGTGCCGTGATGTTGATCCAACGACTAAACTAAACCATGCAAGAACTCTTTTTCTAACTTTCAAGGACAGTGACTTATTGCACAAAACGTTCTTAAGTATCACGCCTACCAGTAATGTACCGCCAGTGTGTCATTGATTCACTCAGTTATAGTACAACTCTCATTCTTCTATAACCTTTAAACCTACTTCCATCGTCGTCCGGTGCGCCCTCCGCACGCAAGTCCCTCGATGAGCCGTCGGTAGAGATTCCGGCACGTAACTCAAACCCGCAGGAAGCGACTGCTGGCGTGATGCCTTCTGGGAAATGTGTCCATTGATTGTCACCGGGTGAATGGTTTGTGGGAGTTTCAGGGGAAGGGAGATCACCGGAACTCTGGTAAGTTGTGTCACTGATGTATTTAGTTTAGTTCCTTGGAAATGGGTCCTTTAGATTTGACTTGAGTGGTTAGAGGACAGGGGGAGATGGAGATTAGATTAGTGTGTGGTCACTGCGGTCATTTCTTGTTTTTAACATTTGTTCTTTGGCAAACTGTTTCCTGTCTCGATTCAGTTCAAAGTACGTTATACTGATTTAGAATGAAGGGCGG
The DNA here is from genome assembly GCA_963921405.1 of Cepaea hortensis. NCBI lineage: Eukaryota > Metazoa > Mollusca > Gastropoda > Stylommatophora > Helicidae > Cepaea > Cepaea hortensis. Next base: position 15,277,097 of record OY992880.1, on the reverse strand, counting down.
ACTAAAGAATAGATGTGTGTGTGTGTGTGTGTGTGTGTGTGTGTGTGTGTGTGTGTGTGTGTGTGTGTGTGTCTGTGTATGGGTAGATGTGAAGCCAAATAAACGGACAGACAGATGAACAGACATAAACTCTATGGACCGCTGAGTGAACTAAAAAAGACAGTTAAATTCATACAAGAGACAACATTGCAGTTATAGACAAGCGAACGAAAGAAAAAGAAAAAGAAGACGAACAGACGAAGTCTGGACTGTATGCTGGATGTTTCAAGACTTCAAATTTCAGAACAAGTAGTGTTTCCACCGTATGCGTAGCGTATGAGGGCGAGCGTTGTCGTGCAGCAACAGTACCCCTTATGAGAGAAGTTCCCGGCATTTAGATCGTATCGAGGGCAGCAGTTTGTTCACTAGCATGTTACTGTATCGAGCACTAGTCATTATTTCACCCATTTCCTGGAAATGCAACAATATACCAAAAGATGGGAGACATGACTTTCACAGCCGATTCCTGCGTCTCGAATTTTTCCTCAACCTGAGACAACGGTTGTTTCTTATTAAATCTGTCTATCCATTTATACCCTTGTCTTTGATTTTCTAGACAGTATACGTTCAGTTGTTCGCCATTGCCTTTGTAAAACGAAGTTATATCTCTCCATAGTACAAGTCTGGGAAGAATTTAGAAACCTTGTGTTGCCCGTACAGCACCATCCGTCTCCCGGCCTGTCTAGTTTACTCCAGAGAAAAGGTAACACCAATATGTCTGAAACAAGACCAGCTGCAGAAGCTGCCGGATCAGCAAAGCAATACTCTATCTGACCGCCTGTGGGAGCTTCGATCCTAGACCAGTTGCCGACCATGGCTTAGGCCCTGGTCTGCCTTGCAATGACTAGCACTTTACCGTCTTGATAATCGATAGTTTGCAAAATGGAGTTATACCTATCCATAGCACACAGTCTGGGCTGAATATAGAGACGATATGTTGCCTATGCAACATGATTCCTCTCTCGGCCCGCCTAGTTTACTCCAGAGGAAAGGTAACACCAATACACCTGGAACAAGACCAGCTGCAGAAGCTGCCGGATCAGCAAAGCAATGCTCTAACTGTCCGCCTGTGGGAGCTTCGATCCTAGATCAGTTGCCGACTAAGGCTTAGGGCCTGGTCTGTGCTGCCACGACATTTAGCATTAGAGTAAGGCTGGTACCCTCCAAATTGCGCTCCACCGGCAGAAGCCATTGGCAAAATGCGGAGTGTTGGGTTTGGTGAGCGCCGCCTAACATTCGGGGCTAACAGAAAGGAGGTAGTACCGTCTACGGTAGCTGAATAATATCTAAGACTAATTATGTATGTGTGTTTGTGTGTCTGTGTGTGTGTGTGTGGCAGAGATTTATATTTATACCATTCAAACAGACAGACAGACAGACAGACAGACAGACAGACAGACAGACAGACAGACAGACAGACAGACAGACAGACAGACAGACAGACAGACAGACAGACAGACAGACAGACAGACAGACAGACAGACAGACAGACAGACAGACAGACAGACAGACAGACAGACAGACAGACAGACAGACAGACAGACAGACAGACAGACAGACAGACAGACAGACAGACAGACAGACAGACAGACAGACAGACAGACAGACAGACAGACAGACAGACAGACAGACAGACAGACAGACAGACAGACAGACAGACAGACAGACAGACAGACAGACAGACAGACAGACAGACAGACAGACAGACAGACAGACAGACAGACAGACAGACAGACAGACAGACAGACAGACAGACAGACAGACAGACAGACAGACAGACAGACATAATCAATCAGAGTCCGTATGTTTCCAAGACTGAACCAGAAGCCATGAGGAAATCTGCCGGCGCCGTGAGGATTCCCCGGGCCATGTTGATCTTTAGCCAGCAGTTCAAGTTTACTCTTCCATGTCGGGAGGTAATGAAAGTATCATCGAGCGGTGAATACTGGGAGATAACGACTTTGATGATGCCAATCCAGAAAATGGCAGACGCCCAAACTTCCCAGGATCACAGATGTGGTATATCTGACTCTGTTTACATGTCTTTAGGACGAACGGGGACTGTTTTGGGAATCTGAGACCACAAACATGCTTGCTTAGTCAATATTGCCAGTGATCTGCAGGAAATGAAACATATGTAAACTTTGTGAGTGGGCGGTCGCTCGCTAGTGTTGTTTGTTTATGATTAAGACACATCCTTATTTTAAGTTTCCAGAACCGTTGAGTCTACTTCCTGCAAGCGTTAGCGTTTCCTTCTACTCTCACTTCTCACTGTATATATATCCTTCTCTCTCTCTCTCTCTCTCTCTCTCTCTCTCCCTCTCTCTCTCTCTTTGTGTGTGTGTCTCTCTCTTCTTTGTCCTCTCACTCCCCTCACCCCCTCTTGTAATCTCTCTTTCCCAATATCCAAAATCTCTACATACACACGCATCTCCATCTATCCATCCTCCATCGATCACATACACAAACGTTCATCCGTCCGTTCATCCATTCGTCCGTCCATCCATCCGCTCCTCCCTCCCTACCTACCTACCTGCCTAGTTAGCTAGCTAGCTACCTGCCTGCCTGCCTGTCTGCCTGCCTGTCTGTCTGTCTGTCTGTCTGTCTGTCTGTCTGTCTGATGATCTTGCTGTTGTAAACAATTCTCAAATCTTTCATGGCTACTTCCGTCCTGTCCATCTCTCTCTCTCTCTCTCTCTCTCTCTCTCTCTCTCTCTCTCTCTCCGTGTCTCTCCGTGTGTGTGTGTTTCGCTATCTCTCTCTTTCTCTCTCTATCTCTCTCTCTCTCTCTCTCTCTCTCTCTCTCTCTCTCTCTTACTCTCACACTAAAACCTTGCTCTAATAAAACACTATTTAGATCTACTACTGCCCCGCCCCTCTATCTTTTCTTTGGAATCGTCCTTAGTCTTGTCATTCACAGAGACACCAATTGTTGGGGGAAACTACGAGAACAGCAGTAGCAGCAGTAGCAGCAGCAGCAGTAGCAGCAGCAGCAGCAGGTCTTATGCAGCATATCGCTCTCACGTCCGCGCGTCGAGAAGTGTCTCGATTTCACGTGTGACTTATTTGCCGAAGACATAAACAAGAAACCATAAATTAGTCATTAAAGAAAAAAAAAAGAACACAGAGGAACCAAATATTCTAAAGAAGACAACGGGTACTGTATTTTCTGGATGGAAATAAACTGGCATTCCTGTCACACTCAACGGCGCTTCACGTACTGTAAACACTCAGAAATTGTGTCGCGGAATATTTTCACGCATTCCCGTCTGGAGCTGCTTTCTGTGGGACAAGCGAACTGAATTATGCACCATGTATAAATAGATGCCTCGCCGGTTTCCCACTCTTTTGACAACTTTTACTTTTCCTGCTTTCAGCAGTGGAGAAAACGGAAGATCAAAAATAGATTCTGACATTGGCATTTCAGACGTCATTCTACTTTCACATATCTGTAAATTCTGTTCTATGTGAACTAGTAGAAACAACAGATCTGTTCCATGTGAACTAGTAGAAACAACAGATTTGTTCTATGTGAACTAGTAGAAACAACAGATCTGTTCCATGTGAACTAGTAGAAACAACAGATCTGTTCTATGTGAACTAGTAGAAACAACAGATCTGTTCTATGTGAACCAGTAGAAACAACAGATTTGTTCTATGTGAACTAGTAGAAACAACAGATCTGTTCCATGTGAACTAGTAGAAACAACAGACCTGGTCTATGTGAACTAGTAGAAACAACAGATCTGGTCTATGTGAACTAGTAGAAACAACAGATCTGTTCCATGTGAACTAGTAGAAACAACAGATCTGGTCTATGTGAACTAGTAGAAGCAACAGATCTGGTCTATGTGAACTAGCAGAAACAACAGATCTGTTCCATGTGAACTAGTAGAAACAACACATCTGTTCTATGTGAACTAGTAGAAACAACAGATCTGGTCTATGTGAACTAGTAGAAACAACACATTTGTTCTATGTGAACTAGTAGAAACAACAGATCTGGTCTATGTGAACTAGTAGAAACAACACATCTGTTCTATGTGAACTAGTAGAAACAACAGATCTGGTCTATGTGAACTAGTAGAAACAACACATCTGGTCTATGTGAACTAGTAGAAACAACACATCTGTTCTATGTGAACTAGTAGAAACAACAGATCTGGTCTATGTGAACTAGCAGAAACAACAGATCTGGTCTATGTGAACTAGTAGAAACAACACATCTGTTCTATGTGAACTAGTAGAAACAACAGATCTGGTCTATGTGAACTAGTAGAAACAACACATCTGTTCTATGTGAACTAGTAGAAACAACAGATCTGGTCTATGTGAACTAGTAGAAACAACACATCTGTTCTATGTGAACTAGTAGAAACAACAGATCTGGTCTATGTGAACTAGTAGAAACAACACATCTGTTCTATGTGAACTAGCAGAACCAACAGACCTGGTCTATGTGAACTAGTAGAAACAACAGACCTGGTCTATGTGAACTAGCAGAACCAACAGACCTGGTCTATGTGGACTAGCAGAACCAACAGACCTGGTCTATGTGAACTAGCAGAACCAACAGACCTGGTCTATGTGAACTAGCAGAACCAACAGACCTGGTCTATGTGAACTAGCAGAACCAACAGACCTGGTCTATGTGTAACAGCTGAAGTGAAAACCGTAAACATATTATAGAAAATGGGCGCAGCCAATTATATACATATATATATACATGTATGTGTGTGTGTGTGTGTGTGTGTGTGTGTGTGTGTGTGTGTGTGTGTGCGCGCGCGCGCGTGCGTGCTACCTACCTACATGGCTGGGCCACGTGACAAAGTCCGGACAAGAAGACACATCTGATTACAGGCTGGAAATGGTATAAGATGACTAGTCATGAACGCTCAGGCTATCGGCATAACACATGATGATGATAAGCTTCTGTTTTAACTCCTTCTACCCTGGCAGTGGTTAGCTGAAATACTAAATGATTCTGTCTACACAGCTTCAACCGTTAGCTCTATGCGACAGAAGGGTTTAACCCTAGAACTACCAGCATTGTGTGGTAACAATGGTTACCAATGGGGTCCATTCGGACCCCACCACGTATTACTATTATAGTTAAAACTAGACAGTTTTAACGCAATGTTGTTTTTTTTTTTTTTTTTTTTCGATTTATTAATGATTACAAAGTTTTTAAACAAATGAAAGCTTCAATATTTTACTGACACACGTGAACCCCCATAGAATCTTGAACATTATAAGGTGAAGCTGTTACAAACAATGTCCTTAGGTTGGCCACAAACAAAGTTACTGCATGTACGACAAACATCTCTCCATTTTCTGTCAATCTCTCTTGGGCAAAGGTGACAGCGACCTCGTTTTCTAGATCCACTAGAATTCTCTGATGGCTTAGGCAGAAGGTTCCCGGGTTGACATGTTTGGCCCATTTCGATGAGTCATTCTGCAAGCTGAATAAAAAAATAGTCGGCGTTTATGTGGCTTGTGATTGTTCCATTCAGGATTGAGATGCATCCACAGAACAAATGCATTCATGGAAGAAACATATAACATGTTGTAGAAACTAATTACAGACTATCTGTTTGTCTTGCGTTTGGCTGAATACCAGCACAAAAGTTGATCGGTTGTGTCCACTCCACCTTTCGTGTGATTGTAGTCAAGAATTATCAATGGTCTTTTGGAATCAGAACTTTGATCCACATCTGGCTGATCATGCATTGTACTAAGAAGTACAACCATTTTTCTTTCTTTGGACAATAGGAAGTCAGTGCTGCACTGTCAATGAAAGCAAACTTTGTGGAAAATTAAACACGATTTTTTTCCTGAAATTAGCTTTTTTGGAAGTTCAACTCTGTTTTTTATTATTGTTCCAAAAATTGTAATCTTAATTCCCTTCAATATCTGTCCCAATTTCAAGCTTGTAAAACAGTTGTAGCAAGTAATATTCCTTCCTCTATTTCCAAGCCTTTCCCTTTGTCCAGTACAAATCTTTCTCCTTGGCTTTTTGTGTGTGTGTGGTTGCCCAAGTTCTCTATAAGTGTAAACATGCATAATGAAAATATATGAAGTATCACTATCACAACTACACCAAATTTGTATGCCATATTTGCCAGATTTTTAGGGAATATATCGCTTGAAAGGGCATCTTCCTCTAAACGGAACTAACTGCTCATCAATTGTTAACATTGCACGACGGAACATAGCAGTCCTGTAGATTTTCTATCCAATTATTGAATACTTGCTTTATTGGCTCAAATTTATCATTTCTTTCATGTTGTTGTCTCTGTTGGACATTATCAAATCGTAGACATATTAAAAGTGCAGTAAATCTATTTCGTTGCATTGCCTTTGAAAATATTGCGCGTCCATGTTCTTTACTGCAAAGTTGACCAATAGCTTCATTTCTTTTTTAGTTATACACATCAGCCAAAATCAAAACTCAAAAAAAAAAAAAAAAAAATTCAATTATCTCCAAAGTTCTCCATTTGTCCTGAAACGCACTTATTCCTTCTTTATTTTTCCATTTATGTCATCTGTCACACTTTTTGTCATAAATAATTGAAGCGTTAAAACCAGTGAGTCAATGTGATTATCTTGATTAGCTGAATATAACAAATAGCGAGGGCTGTATTAGTTAACTCCTGGTGTCCCATGCTGTTATTTTAACCCCTACAAACTATAAAGCACAATTGCTTTGCGATAGAAAACAAATGTGGAAGCTTCCTGCGGCAGACTGCACGATTTCAACGACTATACGTCATACACAACATTTGATGACGATATCCTCAAGCTCTCTCTGGTTGGGTCTGGTCAGGTAATGTCTCTCTAAGTTATCTTTTCTTGTTTATTAACCTCAACAGTAACGAACACTGTTTTCTCGTTTCAGGTTCTGGAGACAGAATATCATGACCGGCGAGCTGTGTAAAGCACGGGGAGAATTGTCAACACGTTTACGCTTATATTTACGGCAAACTGGCAAATACACACGTCTATCAAAGTTAATGACATACTCGGTGCGTCACTATTGATGTATAGAACGTCATCATTCTGTGTGCTCCACAAACGGATTGATATAAGGAACGTCATCATTCTGTGTGCTCCACAAACTGCCAAAACTATGCTATTTTCACATACTTGTTTATGCTCTCGCAAATATTCCATACGACTCTGTAAGGATAGGTGAGGATTATTAATATCCACTCATCAATTACGAATGGGTAGTAATCATGTCCTATAAATAAACTTGTAGAAAATAAAATAAAAACATTGGATTAATTTACCTTTCAATTTAAACGATACATTAAAACTCAGTGAAAGAGCATATTCCTACAAGAAAATAGATAAATTCATTACGTCATCAAAGGCTTTTGGATAGCATGAAAGATATGATAAAACATCAAATGACTGGCAGAAATGATAACACACATTACAACAGCCAGTTATAACCCACACATTTTTGGCAGGGATGGCGCTCACGTGTTGTGTGCCCGATGTGTGCCATGCTATTGGTGATCATGACCCAGCTTATAATAATTATTATGATTAAGTAATACAACTATGTGTACAGATATGATAGGCTATTGGTTAAGACAGCTCTGGTCGCCCCATTATAACTCGAGCAATATCTTTATTGAACACATTTGGCTTGAAGCCGCCAAACATAGTCATGGAACACCGGAATTGTTCAAATAGAGACAAATATGGCGTGAATTTAGTTGGATAAAGCGCGGATGATAACGCGTTTCTCTGTGTGTGCTCGTGGAATAGTGCAGAGACTATGAGTTTTCTCCAAACGTCGCTAACATTCAGATTACTCTGTTGTAAATAACCATACCAGATTTATCCTATATACGAGGGTAGCCTGAACTAACCGTCTTTCAGAAGATGCTGGCTACTGAACGCTTCCAGCAATTTGAATGAAGTCCCAATGCCATCAAAACAACGCATCGCTAAATAAATGTGTTTTGTGTTCCCACTAGTACAGCAGTAACAGGTTGAAGTAACAGGACAAACAAGACAGCAGTGGGCAAGGAACGCTATTAGCTCAACGCACAACTGAGATTTGGACCTCGTCTGAAGATAATAGCAGCAAGCTGAAACAGAAAGGGGTGTTCTGACCCTTGACCCGATGGACAACCCTGACCATGACTTGCCTGTAACACAGTATGAGCACGTGCCGTCTCCTCCCGTACTAACAACCACATGACCTGACACACACATCCCACGTGCTTTATTCAGTGTTACAAGGTTACAATGGTAGAAAGTTACTTTAACTCTGTACTATATCTTTGTTAACGACTGATATGTATAATGACGTCCTGGGACAGGAAGGGTTAAAGTAATAACTGCCTGGGGTTAAAGTAACAACTACGACAAAACATTTACAGTCACAGCTAGAGAATAGAGAGTAAAAGTAATAAATGTCTTGCATAGAAACAGTAACAACTAGTATACATTATTTGAGGTACAATTAGGATATCCATCCATCCATCATGTGCCTTGCCGGTAAGCGTGGGCGGTCATGTTCTGCCATCTCACTCGATCAGCAGAGTCGTGGATCAGTTCCGTGTTTCTGTCTCGACCATGCCACAAGGCCAAGCCATCCAGATACTTGTTTCTAGGTCTTCCCCTTGGTCTGTTCCCCTCGATCTTACCAGTTGTCACCAAGTTCTCCAAATCATTTCTTCTCATAACATGCCCAAAAAATTGTGACTGTCTACGTCTAATGTCTCTGATGAGTTTACGATCTTCATTTGTTTCTTGAAGGACTTGTTCATTGGTCTTTCTGGCTGTCCATGGTATTCTTTGCATTTTCCTCAGAAACCACATTTCTACAGCCATCAGATGTTTTTCAGCCTGGCTGCTCATTGTCCAAGCTTCACATCCATATAAAAGTACAGGTTCTATGTAGCATCTCAACACTCTTTTTCTCGTTTCAATTGACATCTTTTTATTGGTCAGTATGTTTTTCATCTTGCTAAAGGCTACTTTTGCCATGGCGATTCTTGTTCTAATCTCTTCAAGGCATCTCCCATCAGATGTTATTACTGTTCCGAGATAATTGTACCTGCTCACTTGTTGAAGAATATTCCCATTTACTTGTATATTACATTGTGGTATTTCGTCCTTCCTAGTGACGACCATAATCTGTGTCTTTTTACAATTTAATTCTAACCCTAGTTGTTCACTGTGTGTAACAATCGCATCTACTAAATGTTGCAGGTCCTGTTCATTGTCTGCAATCAAGACTGTATCATCTGCATATCTAATGTTATTGATGCATCGTCCCCCAATGTTGATTCCTTCCATATCTTCAATATTTCTGAAAATACTTTCACTGTACAGGGAAAACAGATCTGGAGACATTACACATCCCTGTCTCACACCCCTTTTAATAGGCTGATATTGGCTTACTTCATTATCAACTCTTATGGCAGCTTGTTGTTTCCAATATATGTTTTTTACAAGTCTAAGATCTTTTCCATCAATTTGTAGATCTTCAAGCATCCTTATCATGTTGACATGTCTCACTTTATCAAAAGCCTTTGTGTAGTCAATAAAGCAAAGGTGTAGATCTTTGTTTACTTCTATAGAACGTTCGATTATGTTTCTCAGTATATACACAGCATTTACTGTACCCTTGCCTTCCACAAACCCACATTGTTCTTCTCCTATTTCAGGTTGTATTTTCCTCCTAACTCTTTGCATGATAATTCTTAGCAAAATCTTCGTGATGTGACTCATTATACTAATTGTTCGATGTTGATCACATTCCAAGGCTCCTGATTTCTTTGGGATTGCAATAAATACAGAATTACATAACTCATGAGGTATATTTCCAGTATCATATATTGTATTAAGCAGACTGGTAACTTTATCTATTCCATATTCTTCTAAAGCATTAATCATTTCTGTTGTGACGCTGTCTGGACCGGGTGTTTTGCCAGATTTCATATGATTAAGAGCATTCTGAACCTCCATCTTCAAAATTGCTGGCCCTTCATTGTTATTTTGAACAATATATTGTTCGTCTCTGCTATCGTCATAAAGGTTTTTCACGTAATCTGACCATACATGTAAAATCTGATCTTTTTCTATTATGACTCTTCCATCTTTTGTCTTTAGGCAGCCTGCTGATGTACGTGTTCTTTGATTAGTAATCTCCTGAATTCTTTTGTGCATTAGTTTCGCATTTTTACTGTTGTGTTGTTTTTCAATTTCTCTGCAATTTTTCTCAAGCCATGTTTCTTTAGCCTCCTTACATAAGGTTCTGACTTTTCTGTGAATTTCTTCATATTTGGCAGGATTATTTTTGTTCTGTCTTCTTGTTTCCATTAGTTGTAAAATTTCTTCAGTCATCCATGTTTTACGGCCAACTTTCTTTACTTTTGGAATCGTTTTTTCTGCTGCACAACTGATTGAATTCTTCAGCATTTCCCATTGATCATCTACATCTTGAAATAGGATCTCTAGATCAGACAATAAATTAGGATATACAACATCCAAAGTAATTATTCGGATACAAATATTCAAATGATATTTGTGATAAAAATATTAAAAGTATTTGTTAAGATAAGAACATTAAACTTATATCTAGGACGTAAATATTTAAGTAACAACTAGAATAGAAGCATTTAGAGTAACAGGGATAAAGCATTTGATGTAACAACTCAGATAAAAGCATTGAAAATAACAACTGGTATAAAAACATTGAAAATAACAACTGGTATAAAAACATTGAAAGTAACAGCTAGGATAAAAACATTGAAAGTAACAGCTAGGATAAAAACATTGAAAGTAACAGCTAGGATAAAAACCTTGAAATTAACAACTAGGTCAGTAATATTTAAATAATTGCCAGAATTGAAACATTTAAACTAAATAACATAGACTATATAACATAGACATCGTTACAGTAACAACTTTGATAGAAATATTATAGTAACAACTACAAGAGAAACAGTTGAAGTAATTATGATAATAAGATTTAAACTAGAAAACAAATAGAAAATAAATATCTTAAGCAACAATTTGAGCGAGAATATTCAAAATAATTAGCATATAAATAATGTAAGCGAAAATTAGCATAATTGAAAGTAATTACCGGAAAAGGAGAACAATTTAAGTGAAAACAAGGATATATATATATATAGATAATGTAACAAGGATAAAGCATTAAAAATAACAAGAATAAATACATTAAAAACTATAACAAGAATCGTTTAAAGATAGTAATATTTAAAGCAACGGCAAGGACAGAAGTGATTAAAGTAATTAAAAAAAATGTTGCATATTATTTATAGGACGTGGTAGTCAACCCCAGCAGTTTTTGACTGTTAGTGAGCTGTTGGCAAGTTTACGTTCAGCAGTTTGCCACTGCTTTCTGAACGAGAGGCACTCAAACCATTGTATAAAATACCAACTCAAGGCGGCCTGCTGCCAATTCGCCCTCAGCTGTGTTTCGAACGCGGCTTGCTGGTTGACGTATTGAGTCCGAGACTCCTTCACCACAGAGCCGGGTTATTACTAAAGTAATACGGAAACATTTACTGCAATAGCATGTATAGAAACTTTTACAGGAACAATAGGGATATAATTAAGTAACCAAAATAAAAAGACTAGAGTAAACACGATAGAAACAGCTACAGTAACAATGATAGAAACAACTACAGTAACAATGATAGAAACAGCTACAGTAACAATGATAGAAACAGCTACAGTAACAATGATAGAAACAGTTAAAGCAACAAGGTTATAAACAGTTAAAGTAACAAGGATAGAAACGGTTAGAATAACAAGGACAAAAACAGTTAAAGTGACATGATAGAAACGGTTAAAGCAACAAGGATAGAAACAGTTAAAGTAACAAGGATATAAACAGTTAAAGTAACAAGGATAGAAACAGTTAAAGTAACAAGGATAGAAACAGTTAAAGTAACAAGGATATAAACAGTTAAAGTAACAAGGATATAAACAGATAAAGTAACAAGGATAGAAACAGTTAAAGTAACAAGGATAGAAACAGTTAAAGTAACAAGGATAGAAACGGTTAAAGTAACAAGGATAGAAACAGTTAAAGTAACAAGGATAGAAACAGTTAAAGTAACAAGGATATAAACAGTTAAAGTAACAAGGATAGAAACAGTTAAAGTAACAAGGATAGAAACAGTTAAAGTAACAAGGATAGAAACAGTTAAAGTAACAAGGATAGAAACAGTTAAAGTAACAAGGATAGAAACAGATAAAGTAACAAGGATAGAAACAGTTAAAGTAACAAGGATAGAAACAGTTAAAGTAACAAGGATAGAAACAGATAAAGTAACAAGGATAGAAACAGATAAAGTAACAAGGATATAAACAGTTAAAGTAACAAGGATAGAAACAGATAAAGTAACAAGGATAGAAACAGTTAAAGTAACAAGGATAGAAACAGTTAAAGTAACAAGGATAGAAACAGTTAAAGTAACAAGGATAGAAACAGTTAAAGTAACAAGGATATAAACAGTTAAAGTAACAAGGATATAAACAGTTAAAGTAACAAGGATATAAACAGTTAAAGAAACAAGGATATAAACAGTTAAAGTAACAAGGATAGAAACAGTTAAAGTAACAAGGATAGAAACGGTTAAAGTAACAAGATAGAAACAGTTAAAGTAGCAAGGTAGAAACGGTTAAAGCAACAAGGATATAAACAGTTAAAGTAACAAGGATATAAACAGATAAAGTAACAAGGATAGAAACGGTTAAAGTAACAAGGATAGAGACAGTTAAAGTAACAAGGATAGAAACGGTTAGAGTAACAAGGATAGAAACTGTTAGAGTAACAAGGACAGAAACAGTTAAAGTAACAAGATAGAAACGGTTAAAGTAACAAGATAGAAACAGTTAAAGTAACAAGATAGAAACTGTTAGAGTAACAAGGACAGAAACAGTTAAAGTAACAAGGACAGAAACGGTTAAAGTAACAAGATAGAAACAGTTAAGGTAACAAGCATAGAAACGGTTAAAGTAACACGGACAGAAACTGTTAAAGTAACAAGATAGAAACGGTTAAAGTAACAAGATAGAAACAGTTAAAGTAACAAGATAGAAACAGTTAAAGTAACAAGATAGAAGCAGTTAAAGTAACAAGATAGAAACGGTTAAAGTAACAAGAATAGAAACGGTTAGAATAACAAGGACAAAGACAGTTAAAGTGACAAGATAGAAACGGTTAAAGTAACAAGATAGACACAGTTAAAGTAACAAGATAGAAACAGTTAAAGTAACAAGATAGAAACATTTAAAGTAACAAGCATAGAAACGGTTAAAATAACAAGGACAGAAACAATTAAAGTAAGAAGATAGAAACATTTAAAGTAACAAGATAGAAACGGTTACAGTGACAAGATAGAAACAGTTGAAGTAGCAACAATCGTACACTGAGTCATAGTAATAACTGTCTGAGACAGCATGAGTACAGACAGATGGACTTTTAGTTACTTCAATTTTAATTCACCGCAACAGACGTCACGAGGCTATATTTAGCTTTAGCAGCTATATATAGCGTAGTTAGCAGCTATATATAGCACTGGCGGGGGATCTCCGTTCAATTAAAGTTTTTTTATCGCCATGGCGAAAGTAGCCTTTAGCAAGATGAAAAACATTCTGACCAATAAAAAGATGTCAATTGAAACCAGAAAAAGGGTGTTGAGGGGATACATAGAGCCTGTTCTTTTGTATGGATGTAAATCATGGACAATGAGCAGTCAAGCTGAAAAGCATCTGATGGCTGCAGAAATGTGGTTTCTGAGGAAAATGCAAAGAATACCATGGACAGACAGAAAAACCAATCACCAAGTACTACAGGAGACAAATGAACATCGTAAACTGATTAGAGAAATTAGACGTAGACAATAAAAAATTTTTGGACATGTTATGAGAAGAAATGGATTGGAGAACTTAGTGACAACTGGCAAGATCGAGGGGAACAGACCAAGAGGAAGACCGAGAGGAAAATACCTGGATGGCTTGGCCACATGGCATGGACGAGACAGGAACACTGAGCTGATCCACGACACTGGTGATCGAGTGAAATGGCGAGTCATGACCGCCCACGCTTTCCGGCGTGGCACATGATTGATTGATTGATTGTCATGGCGCGAAAAAGGCGCGAAAAATGAGCAGTCTGCAGTCTGGCCACTGTTGCAACACTAGTCTACAGAATATGATTGTCAACTCATGCATACAGCAGTATCATCCAGCAATGGGCCCTTTTCAGGGCCACTAGAAGAATGCCATAACGGAACGGGCCCTTTTCAGGGTCACAAATTAGCACACAATAACAGCCCCTAAGTTTGCACAAGAGTATACAACCACTGAAATATTCAGGTCAACTCACACACATAACTAAACCATTTGCTGCACACCGACAACGTTAACCGAGATACAGCGCGAATAAGGGGATTCCAGGATATGACGTGTGCCCTGGAATTCCCTGTGATTGCGGTGAATTAAAATTGAAGGACCGACTTTTATTTTATATTTATAGATCTGATTCACGAACGTTGAATATCTCGTCACAGAATAAATTAAAGAACAACCTTAATTTCAGCACAATGTAAGGAGGTAGTCATCACACCTCGTAAAGCAATGCTCTAGTTTATGTACACTCGAAAACAAACGAGCTTTTATGGAGTTTCTTGTTTCCTCGATCGCTGCTGTGGAGGTTTTATATTCAATAGAAAGACCTGTCTGCAGATTCATTACGTGGATCTGCAGTGCAAAGATTCATCCAGCCAGATTTACATGGGGTCGAACTGCACTCGAGGCATCGCTGAGAACATTCGGGACGAGCTGTGGTCATATTTCGCACTGTCAGGCCTGCTCTTTCTGAACATTGGAGTGGTGCTTATGGTCTATGCACTAAAAAAAGCCACCGCACATCCAATCGTTTTGGAGGTCGTCGGCATTATGTTAATAATATTCGGGGTCATGGCCACGTTGACATCGTGGTACGTCCATAGACAACACAGACGAAGGAAGCCTCTGTGTGCTTTGCCGTTGTTTTGCATCCGGAGGGCAAGGATAGTACACGGTGAGGTTACCAACGGTTACTCCTGTCCCTCAGACATACCTAGCTACTTCCCTCACATGGAGGATAGATATGTGCAGGAGGATAGCGATCAGAAAGATAGGTCGGCACAAGACAACGCCTTGAGGATGTTTTCTACACTAGAATTTCAGGTAGGTTGCCTTCCTTCGTCTCTGCCTCAGTTTTCTTTAGCTTGTTGACTTATTCAGAATGTAAGATTTATGACTGTATATGAGGTTTTTAAAGACCCCCGTTGAAATATAACTGATCATTACTGGTAAGGTGGCTCCGTGGCGAAGAAGTGTCGGACGCAGTTCGTAATCCCGCGTCCCGCATTCAAAACACAGCTGCGGACGATTTGGCAGCAGACCGCCTTGCGTTGGTTTTTTTTAAAAACATAAAATTGTATCGGTTACGGTCGCTCAGAAAGCAATGACAAACTACTGAACGTAAACATGCAAAGAGATCACAAACAGCCAAAATATGATGGGGTTGACTGCGACGTCCTGTAAAGGATATGCAACTAACTTTTTAAAAACTACACGGTGGAGTTTAGAAGAGGGGGACGTTAGTGCAACGGCTAAGAAGTCTGATAATGGCGAGATCGCGGTCGGATAAGCGTTCGATACGGGCAATTGCCGACCGCTACTCAAGGGAAAATGGCATCTAATCACGTGTGCACTCCGCTCTACACATCTGATGGTCCAAACACTGCACATACGAAGGACAGCCAGGCTGTTGGATAAGCGCGCACGCTCTTAAACTTCCGGTGTGCTGATGCCGATGTATCGGGTTCAACCTCTACACCTGTCAATTGGGTTAAAATGTTGACTTCTCGTCCTTGACTTGGAGACATAAATTTCAAATACCTCAGAAGTCGGAGTGGGTTCGCCTGATGGCGAGGGACACTGGTATTAGGAAAAGCTAATCCACACACAAAAATTAGTCGCGTGCACTAGAAGTACACTGTATAGACTATGCTTGAGTTCACATACCAAGGGCACGTTCTTGCTACGGGACTCGTGTCGTCTAGGGACCCGCCATAGCGTAGTGGCCAGATGCTGGCCTACCGGTCTGACGGCCATGGGTTCAATGCTCATCGGGGCGGGACTGCATTTTTAAAATACAAACGTCATTAGACATTTGTGATAGATGAATTCTTTAACAAACAAATTATATACAATCATTAAACAAGCACTTAAAGAATCTGACTGCAGTTGATGTCTAGGGCACATCAACACACAGTCGACTCGACGCGCTATCGAGAGCAAGTCGCCTAATCGGAAGCTGGCCGGGTGTTAGAAAATGGCACGTAGCAATAAAATCTCCACTAGACACTCGACGTTCAAAATGAACAGCGTGGAAGCCGTCAAGACTATCAAGATGATGCAAGAAGACAACGTGTCTGCTAGCAGCAGCACAGCGCCAGAACTCGAGGAAACATTAAATGAAGCTACCACTTCTACACCAGATGAAACCGCCAAGACTATCAAGATGATGCAAGAAGACAACGTGTCTGCTAGCCGCAGCACAACGCCAGAACTCGAGGAAACATTAAATGAAGCTACCACTTCTACACCAGATGAAACCGCCAAGACTATCAAGATGATGCAAGAAGACAACGTGTCTGCTAGCCGCAGCACAACGCCAGAACTCGAGGAAACATTAAATGAAGCTACCACTTCTACACAAGATGAAGCCGTCAAGACTATCAAGATGATGCAAGAAGACACGTGTCTGCTAGCCGCAGCACAACGCCAGAACTCGAGGAAACATTAAATGAAGCTACCACTTCTACACAAGATGAAACCGCACCCGTAGCTCAACAGACGTCAGAGACTACAACTTTAACTGAAGCCAGCAGCAGCCGTGAAGTTTTCAACAGCACCAAGACCAAGCAGCCCAGTTTACCAAAGATTTCACCATCGGAGGAAACTACAACAGCTGAGGACTTCACCGGCAAATTGCCGCTAAAACAGGCAAGCGTGGGAGAAGCCAAACTGTTGGCGCTACCAACAGATAAGATAATCAAGCTGCTGGAAAACGAGCTGGGAAGAAACAGCATCTACCAGCTAAGTGAGACACCTGAGGGAGTAGTGGTCTCCTTCAACAAAAACCCAAAGATCACAGCACTTATATAGAACATCGCACAAGGAGAGAAGGCTGACATCAAGCTTTACCATGGAATCTTATTGGAGGCCACCCGACACAGCATGATGAAACGATGGGTCATTAAACGAGTCAAGACCCATCTCACCAAAGACCAGATCAGGGAAATGCTGACTCAAGATCACCAGCGCTGAGAGGATCATCGGAAAGAACATCCCCTCCACAGTTGTCATAGTAACATCAGAGGACTTAGTGATCCCTCAATACATCAGATGGGACAAGAGAGACCAAGTTCCAGAGCACTACATACCGAGAGTGCTGCAGTGCTCTAAGTGCCAGACGTTTTGGCACACCCGTGCTACCTGCAAGAGTGAGGTTGAGGTTTGCAGATATTGCTCTGGACCTCATCCATACAGTCAATGCCAGCATGCAAAGATCGACAAGGACTTCAGGAGGCCTAACACTAACAGAAAATGCGCCAACTGCCCCGGCAACCACGACGCCAGGTACCTAGGCTGCCCCTGCCACCAAAACAGCAAGGAAGCTATGAGGATCGCCATAAAAACTGACCTGCCCTATAAAGAGGCCAGGAGGCAGTACGAGGCCATCAATCGACTCACAAAAAGCGACAAAGCGCAATTTGAAGGCCAACTGAAGGACCTACGGTCAATGTTCAACAGCATGGAGGAAGAAAAAGACAAGAAGCAAGAAACACAGATAACGGCCGTTCAGCGCATCCTGGACGAAACGAAGCAAGTTCAGGAGAAGATTGAGCAGGATGTCGCTCGAATGACTGCTATAAAGGCTGAGACGGACGAACAGCTATTTAAAATACAAGATGTGAAAGAAAGGTCAGGAGAGATGTTAGAGGAGATATTAGCACTGCTCAAGACCCAGACAGCCACATCAGAATCAGAAGATGCAAGAACACAGACAGAAGAAGAAGCAACAGAGGAACGACGATATCGCTCACCATCAAGATCCGACTGGCGAACACCGAGAAGATTCGAAGGCACCAACGACGGGGAAATAGGAGGAACACCAGGAGAGACAACTGGTAAAGCTCCCTGAAGAAAACAGCACCATAAGACGGGGTAGGACCACAATTACTCCAGGCCTCAACAAGTGCGCGAATTCTGTCCAGACATGAAAAACCTCATGAAGAAAGTAACGAACGCAATCAACCCATCATAAGCCGGGAAGCTGACAACAAGCAGCCCAAAGTACGAAAGAGAAACTACAAGCTACACCATAAACATAGCCAAACCGAAAACTCGAAGGCTGAAAAGGGGGTACTCATACCAAAAATTAGAATTGGAGTTGGATGTCTAGGGTCTAATTTGCGATTTGGCAAAACATATCAAGGCGTAGACGTTCATGGCCTCCATAAATCTCGGTCTTCGGTGTTCTGGATCGACTCTGCCGATGATATTCCTCCAAGCCACCGTTTCAATCCATCCAGCATCATTTATCTTGGTCTACCTCTGCCTATCTTGCCCTCGATCTTTCCACTTGTCACAATGTTTTCCAATGTCTCTCTTTTCATCACACGACCAAAGAAAGATATTTGTTTGTCTCTTTGTTATTGTTGTATATATTGCTCTAGTTTCATTAGCCTGTTTCAGGCAGTCGTTGTTAGTCTGGCAGTCCAAGGAATTGGCAACATACGTCTCAGGAACCACATCTCTGTTGCTTCTAATTTCTTCTTAATTTGTTCATTTACATTCCAAGATTCATTGCCATACAGCAAAAGTGGTTCTATATAGCATTTCAGCACTCTCTTTCTTACATTCAGTGATAGTGACTTACTGCATAAGATACTCTTCATTTTCTGAAATGCGGCGTTTGCTTACCCTATTCTGCTCTTAATCTCTGTTGTACGTCTTCCATCTGATGTCATAAATGTCTCTAGGTATCTAAAACTATCCACTTGGTTAAGAATTTTCCCTCATATTTCTATGTCACATTCTTTTATCACCATATTCTTTGATATCACCATCGTCCATTGTTTTTGTTTTCTAGATATTCAAGGAGAGTACTATAGATGACATTGTGATAACAGATAGTGCAAAGAAAGGACCTTTCTTTGCACTCTCTGTTATCACAATGTCTAACAATTGTTGTAGGTCTGTTGAATTATCCGCCACTAATACTGTGTCATCTGCACAGCGTATATTATTTATATTATAACCTCCGCGATTAGTATTCCTGGCGTCTCTTTGATTTCTCTCATTATTACTTCGCTATATACTATATATAGTAAAATAATCCTGCCAAATATGAAGAAATTCACAGAAAAGTCAGAACCTTATGTAAGGAGGCAAAAGAAACATGGCTTGAGAAAAATTGCAGAGAAATTGAAAAACAACACAACAGTAACAATGCGAAACTAATGCACAAAAGAATTCAGGAGCTTATTAATCAAAGAACACGTACATCAGCAGGCTGCCTAAAGACAAAAGATGGAAGAGTCATAATAGAAAAAGATCAGATCTTACATGAATGGTCAGATTACGTGAAAAACCTTAATGACGATAACAGAGACGAAAAGTATAATGTTCAAAATAATAATGAAGGACCAGCAATTTTGAAGATGGAGGTTCAGAATGCTCTTAACCACATGAAATCTGGCAAGACCCCCGGTTCAGACAGCGTCACAACAGAAATGATTAATGCTTTAGAAGAATATGGAATAGATAAAGTTACCAGTCTGCTTAATACAATATATGATACTGGAAATATACCTCAGGAGTTATGTAATTCTGTATTTATTGCAATCCCAAAGAAATCGGGAGCCTTGGAATGTGATCAACATCGAACAATTAGTATAATGAGTCACATCACAAAGATTTTGCTAAGAATTATCATGCAAAGAGTTAGGAGGAAAATACAACCTGAAATAGGAGAAGAACAATGTGGGTTTGTGGAAGGCAAGGGTACAGTAAATGCTGTGTATATACTGAGAACCATAATCGAACGTTCCATAGAAGTAAACAAAGATCTACACCTTTGCTTTATTGACTACACAAAGGCTTTTGATAAAGTGAGACATGTCAACATGATAAGGATGCTTGAAGATCTTAGACTTGTAAAAAACATATATTGGAAACAACAAGCTGCCATTAGAGTTGATAATGAAGTAAGCCAATATCAGCCTATTAAAAGGGGTGTGAGACAGGGATGTGTAATGTCTCCAGATCTGTTTTCCCTGTACAGTGAAAGTATTTTCAGAAATATTGAAGATATGGAAGGAATCAACATTGGGGGATGATGCATCAATAACATTAGATATGCAGATGATACAGTCTTGATTGCAGACAATGAACAGGACCTGCAAAATTTAGTAGATGCGATTGTTACACACAGTGAACAACTAGGGTTAGAATTAAATTGTAAAAAGACACAGATTATGGTCGTCACTAGGAAGGACGTAATACCACAATGTAATATACAAGTAAATGGGAATATTCTTCGACAAGTGAGTAGGTACAATTATCTCGGAACAGTAATAACATCTGATGGGAGATGCCTTGAAGAGATTAGAACAAGAATCGCCATGGCAAAAGTAGCCTTTAGCAAGATGAAAAACATATTGACCAATAAAAAGATGTCAATTGAAACGAGAAAAAGAGTGTTGAGATGCTACATAGAACCTGTACTTTTATATGGATGTGAAGCGTGGACAATGAGCAGTCAGGCTGAAAAACATCTGATGGCTGTAGAGATGTGGTTTCTGAGGAAAATGCAAAGAATACCACGGACAGCCAGAAAGACCAATGAACAAGTCCTTCAAGAAACAAATGAAGATCGTAAATTGATTAGAGAAATTAGACGTAGACAGTCAAAATTCTTTGGGCATGTTATGAGAAGAAATGGATTGGAGAATTTAGTGACAACTGGTAAGATCGAGGGGAACAGACCAAGGGGAAGACCTAGAAGCAAGTACCTCGATGGCTTGGTCTTGTGGCATGGTCGAGACAGAAACACGGAGCTGATCCATGACTCTGGTGATCGAGTGAGATGGCAGAACATGACCGCCCACGTTTACCGGCATGGCACATGATGGATGGATGGATATACTATATAATATAGGGAGAAGAGATCCGGTGACAAGACACACCCCTGTTGTACTCCTAGCTTTATCTGTTCGTAACTTCCTTCTTTATTTCCCATTTTAATTGCTGCTACTTGGTTCCAGTAAATATTCTTTATTATTCATAAATCTTTCCCATCAATGTTGATATCTTCCAACGTATAATAATAAATCACTCAATTTATACAAATGCATTTCCCGAGTTGCTTAGAGCATATTTAAAATATCATACTAACATGATTGTAAAGCCTTGATTGATCACTACACTTAATAATTATGTTCAAGCATTCTGCGGAATTACAAGTTAACTAAAAGAAAAACACTTAAATAAGCAAATGTGTAGGGGATATAAGCAACCAATATTGTTGCAAGGGAGATGACTTAACATTTAAATATATAAATAATATACTAGCTACAATATTTAGAAATAACATCAAACATCGCTTCTGCATACTTAGTAATAAGGAATCCACTTTCGAAAATAATTGTTTTGAATAACAAATACATTACTGTGAGACTTCTTAAAGAACGTGTTTTTAATCTGTACAAATTAAATTTTGTAAACCACTTTTTAGTCGCTTATTTATTTTATAAGTTGAATTTGTATACTTTAAACTTATGGGAATTATTTGCATTGTAGTTTCCCCCAATTTGGGGGAGAACAATTTTTTACTGGTCTCTTAAGGCCACAATCAATCAATGAAGTGTCGTCTCCGCAGAGAATGTTGGCTGCAATGGATCTCCAACGCTGCCTCTCGCTTTGACTGTACATTCTGTCAGGCCGATGTTCGTCCATCTCTTGATATTATCCTCCCACTTGTATCGTTGTCTACCTCTTGCTCACTTGCCCTCAACTTGCCTTCCAGTATGGTTTTTATAAGAGCATCATGTCTTTGAACGTGGCCAAAATATTTCACTTGTCTCCTCTTTATTTCTTTCATCAGCTTTCCCTTCATTCCCAGTTTTTCTAGGACCTCTAAATTCATTGTTTTTGTTTCCAGGAATGGTTCTCGTTGCTTCAGAGGTCACAGATTGTGAGAATTGTATGGATATTTTGCTCTGGCCATGCGGGTGTACGGGGGAATGACCAGGCTGATAGGATAGCAGGGAATGCACCTCTTGGTGTTATCTTGCCTATGGACAAGGGGGAGGTGGTCGTGCGCTTGTGGGACCAGGTGGAGAAGGCGGAGGAACAGATTGAGAACCCATATGTGGAATGAATGAGTTTGCGGGTGATCGGCAGAGGTTCTGGAAGAATCTCAAAACTGAGAGGAAAGACCAGGAGAACTATTAACCTGATAGCGTTGGGAACGATTAGTAGTATGACTCCTCGCTGGCTGTTGAACGAGGGGACTGAGCACATATGGGAATGTCCTGAGTGCAGTGATGTCGGTTCTTAACTCAACTCAACTCAACTCATGCCGTTGAAAGCATTTTTGTCCACTCCTATTCTATTTTTGATTTTCATTTCACTTCTGCCGTCATTTGGTATTATATGTTCAAGATGAGAGAAACTTGTTACTTGTTCTAGAATCTGCCCGTTTACTGTTCATTGATGACCTTTCCTTTTCACTGCTAATTATCATAGTTTTTGTTTTTTGGATGTTAATATCTAAGCCACATTCTGCACTGTGCGTAACTGCGTACGTTGAACATGATCATGTCATAGTCTTGTCATAAGTACTGGCCAATGAATAAAAGAGCACCCCGGGAAGGTTAACTTGGTCAACAAATGTCCGCAGAAGTCGGATGTGTCGGCCTAACGGCGCAAGAACGCAGTTCTGCTGTAAACAGGCACAACGCAATCACGTCCGAAATAAAAAAAAATAAACAAACTCGGGAACGCAGAAGAAGAATAAAAGAGCGCGTGCTTATCGTCCCATGATGCATAGGTTCTGTTTCTGACAGTTGAGAAAATGGCCGGGCTGATCCAAAATCCGTCCAAAGAAGCTCAAAGAGCTGTGATTCAGTTTCTTTCATTTGAAGGATGTCGACCAGTGGACATTCATCGAAGAATGCAGGCAGCGTACTGTAACAAATGTGTGTCGAAGACAACAGTGACAGACTGGGCCCGAATGTTTAGGAAAGGTCATCAGTTCACGACAGATCTTCGACAGCCGGGTCTAGCGCATATTGTTGCAACAGAAAAAATCATCGCCAAAATTGATGCAGCAGTACAGATGAACCGTTGTCGAAGCATACGTTCGCTAGTGAAAGAATTTGATGTGTCAATTGGTACAATTCAAAAGGTCGTTCGTAAGAAACTGCAATATCGGAAGGTGTGTTCCCAGTGGATACCACGGATGTTGACCGACCACCAAAAAGAGGAACGCATGTTTGAACCACTTTACTGCATTACAAAGTGGAGGAACGCAAGTTTGAACCACTTTACTGCATTACAAAGTGGAGGGTGATGTATTTCTCTTCCCCACAGTGGCAGACGATGAATCATGGTGTCACCACTTTGAGCCGAGCAGCAAAAGAGAGAGCATGCAATGGAATCATGTTGGATCACCAAAAGCCAAAATATTCAAGTTACAGGTTTCCGCTGGTAAGTTTATGCTGAGCACATTTTTTGATCATGAAAGGCTATTGATGGCCGACTTTAAAGAACCTGGTGTCAGCATCAACTCTACCCACTACTTGCAAACACTAGACAAGCTGCAAAAAGCAATCAAGAATAAAGACCCGACATGCTTTCTCGCGGTGTGATTTTGTTGCACAATAATGCTCGTTCGCATGTTGCAAAGATTGTGCAGGAAGCATTAGCAAGGAAGAAGTGGGAAATTCTGCAACATCCAGGCTATAGTCCTGATTTGTCACCATGTGATTTTCATTTGTTTGGACCTCTTAAACAAAAGCTCTTATGGGGCAAATATTTCACACAGATGCAGACGTAATGAAAGTGGTAAATACTTGATTCAGTGAGCAGCCAAAATCCTTTTTTGCGGACGGCATTCGCCGCCGACCTACGCAATGGGATTGTCAAGTTCTTAGTACATAACCTTGTCTATGCCCTGACAAGTGATTAATAGGCTCGCAAATATCAGTCTATGTCGGTCAACATTTTCAAATGTTTTAATGAGCAAAGAACATTTCAATATAATGTCACATCACAGATATCATCAAACAATGTAAATAAAGATATATTCACTCTCGCCGCTAACGCACACACAACTTTATCAGTCACCTGCAGCTCAATCTAAGCTCAGCTCTGTCAACTGTTCATACGTTCAGCCAATGTCTACATACAACCGTCCGCATTCAAATCCTAGACCCGTCTGCCCGAGCTTGCGTTTGAGGTAATCTATCACGTGGTATCTGACCACGTGTGCAGTCCGTAGTCGGTAATAAGTCTTACCTAGGGCTTAATCTGTCCGTCGCTGATAGCTGTCTATGGGGTCCCGTGTCGTCTAATCTGTTACTGGGTGTAATTGTCCTGTCTTATGCCAGCCATTGTCCTGTCTCAGAGATCTGATACCTGTCGGACTCTAATACGCTCCCTGCTTCCCTTGTGTCACTTATCTCTTTCTAGTCAGTGACATGCTGCCATGTGTTATGATCAATTAGTCTGAACCAATTCGTCGGAGGCCTACAAGGAGTCGCTACAAAGTCTTGGTTGTGGTAACAACTGTGATCTAAAAGGGTTTGTTCTACATTTGAAACTGATACCCCCTCATGTTTCTTCAATGGTCATCTCTCGAACTGTTGGTCTATAGAGTCTCAAACCCTAAGCTCGCTTCGCTACTGGAGACTGTCCCGGTCCGAAGGTAACGTTTATGTCTGTTCTATTGGTATGCACCTCAAACTCAACCCTTCTCACGACATTTCCATGCCACTGTCAATGTGCTCGATCTAAGATCAGGCACCATCAAGGGAAAGATATTTTCACAATGTCCCCGCAAAGTGACAATTATCCAATATTTATTGTCAAAGAAGCATATACCCATTGATATAACCCTTTAACTCCCGCTTGTTGGTAGGGTTTCATATGTAGAATGAAGTGTTGTCCCTTTTAAAGTTTCTTATGTCCCCTTGTATTGTATAGTTTTAGGATTGTTCCCCCTTTCCCCTATAATGGTGGATGTAAAAATTACATGTTCGTATTGTGTATATGTGTTCCCCGATATAGTAATGTGTATGCAAACTACCAACATAAGTGTATGTTCATAGTTATTTGTAGTATTATTATTATCTAAGCGTCATCTGTTAGGTTCTCATAGTTCATGAATGGTCGCATATTCGTCATTCATGATATGGATCACCGAACTATGATTCTTAGATTTATAAGTGTTTGTGTAGTGTAGTTGTAACATTCAAAAATTACACTCACGCATGATGACTAAAAAGACAGATACAATATAACAATGAAACACGTATGTGCAAAGTATTTTGCACACACTCTCTCACTGTATAATTGTACTTCAGACGGTAAATCTTTCATTCAATTTTAATTCTCTCATTCAATCCTCATGTCATTACAAATACAATTAAAGTTAAGGTAATGAAATGTTAGGATTTAACTAAAGTATGAAATTAAGTATCGTTGGATTTCCTATTCGTATAAAAAATGTAACTATTTCAAACAATTTAAAGAAATAAGTAAAGTAGAGTTGTAATTTAACACTCTCTAAGCAGTTAAGAACTTTATGTATCTACAGTGTTTTTGGTTTGCCAGTCCATGGTTTCATTAACGCATTGTACCTGATTTTACCAATCAAAATTAAATTACTCTGTGTTCTTCGATTAACAAATTAAAGTTGAACTAACACAATGTCTTTGAATTAAGTGATTAAAGTTCAATTGATATAACGTTCTTGAATTCACGCACACGTACTAAAGTTGATGTACACTGAGTTAACCCACACACGGTCCCTGTCTTGTGTACAATGCTACTAAGTAATACTGTCCTAGATGTTTGGATATTCACAACTAAAAATATGTCTACTACTGTTCGTGAAACTGTATAAAATTATCACGTTAATTAAAATACATCATATATGTAGGACGGTTAATCGCTTTCTGTGTCTGGAATTCTGGTGAGAAGGTCAGCCAACATATTGTTGGCTCCTTTAATGTGAGTAATGGTGTAGGAGTAATCTTGGAGTAGTAAGGCCCAATGGGTGATGCGGTTGTTCTTCGGCCTCCCTTGCTAGATGACGAGAAGTGGACTGTTGTCAGTCTGAATGATGAAATGGCTGCCTAGAAGGTATTTACTGAGTTTACCAACAGTATATACAAGACCAAGGCATTCCAGTTCTGCAATACTATGTTTCTGTTGAGCTGGAGTAAGTTTCATACTGATATAGACAATCCTATGATCTATATCTCCGTGGCTCTGAAGGAGAGAGGCAGAGATCGCTGTACTACTTTCGTCAGATCTGAGAATAAATCGTAAGCTTACACCGGGTAACTTAAGGATCGGTGAGTTAGGGAAAAATTTGTTTATTTTTTGAAGTGCATTTTTCAAACAGGCACTTTTAACAGTTGTGTTTGTTTGTGATTATAACAACAAATTTGGAGAGAAAAAAACATGTGTCAATTAAGCAATATTGGGAATAAATTTAGCATAATAATTTACAAGTCCTAGCAAACTTCTGACTTGCTTTTTTTTTTTTTGTAGTTGGAACAGACTTAAAATTTTTGAAACAATTCTGTCGTCACTTTTTAATTCGCCATTTGAAATTCTATGGCCAAGAAAATCAATTTCGTGGAATGTAATTTCTAGTTTGTTCGGTCTAATAGTGTGTCCACACTGTTTGATCCTGTCAAATATATGTCTCAGTGTTGTCATGGGATTCGTCATATTGTTTGTATGAATGCGCAAATCGTCGATATAGGTTTGTACATTCGATACTCCATGTAGTAACAGTCTTGTCTGACGAACAGAAGTGGCAGGAGAGTTTATCAGTCCGAAAGGAAGGAATTTCCATTTGTAAAAACCTAACGGAGTGGAGAGTGCGTTCAGATTATTCAGTCTCCATGCATAGGAATCTGCCAATCGCCTTTGGTCAGATCTAGCTTTGAGAAAATAGTGGACTCCGCCATGTTAAGTAGTAAGTCGTCACAATTGGGTATTGGTTC
This sequence comes from Cepaea hortensis, assembly GCA_963921405.1. Lineage (NCBI taxonomy): Eukaryota > Metazoa > Mollusca > Gastropoda > Stylommatophora > Helicidae > Cepaea > Cepaea hortensis. The sequence goes on along the minus strand of OY992880.1, from coordinate 15,249,687 downwards.
TGCATCTAATTTTGTATAGCATTCAGTTTTCTGTAATCGATACATAAACGAATGGTAGAATCTTTTTCTTTACCAACACAATGGGCCAGGAGTACTCTGATTGAGATTTGCTAGTTATGCCAAGATTTTCCAAGTTAAGGATTTCTTTGTCCAGTCCGTCTCTGTAATGTAAGGGTATGGAGTATGGTTTGCACTTGATGGGTGTATAGTCTGTCAAAGTATTGTAATGTTGAATTCTGTCTGTTTTCCCAGGTGTATTTGAAAATATTGTGCTGTATTCGTTAAGCAGTTCTATAATGTCGTGTTTCTGTGCGTCGGTCAGTTTTGTGCAGATTTTAATGGGATGTGTAGTCGCTGTGTTGTTGACTGTTGGGACGGTTAGTTCAATATCGTCTGTGTTCGTCTGGTTAATGACTGTTGTCGCAGCTGTTTCGTTAACAGTGTCGTGTTCATTTCACCAATGGAACGGTTTTAACATATTCATATGGGAAATGTTATGTTTTCCATTGATGAAAATTTCGTAATCCACATTTGATATTTGTCAAACGACCTTAAAAGGTCCCTGCCAAGAAATAGACAAAATATCTTTTTATCTGGAAGCAAAAGTAGGACATCTTGTCCTGGGTTTAACTTTATAGTCTTGGTTTTCTTATTTGCATACTGTCGTATGCATGACTGCTTTCTTGCAATGCTAATTTAGCGATAGTGTAAACCTTCATGATTTTGTCACGAGTGTTAGTGACCATGTTATAAGTACTGGTAGCTTCGTCGTTAGTGACGCTACCTGTCAGTAACTCTTTGTAAATACTAAGTGGTCCCCATGGATTGGCACCATAAACTAACTCAAAAGGAAAGAAACCAGTACTAGCTTGTGGTACTTCCCTATATGCAAATAACACAGCAAGGAGTAATGTATCCCAGTCTGCTGGGCATTCTGTTGTCACTTTGGCGAACATATGTTTTAGGTCGCCGTTTTTCCCCACAAACCTCCTTTCACGCCGGTCTGTACGGTATTGTAAAGCATTGTTTAATGCCCAGCAATTTATTGACTGCCTAAGTAGAGGCTGATATGAATTGTGTACCTCTATCAGGAAAGATGGTATCTGGGAAACCTATAAGTGAAAACATTTGGAAAAATACACCGGTCACATCTTTAGATGTGATAGTTTTCAAAGGTATGGCCTTAGTTCTGATGTGTCCTAAGAAACCGAGGAGAAAGAGCACTGTAACCCTAACACACCATTAATCACATGCTGTTAGTTGTTATGCCCCGCCCACTGCAACCATAATTAACAATAATCTTTAAATTAAAAAAAAATTCTCAACAAAAAAGGGAGGTAATAATGCAAAAACAATTCAATTATTTATTCCTGAGTTATATCCCTTGCCCCGTAGGAGCCGCTTTTTGACGTCACGGCGTAGGAGCTAGACTTTTATATAAGGATTTACTAGGTCAATCCTAAGGAGTACTCCTGAAATACTAATTAGTTAGGACATATAGTACTATAGTAGTTTGCCATTACTTTATTCACGACCGGCACTCATACATTTGTTTGGGAACCAACGCAAGGCAATCTGTTTAAAAATTGCTCTCAGCTAGGTTTCAAACGGATATCTCTCTCGGGAATCATAAACAGCCAAAAAATACTCGGGTTCACAGAAACTTCCTGAAAGGATATGCAACTAACGTTTTTCTTTAAATGCGGAATTACGAATTATATTGGTAATACCTTCGCCAGAGAGGTCATAACAAAAGCTTCCTGACCTGTTTTCCCTTTAACCAGAGCCGTGGAAGCCCATGTGCTCCACTCTAACCAGGGCCGTGGAAGCCCATGTGCTCCACTCTAACCAGGGCCGTGGAAGCCCATGTGCTCCACTCTAACCAGGGCTGTGGAAGCCCATGTGCTCCACTCTAACCAGGGCCGTGGAAGCCCATGTGCTCCACTCTAACCAGGGCCATGGAAGCCCATGTGCTCCACTCTAACCAGGGCCGTGGAAGCTCATGTGCTCCACTCTAACGAGGGCCGTGGAAGCCCATGTGCTCCACTCTAACCAGGGCTGGGGAAGCCCATATGCTCCACTCTAACCAGGGCTGTGGAGGCCCATGTGCTCCACTCTAATCAGGGCCGTGGAAGCCCATGTGCTCCACTCTAACCAGGGCTGTGGAGGCCCATGTGCTCCACTCTAACCAGGGCCGTGTAAGCCCATGTGCTCCACTCTAACCAGATCTGTGGAGGCCCATGTGCTCCACTCTAATCAGGGCCGTGGAAGCCCATGTGCTCCACTTTAAAATCAATTCAGTCTGGAGCAAACATGGAGCACGACTAGCACACTTACTAATAGAATACAAACATACATTCATTGGTGCCTGGGCTGTGTAGGACTCATGTCACATTCATTGCTGCCTGGGCTGTGTAGGACTCATGTCACATTCATTGGTGCCAGGGCTGGTAGGACTAATGTCACATTCATTGGTGCCAGGGCTGGTAGGACTAATGTCACATTCATTGATGCCAGGGCTGGTAGGACTAATGTCACATTCATTGATGCCAGGGCTGGTAGGACTAATGTCACATTCATTGATGCCAGGGCTGGTAGGACTAATGTCACATTCATTGATGCCAGGGCTGGTAGGACTAATGTCACATTCATTGATGCCAGGGCTGGTAGGACTAATGTCACATTCATTGATGCCAGGGCTGGTAGGACTAATGTCACATTCATTGATGCCAGGGCTGGTAGGACTAATGTCACATTCATTGGTGCCAGGGCTGGTAGGACTAATGTCACATTCATTGATGCCAGGGCTGGTAGGACTAATGTCACATTCATTGGTGCCAGGGCTGGTAGGACTAATGTCACATTCATTGATGCCAGGGCTGGTAGGACTAATGTCACATTCATTGATGCCAGGGCTGGTAGGACTAATGTCACATTCATTGGTGCCAGGGCTGGTAGGACTAATGTCACATTCATTGGTGCCAGGGCTGGTAGGACTAATGTCACATTCATTGATGCCAGGGCTGGTAGGACTAATGTCACATTCATTGATGCCAGGGCTGGTAGGACTAATGTCACATTCATTGATGCCAGGGCTGGTAGGACTAATGTCACATTCATTGATGCCAGGGCTGGTAGGACTAATGTCACATTCATTGGTGCCAGGGCTGGTAGGACTAATGTCACATTCATTGATGCCAGGGCTGGTAGGACTAATGTCACATTCATTGATGCCAGGGCTGGTAGGACTAATGTCACATGTGTGATAGAATCACAGACGTGGAGCTTGTGGAGGGGACATAGCAAACTTCAGCCAATCAAGAGACCAGGTAACATTACCAAACTGGATAGGACATACAGACATTGGACTTGATAGGAATGACAGACATTGGACTTGATAGGACAGACAGACATTGAACTGGGTAGCATAAACAGATATTGGACTGGATAGGACAAACATTAGACTGGATAGGACAGACAGACATTAGACTGGATAGGACAGACAGACATTGGAAGGGATAGGACAGATAGACATTGGACTGGATAGGACACACGCATAGAAAGTGTCGCGTTGGTGTAATGTCTAGGAGGTTTCGCTGACAATGGCATGAGTGTGGTTGAACTAGGTTTCCATGCCTGCACTCGACGTTCGCTGCGTCAGGGATTATGTTTCCATGCCTGCACTCGACGTTCGCTGCGTCAGGGATTATGTTTCCATGCCTGCACTCGACGTTCGCTGATTCAGGGAACTTTCCATCAGTGTAATCATGCCTAACACATACAGTCGTTCTAGTACTTCATACACTCACAGTTGGGTCCTGCGTCGATGGTTTTATTTTGCGTGTGTTTTATTACCAGCCAGACTAGAATTCCTTTCTCTTGAACCGACAAGGAAAAGAAATAGAATGAGATTAGAAACATTAGCCCCATATGTTTGTAGACCAACAGGTACTCGATGGCTGATGTGGTCAGATCACACCAACATCCTTTACTTCTGTGTATTCACAAGTGAGCTATAGGGACTCTTCGCTGGCTGTTGAAGATGAGGACGGAGCACGTACGGGAATTCCCCAAGTGCTGTGATGTCGGTTCTTGATCCAACTCTGAAGTGAGCGGTGGCGTAAAGTGGGAACTCATGTTGTAGTTCGCCGGTCTGCTATAAATAAATCAGCTGAGCACTGGCTTACAACTCTCTGACAACATTCTTACAACTCGCTCGTGTCTCGTGAAACATACCTGTGTGACCTGAGGGCTGTGTTGACTAGAAATCTACATGGCAGGGATTCTCACACTATTTTACCCTGGCCACAAACTGTACAGGGAGACATAATGTCTCACTTAAAGTATCCAGAAGATCAAAAGTCCTAATTATTCGTGGAACTGTTGGACGTTCCTGGCGATCATAAATCTCCTGTAATGTTTATTTCGCTGTGGACAGGTAGACACAGAGAGGGGGGGGGGAGAACATGGAGAGGGTGGGGAGAGGAGTAGGCATATTGACAGACAGACAGACAGACAGACAGACAGACAGACAGACAGGCGGCTGGGTGGCTAGCTGGCTGGCTGACTGGACGGATAGAGAGAGAGAGAGAGAGAGAGAGAGAGAGAGAGAGAGCGAGAGAGAGAGTAGCCAGAGATAGACGGAGATAGAGGGAAAGATAGAGAGAAGGTGTGGACAGGAGGGAAGCGAGAGACAGACTGAGACAGAGGGTAACCTGTTAAAGTTGAACATGTTTATCTCACTTACATTCAAACACTGTGTTTCCTAGATGTATGAGGAGTACACGAAAGAAGACACTGTCAGACGGGAGAGAAGTGAGATAAGGAGAGACCAGAGAAGAAAAAAGGAAGAATCACAACGAAAGAAAAAACAAGTGCATCCTAAAACATCAAAAGAATTAGCCCAGGCGAACCTGTACGTCAACGCCATGTAAGTATGTTGCCATTGGTTATGTTAGCAAACTTTGGCTTGAACTTTCCACAAACATACCAGGTGCTTGAAATGAGAACCTTAAATATTTTGTGTGTTTAGGGTGGGAGTGTGTGTGTGAGTGAGTGAGTGTGTGGTGTGTGTGGCGGGGGTGTAAGTGAGTGTGTGTAAGTGAGTTAGTGAGTGTGTGTGTGAATATATTCTTAAAATGTATAGAACAAATGTATCATTTTTCGATGTAATCACCACTGCGTTTAATGGAAGTCCTCCAGCGCTGATAACGTTTTTGGATTCCTGTAGAAAAAAAATCTCTTGGTCCCTTGTGTAACCACTCATGCACCACCTGCTGTACCTCTTTACAGAAGTCACGCCGTTTTGAAACTTCCTACTCCACTCATACACTTGCTGGTTTGACAGGCATACATCACCATACTGGACCTTCATTCATACACTTGCTGGACTGAGAGGCGTGCATCACCATACTGGACCTTCATTCATACACTGGCTGGACTGACAGGCATGCACCACCATACTGGACCTTCATTCATACACTTGCTGGACTGAGAGGCGTGCATCACCATACTGGACCTTCATTCATACACTTGCTGGACTGACAGGCATGCACCACCATACTGGACCTTCATTCATACACTTGCTGGACTGACAGGCATGCACCACCATACTGGACCTTCATTCATACACTTGCTGGACTGACAGGCATGCACCACCATACTGGACCTTCATTCATACACTTGCTGGACTGACAGGCATGCACCACCATACTGGACCTTTATTCATACACTTGCTGGACTGACAGGCATGCACCACCATACTGGACCTTCATTCATACACTTGCTGGACTGACAGGCATGCACCACCATACTGGACCTTTATTCATACACTTGCTGGACTGACAGGCATGCACCACCATACTGGACCTTCATTCATACACTTGCTGGACTGACAGACATGCATCACCATACTGGGCCTTTATTCATACACTTGCTGGACTGACAGGCATACATCACCATACTGGACCTTTATTCATACACTTGCTGGACTGACAGGCATGCACCACCATACTGGACCTTCATTCATACACTTGCTGGACTGAGAGGCGTGCATCACCATACTGGACCTTCATTCATACACTTGCTGGACTGACAGGCATACATCACCATACTGGACCTTTATTCATACACTTGCTGGACTGAGAGGCATACATCACCATACTGGACCTTCATTCATACACTTGCTGGACTGACAGGCATGCACCACCATACTGGACCTTTATTCATACACTTGCTGGACTGACAGGCATGCACCACCATACTGGACCTTCATTCATACACTTGCTGGACTGAGAGGCGTGCATCACCATACTGGACCTTCATTCATACACTTGCTGGACTGACAGGCATGCACCACCATACTGGACCTTCATTCATACACTTGCTGGACTGACAGGCATACATCACCATACTGGACCTTTATTCATACACTTGCTGGACTGACAGGCATACATCACCATACTGGACCTTCATTCATACACTTGCTGGACTGACAGGCATGCACCACCATACTGGACCTTCATTCATACACTTGCTGGACTGAGAGGCGTGCATCACCATACTGGACCTTCATTCATACACTTGCTGGACTGACAGGCATACATCACCATACTGGACCTTTATTCATACACTTGCTGGACTGAGAGGCATACATCACCATACTGGACCTTCATTCATACACTTGCTGGACTGACAGGCATGCACCACCATACTGGACCTTCATTCATACACTTGCTGGACTGAGAGGCATACATCACCATACTGGACCTTCATTCATACACTTGCTGGACTGACAGGCATGCACCACCATACTGGACCTTCATTCATACACTTGCTGGACTGAGAGGCGTGCATCACCATACTGGACCTTCATTCATACACTTGCTGGACTGAGAGGCATGCACCACCATACTGGACCTTCATTCATACACTGGCTGGACTGAGAGGCGTGCATCACCATACTGGACCTTCATTCATACACTGGCTGGACTGAGAGGCGTGCATCACCATACTGGACCTTCATTCATACACTTGCTGGACTGAGAGGCATACATCACCATACACTTGCTGGACTGACAGGCGTGCATCACCATACTGGACCTTCATTCATACACTTGCTGGACTGACAGGCGTGCATCACCATACTGGACCTTCATTCATACACTTGCTGGACTGACAGGCATGCACCACCATACTGGACCTTCATTCATACACTTGCTGGACTGAGAGGCGTGCATCACCATACTGGACCTTCATTCATACACTGGCTGGACTGAGAGGCATGCACCACCATACTGGACCTTCATTCATACACTTGCTGGACTGACAGGCATGTATCACCATACTGGACCTTCATTCATACACTGGCTGGACTGAGAGGCATGCATCACCATACTGGACCGTCATTCGCCGAAGAATTTCTACAGGTTGCATCCCTTCATTGATCAACATACGGATGGTGCATGTCAAAAGTCGGGCGTCCATTTTTAAACTGCCCTGAACACGTCTCCGCGTTCGTCTGCACCGTGATGTCACGTGCTTAACACTCTTGACATCCTTAACAACGATATTGACAGGTTACAAGACAATGGTATGGTTACTGTAATTTTTATCACTTTTAAGGTTTTCATTTGAAGCCCCTTCTTAAAATACTTCCCCCCGTCGGATTTGTGTACATGAATCGTGCCAGTTAGAAATGTGCATTTTATGGGTAGGATATTTTTTAACAATACTTTACCCCGGCTTTGGCATTTTTGGCCTTCTTCTTCTTCCTTCTCCTCATCTTCGTCTTCTTCCTCTTCTTCTTTCGTTCGCTTGTAATTGATAGTCTGTATTTATAATGTTGCCTCTTGTATAAACTTCACATCGTTGCTCCTTGAGGGCGTTTTTTAGAGATCCGAACAAATGAAAATCACATGGTGACAAATCAGGACTATAGGTTGGACGTTGCGGAATTTCCCACGTCTTCCTTGCGAAAGCTTCCTGCACAATCTTTGCGACATGCGGACGAGCATTATCCACGTGACGCGACGAGAATTAGCAGTGGTTCGAATCGCAAAAGTGACTTATGAGAGTATGGAGCCGGTCGCTCATATAGTCGTGGCGTGCTGATGAGCGTAATGTAGCCTAGGAATCAGCATACAGCTGAAAGATGCTGGTGTTGACCGCAATATCCTGAAACGGGATGGAAACGCGGAAAAAAGAAGAAAGAAAAGAAGGACGAGCATTATCGTGCAACAAAATCACACAGCGAGAAAGCATGTCGGGTCGTTTATTCTTGATGGCTTTTTGCAGCTTGTCTAGTGTTTGCAAGTAGTGGGTAGAGTTGATGTTGACACCAGGTTCTTTAAAATCGGCCAACAATAGCCCTTCATGGTCAAACAATTTGCTCAGCATAACCTTACCAGCGGAAACCTGTAACTTGAATTTGTTGGTGTTTGGTGATACAGCATGCTTCCATTGCATGCTCTCTCTTTTGCTGCTCGGCTCAAAGTGGTGACACCATGATTCATCGCCTGCCACTATGCGAAAGAGAAATACATCATCCTCCACTCTGTAACGCAGCAAGTGGTTCAAACACCATCCCACGTGTTCCTCTTTTTGGTGGTCGGTCAACATCCGTGGTACCCACCGTGATTACACCTTCCGATAGTGCAGTTTCTTACGAACGACCCTTTGAATTTTCCCAATTGGCACATCAAATTCTTTCGCTAGCGAACGTATGCTTCGACAACGGTTCATCTGTACAGCAGTAGTATAGTACGTGGTTTATAGGCCCCAAATCCGGGTTCAATCCGGAATATTTCTTTATATAACCTCTATGTGACGTCACACAATCCGGTGAAAATCGACTCCGCATCTGAAATGCGGAGTCAAAGGGGTATAACTCATGTTTGGTCTTATTACATCCCTTTAAAATCCGGTGATCGGGCGGGTGGCGGACGGTGGAGTCGGGGGCGACCGCGCGTGTGTGGTCGGGTACATGGTGCGCGGGTGGTCGGTGTTCGAATCCAATAAAAGGTGTGCCGTCACTGGGTAGGTGTTTATTATTAGCCATGGATCCGAGGTGGAAACATCCTTTTACAGCTTTGATTGCGGGGCCAACGGGGAGTGGAAAATCCGTCTTTGTGCAAAAGTTCCTGACCCATCTTCCAGACATGATCGAACCTTTGTCAGAGGAAGTTATATGGTGCTACGGAGAATGGCAACCCCTGTATGAGACTTTGAAGGGTGTCCAGTTTAACGAAGGTCTACCGGATATGGAAAAATGGACAGGAGATAGACGTCGACTAGTGGTGATAGATTATCTAATGGCCGAAATAGATGATAGAGTGACTAAACTATTTACTAAGGGTAGTCACCATCGCAACCTCAGTGTTATGTATATGGTCCAGAACCTCTTTGGTAGGAATAAAGAACACAGAACCATCAGCTTGAATTCGCATTACCTAGTGGTATTTAAGAACCCTCGAGACGGATCGCAGATTACCAATCTGGCCAAACAGATGTACCCCGGTCGCGTGTCATATGTCCAAGAGAGCTTTAAGGACGCAACAAAGGCTCCACACGGGTATTTGCTCTTTGACCTTCGACAGGAAACACCAGATCAGCTCCGTTTACGAAGCAATATTTTCCCCGATCAGCGTCAAGTCGTCTACGTGCCCAAATAGTATGTCCAACCGGGTGAAACGTCACGGGGCCATGCTGCGATTCTTGGGTGAGTCGAAACCGACTGCCGTAAAAGCCGTAATTAAATCAGCATCCCCGGACCTCGTCCAATCAATTTGTGAATGCTGTCACAATGTATTAAAAGGTAATGTTCCACTGACACCGGCTCAGAAGAGGTGACTGCAGTGGCACAAAAACAGACTGAGAGCGCTCACGGGTAAGAAACTGTCTATCAAGAAACGGAAACAAATCTTGCAACAAGGTGGTTTCATAGGTGCTCTATTAGGTCCCATTCTTAACGTGTTGAAAGGCGTCGTGGGTTTGTAATGAAGAAAATGATCTTGATCGACCCCCGGCTGCTGGAAAACCCCTATGTACCACCCGACACACTAACCGATAACTTGCGTGACCTGGATCAGAAAATGCAACAAGTCCTGGAAACCGAAGATCTACCACCGCGGGAAAAAGCCCGAGTGTATCAACAAACCTTGCAGCGGTATCTGAATCGATTCGATCAGTACAGACATAAGTCCTTAGGCACAGTGGATATCAAGGAATCGCCACCGATACAAAAACCCTAAGTCAGCATTTTACCGGCATCAGTAGTCGAGACACCCGCTCAACCAACACCCATTCTAGCAACACCGACTAAAAGTCAAGTTGTTGAGCCACACCACCGTACAGACTTAGGCGAAATAAGAAGAGTAGGATACCCACGCCCAAGTGGGAAAAATGGCCGCGCAAATAAGAAAGTATTACTACGACCCGAAGAAACCCGGAGCCTATGGTGGGGCCTCCGCCTTAAAACGGCAAAGTCAACTGAACGCTAAAAAGATAGAGGCTTGGCTACGGCATCAAGATACGTATACTTTACATAAACCGATACGTCGTCGTTTCCAGAGACGCCAAACCATAACCGGTGGTATAAATCAGCAGTTTCAAGTCGACTTGATAGATATGAGACAATTACAAAGATACAATGATGGGATGTCGTACCTAGTGACGTGTCTCGACGTGTTTAGTAAATATGCTTGGACCATCCCGATCCAGAAGAAGACGGGGAAAAAGCTAGTGGAGGTCGTGGGTAAAATTTTTGCCGACAGACAACCGTTAAATTTTCAGACTGACAGAGGATCAGAATTTGTCAACCGGACCTTCTTAACATTTCTGAAAGACCGAGGTGTGCATTACTTTACGACCGAGAACAAAGACGTTAAAGCCGCCATAGTGGAAAGACTCAATCAAACCCTCAAAGAAAAAATGTGGTGGTATTTCACCAAGACCAATACACTTCGATACGTAGACGTGATAGATAAGCTGATCCGCAACTACAACTTTTCGTATCACAGAAGTATTCGCATGGCGCCCGTGCAAGTCAACTACCACAATCAAGAAGAGGTGTGGATTTAATATGTACCAGGAGACAGTCGCCTCAAGGAAAGTCCATTTTACAGCCGGGGATCGAGGCAGGTAGGCTCAACCCAAACAACCTTTTAAAAAAGGGTATACGCCCTCGTGGACAGAAGAACTTTTTACCGTCTGTCGTATAAACCAGACCAGTCCGGTGACATATGTGCTAAAAGACGATTCGGGGGAGGAACTACGAGGCTAATTCTACCGTGAAGAGCTTCAAGCAGTTGGAGATAAGCAAGTGTATCGGGTCGAAACAGTTACAAGAAAGACCCAGGAGAGGTGGTGGTAAAGAGTATTTAGTGAAATAGTTCGGGTATAATTCGTCATTCAACAGTTGGGACCTAACCAGATACCGAGACTAATGGAAGAAACTAACGGGGAGACTACGGTATTGAACCCACAAAATAACTCACCCAGCGAAAGAACCCTGTTCTGGTGGATGTTTGGACAGCGAATACCGCGGCTAGAGATTGTCTTCTTCTGTCAGATGGTAGTTATATACACCGTCATTGGCGTTTCATTATTCAATCTGTCTCGAGGCAGCGTCGACGCATCCAAGGGCAAGTTCTGGAACGCACTTCTAAGCAGTTGTCTGGAGTACATGTTACCTAATCCTAAATAATGAGTTTCTACGCTGAATCGACTAATGAAAGAGTCGGAGGTAGATGATCAGACGCGAGTCAGATTCTATTTCGACAAGGTTTCAAAGAAAGTCACCGTGAAAATATTCGAAGCGGGGACCGTGGCTATATTTAGAGAAAAGTTGAAAGATATATTAGGGCTTCACTCCTCGAAGATATCGCATGCGAACCCAATAATGGAAGGCCAAGTGGCGGTAGACCTGAATAACGACCTGCAAAATATCTACGTCTACTGCGATATCATAGCGGCAAGACCAGTTGGAGACGCCATGGTCCCACTACTAAGGACGGTCCCTATCATGAATCAGCTCTCGGCCTCAGTGTTTCACGCCTACGACAAACCTCACTATGTACCATTGAGTCGGTACTCCTTCGACACTGTGGAAATACTTTTAACCACCGATACAGGCACAAAGATTTCATTCACTACCGGAACTTCAGTGCTGACGTTACATTTTCGCACTCGGAAACATTCAGACCTAGAATAATGGTGAAATATGTGGCGTTACGGCGAAATCCCAGACTGTACGAAAACTTTTACTGTAATCAAGCTGGACATGGTATGCCGGTGTTTGTGGGTGGTCGGAGTCAGAGAGGCCGTGGTATCGGTAGTTTCTTCAGTGGACTCGGTCGCACGATTCTACCCTGGTTAAAGACCGGTGGTAAGGCCTTACTCAGAGAAGGTGTCAGTACGGGTCTGCGAGTGGCCCAAGATGCTTTATCTTGTAGGAACGTTGGAGAATCCTTTAAAGAGCATGCCAAAGAAGCCGGTCAGCGTCTACTGCAAGGAGCAGTCGATCACGTTAGCCAATCAGGTAGTGGTATTAGAAGAAAGAGACGACCAGCGCCACCCGGAGAACCCAGTACACGTATAAAACTGAACCCCGCACCCCATCGAGTTCATAAGAAGAAGAAGCCACAGCACTCGGATATATTCGCATAATGGCTATGATTCACCCCAACTCTTGCGAGTGTCTTCATTCTGGTTTGGATCTGTTTAGCGTACCACCCACGCAAACGGTGGTAGAAGAGGGACAGTGTGTGGAGGTACACCCACTCGCGTCTCTAGCTCCAGGCGCACCTATAGAATTTGTTATATCTGGTGCCAGTGAAGGGTATCTGGATCTGTTTAACACTTTCTTACACGTCAGAGCTAAAGTCACACTACCCAATGGTGAGAATCTACCACCCACGGCCGACGTCGTTCCGGTCAACTATTACCTCCACAGTCTGTTTTCTCAAGTAGACGTCTCACTCAACGACACGCTAATTACCCCTAGTGAAAATACATATCCGTATAGAGCCTTTATTGAAGCTACGCTAAACCATAGTGAGGAAGCCAAGAAAAGTCATCTCTCAGTCGCCCTTTATTACTATGATAAGGCCAAATTCCTCGATGACGTGCAAGGCGATAACAACAAAGGACTAAAAACACGACGTTAACTAGCCAGTGAGAGTCAAGAAATAGATATGATGGGTCAACTTCACGCCGACATTTTTGTGCAAGACCGCTACACGATAAACGGTGTGGATGTGAAAATTAAACTGACTTCGTCCAAAGCCACCTTTAACCTCTTGGCTACCGATGGGGCACTGGGTTATTCATCCATTATAACATATGCCACGCTGGTGGTTCGTAAAGCCAGACTGAGAAAGCCTTTGAGAACCAACGCGAAACTACCGATCAAGCCGGTGGCGCTAAAAACATTAGCTATCCCCCAAGGAATGTTATCTCATACCCAAGACAATCTGTTTATGAGTCAAACACCCACTCGCATCGTGATTGGACTTATTACATCATCAGCTTTTAACGGTTCCTACAACAAGAACCCATATAATTTTCAAATCTTTGGACTGACTTATCTTAACGTAACTGTCGATGGACGATCTGCCACTAGCAAATCGTTAACCATAGACTTTGAACGTAATCAATACGTACGAGCCTTTTTTGGTACTAATATAGCCATGGGTCAGGTGGGTAAGGACGCCGGTAATGCAATTGCCTATACACAATATCAACAGGGCTATACTCTGTATGCCTTTGATCTGAGTCCCAGTTTACTGGACGGAGACCAGTTTGAGATGCCGAGGACGGGACCTCTAACACTGGAATTTAAGTTCAACACACCCACCCCAGAACCATTACAAGTTATCGTCTACGCCGAGCACGACGGGATAATTGAAATTTCCAAGATCAGACAAGTGCTAACAGATTACGCCTCATTTTGAACACAGAACAGATTACCAGAATACTACCAGCTGATACGTGTGTGCGTCGGTTACAGATTAGAGTGTGCGCTCAAGATCAGTTACCTAGACACCTAGATAGAACCAGAGCTGCGGCGTTTGTCGTAAACACTGACCCCAGCGATAAACCCTGTTCCTACTGGATTTCCATGTATTATGATGGCTCAGGCAAATGTGAGTACTTTGATTCGTTTGGTCTGTCACCCTTACACGGCGACCTCCTCAAGTTTATAGACCATCACTCAGATAGACCACTTATGTATAACACACGTGTGTCCTCTACGCTATCTATTTCATTATGATGAAAGGTCGTGGGGCGAGCATGATCCGCATTCTCCGGCCCTTTTCAAACAAACAATGGTTCAACGATCGGGTAGTAGCGCGTTTAGTCACGCCATACATAAATCAAGGTGACCGTAACATGTTACGCTTGACGTAAAACTAGCTGACACTTGTTTACGAACAACAGGGTGACATTAACATGATACGCTTGAACTAAAACTAGCTGAAACCGGTTTACGCTCAAACACTAGTATATATAAACCCGCGGTCGGTAACAGTCATTCATTCCGAAGATGACTACTGAACTCAAGACTGTGCCTCATAACTGGGTCTACATGACTCGTGGTGGTGAGATCGTTAGACCCGTGGGCGCTGGTGTCAAGGCAGTGTTTGTCTCATCCTATAGAGGAACGACCACGTTACACATCCGTCGCTTCTTTGGTGAATCCGAGAACAAGTTTCCAACCAAGATGGGGATGACACTCAATAGGCAAGAATTTGAGCAGTTAATAGCTATGCAGAGCGAGATTATCGCTGACTTTGATCGACGCAGCCAAGTTAATCAAACCAAACCATTAAACCAAATCACCAACTGTCTTCAAGATATTCACCCCATTCCAGTCATCAACAATGTACCGTGTGCTGCTCCAGTCTTTCAAGCAAGCTACAACAACCAGATGTTTGATGTACCCGACAGCCAAATGTTTGACGCCTCCTTTGACTACAATACTCAGATGTCAGCCCGACAAACAGGAGACCAACAGCCAGCCTCTGACTACACGTCATGTGACCGATATTTACCAGGTTACCAGCCAGCCTACTCAGACAATTGTATTCCAGAGAAGAAGATCAGAAAAAACAAACTACGTGTCTAGAACTTTATGTGAAAATAAAAAAGAAAAAAAAAACATTTTGTTGTGGTTTTTTAACTATATGTTTTTGTACTTGTCTCTGTATTCTATTGGGATTTTGTATTTGTGTTTGTGATTTTGTTCTTGTCTCTGTATTCCATTGTGCTTTTGTTCTTGTCACTGTACCATTGCGTATGTGTTACTTGTGTTTGTGAATTTGTTATTGTCTCTCTGTGCATGTATCAAGTCTTCCACAGATAAAATTGAGTCTCTCACTACCAGAACGACACGAAAACCAGGAAAACCAGAAAGAGGAAGAAACAAGAACTACATATAAAAAATAAAACATGAAAACAAGATAGGAAAAAACAAGACAGCTGCCATTCCAGCACACTAAAAAAGAACCAACAAACACCGTTTAATAATGGTATTTTTATTTTCATAAATCTCGAACAGTGATATTATGTCTCCCCACAGAACATATTCATAGACAAGTGGCATTATGCCCACACAAAACATATTCATAAGACAAGTGGCATTATGCTCACACAAAACATATTCATAAGACAAGTGACATTATGTTCACACACAAACATATTTATGATACAATTTACATACAGTTCACATAAAAGTATTTATGATCATAATTTACAGACAATTCACACATAACATTATTCATGATAAAATGTAGACAGAAATAAAATTATTCATTGATTCAAACAATATTCATAAGACAACTGCCATGGCGTTTACAGTGACTACCGTGAACATATGCTATTAGTAGAAAACAGGTTACAAAACTATGTACATTATTTACACTAACATTAGGCATGTCTGAAAGGTGTGACCAGAGAAGGTCTTGAAAACAAGGTGTATTATATATCTAATGGGGAAGTTGTGACGTTGTCTTTGTGTAACTGGCGTTTTATGTAAAAATAGGATAATGATTGTCTATGTTGTTCGTATGTGTAGACCGAGGAAGCCTGTGTTTTGAAGCCTACGCTTGTCCCACCGGCTGCTGTCTTTGTGTTGAGTATGTCTAAGAATGTGTCTCTGTCTAGGTGGGTATTGTGTTGTTTGGTGAATCCTTTCGTGCTGGTCTTGTTATTGTCTCCAAAGCAGTGGTAAGTCTTGCTGCACAAGGAGATCATGACTGACCCCTCATTCTCTAACTTAAACAAACCAGGGAGTTCTTTTGTCGTATACATTCTTACCTTTACACCGGACACAATCTGGTACACTACCTCTACTACTAATAAAGTACTGTTTATGGGTATCACAGGTCTCAGAGGGGAACCACCTATCGTAAACTCTATAAAACCCTTCCAGAAGATGGGGTCTAACTACTTCTGCTGGGGTCGGTTTGCTAAGGGCTAAATATAGACTATATGTGTCCATCTCACACAGTTTGGAAATCCTTCCTATCTACAAACCTATCCAAAAAGTCATAATAAAACTGTAACATGCGCAACTTGGCATATTGGTACACGAAATAACCTATTTGGAGGGGGAGATCCCAAACCGTCCACTTCTTCAGCATTTCTACTTCATATATATCCTCTGACAGCATAGTCATCTTCTTGAATAGGGGCTCGTTGATTAATTTTGCCGAATCAGCCCCACGACAATACGAAACGTTGGTATGCTTGGCCTTGTTGGTTAGTGTCTTTCCATAGGCTGCGTTACCCAACAGTTTCATCGTCTCTGCCTTAATGGTACAGGCAGTAACACTGTCACCTTCACGTCTGGCATCAGACACCTTATCCCCAAACGTTTGAAAGCAACGTACTGGTTGATACTCAATCACCTGGTAAATATTTCTCACAGTCCAGACGATTAAATTAGCCACGTCTGCATAACCAATGGTTGGACACGGTGACCACTAAACCACTGTCCACATCGCCAAGATACAGCACATGACCATCTAGTCCGAAAGGTGATGATTCGATCGAGTCACTAGATACAGCTATTGCCTGTGAGGAGGGGGGGGGGCTGAAACATGATGGCTGGATCAAGTCACAGGATACAGTCAGTGGGCCATCAAGGCTGGAGTATGATGACTGGATCAAGTCACGAGATACAGTCAGTGGACCATCAAGGCTGGAGGATGATGACTGGATCAAGTCACGAGATACAGCCAGTGGACCATCAAGGCTGGAGGATGACTGGATCAAGTCACGAGATACAGTCAGTGGACCATCAAGGCTGGAGGATGATGACTGGATCAAGTGACAAGATACAGTCAGTGGACCATCAAGGCTGGAGGATGATGATTGGATCAAGTCACAGGATACAGTCAGTGGGCCATCAAGGCTGGAGTATGATGACTGGATCAAGTCACGAGATACAGTCAGTGGACCATCAAGGCTGGAGGATGATGACTGGATCAAGTCACGAGATACAGTCAGTGGACCATCAAGGCTGGAGGATGATGACTGGATCAAGTCACGAGATACAGTCAGTGGACCATCAAGGCTGGAGAATGATGACTGGATCAAGTCACAAGATACAGTCAGTGGACCATCAAGGCTGGAGAATGTTGACTGGATCAAGTCACAAGATACAGTCAGTTTACCATCAAGACTGAAAAATCCAGGGATTTGCATGTTTGTGTTCACGCGCCATTCTCAGTTATCCCCGACATACTATGTAGTCTAATAATAGTAATAGATGTGATAGTGAGTGTGTGTGTAGGTGTGTAGGTAGGGTATAATCAAGTTTGATGGTGCAACTTCTGAAGAATTTGAAATCAAGAGTGGAGTTAAGCAAGGTTGTGTACTAGCTCCCACCCTCTTTGGAATATACTTTTCACTTCTACTGAAATATGCATTTCGTGATCAGGATGGTGGTATATACATTCACTCACGCTCAGATGGCGGCCTCTACAATGCTCAGAGATTGAAGGCTAAGACCAAAATTAGGAGGGTACTGATCAGAGAGTTGCTTTTTGCAGATGATGCTGCAGTTACGACCCACTCTGAGGAAGAATTGCAATGTCTACTATCTGCATTCTCCAATGCTTGTTCTGAATTTGGTTTAACAATTAGCAAAAAGAAGACACAGATTATGTCACAAGGAGCACATGGGGTACCATCAATCTTTATTGACGACGCCGAACTAGAGATAGTAGACCATTTTACATATCTAGGATCAGTGGTAAATAGCAAATTATCCCTAGATCAGGAAATCAACATCCGGATTGGTAAGGCAGCAACAACAATGAACAGGTTAAGAAAAAGAGTCTGTGAGAACAGGAAGCTTACTGCCAAAACAAAAGTCCTTGTCTATCAAGCCTGTGTCCTTAGTACTCTTCTCTATGGCAGTGAAACCTGGACAACTTACTCACACCAAGAGAACAATTTAAACAGCTTTCATATGCGGTGTCTGCGAAGAATTCTTGGTATTAATTGGCAAGACAAAATCACAAATACTGAAGTATTGGAAAGATCAGGTTGTGTGACAGTTTATTCCATGCTCAGTCTTCGTAGACTTAGATGGATAGGACATCTTAGGAGGATGGATGATGGTAGAATACCAAAGGATATCTTTTTTGGTGAATTACAGATGGGTAAGAGATCTCAGGGTCGGCCTCTACTACGATACAAAGATGTGTGTAAGCGGGACATGATTGATACAGGCATTGATAATGCACATTGGGAGCAAGTCGCTGCTGAACGTGTTGCATGGAGGGCAAATATCAGAAATGGAATAAAGTCAAAGGAGAAAATTATTGCAGAAAAGTCACACACCAAGCGTTTGAGACGTAAGATGGTGCATGATGGTGGAAATGACCACGTGTTCAGATGCACCCACTGTGAACGGACATTTACAGCGCAAATTGGCCTTATCAGTCACACTCGCTACCGCCATAGTTAAAAGTTATTATGCCTTTTTAAAGCACAAACTATCGTCTGTCAAGACGGCAAGGTGCCAATGGTGTAGGTGTGTGTGTGTGTGTGTGAATTTGGAGATCTGTCTGTCTGTATGTCTGTCTGTCTGTCTGTCTGTCTGTGCTAACAAACAATCCCGGGGACAACTATACACCTATATGATTGTTCTCCAACTGTTACCTACATAGGTAAACATCGCCAAAACTACCTGTTTGCTCTCCACGAATTGCCTGTACCACACATTCTACAGGCAGAATACAAACATTATAGCATGAATTTGCGCGGTTTGCTTGCTGTTCCAAAAACAAGCAACACGGGAGAAGTTACCCCTGGCAGCGCCAAGTTTACAGTTCAATGTGTTGGCATGAGAACAAATTGGCGGTCGTTTGACTCCGCCATAAACGAGAAAGCAGACACCGCGGAGCGTCTGTGTTCTGGGAGAGATGTACACGGGAAGTTAGTTGTCTTCAGTGTGCACATGCGTGACATTGATGATGATATTTTTGATTTTCTCTTCCCCCCCCCCCCCCTCTCTCTTGCCCATGTTCTGATATACCCTAGTTTTTCTATTCCCTTGTTTTTCTGTTCTCATGTTCTACTATTCCCCTGTTATTCTAAGTCCATGTTCTCTTATTTCTTTAATTTTCTAAACCCATGTTATTCTATTCCCTCGTTATTCTATACCCACGGTGTCCTATTCTCATATCTTTCTATTCCCATGTCCTTCAATTTCCATATTCTCTATTTCCTTGTTCTTCTATTCCTGTGCTCTTATATTCATTTTTTTTGTTTTTATTTTTCAATTCACATGTTCATCTGTTCTTCTCTTCCCATGTTCTTCTCTTACCATGTTCTTTTGTTCTTATCTTCCCATGTTCTTATCTTCCCATGTTCTTCTCTTCCCATGTTCTTCTCTTACCATGTTTTCTCTTCGCATATTCTTCTCTTCCCATGTTCTTGTCTTCCCATGTTCTTCTCTTCCCATGTTCTTCTCTTCCTATGTTCTTCTGTTCTTCTCTTCCCATGTTCTTATCTCCCAATGTTCTTCTCTTCCCATGTTCTTATCTTCCCATGTTCTTCTCTTCCCACGTTCTTCTGTTCTTCTCTTCCCACGTTCTTATCTTCCCATGTTCTTCTCTTACCATGTTCTTCTTTTCTTCTCTTCCCGTGTGCTTCTCTTCCCATGTTCTTCTCTTCCCATGTTCTTCTGTTCTTCTCTTCCCGTGTTCTTCTCTTTCCATGTTCTTCTCTTCCCATGTTCTTTTCTTACCATGTTCTTCTCTTACCATGTTCTTCTGTTCTTCTCTTCCCGTGTTCTTCTCTTCCCATGTTTTCTCTTCGCATATTCTTCTCTTCCCATGTTCTTCTCTTTCCATGTTCTTCTCTTCCCCTGTTCTTATCTTCCCATGTTTTCTCTTCGCATATTCTTCCCTTCCCATGTTCTTCTCTTTCCATGTTCTTCTCTTCCCATGTTTTCTCTTCGCATATTCTTCTCTTCCCACGTTCTTCTCTTCCCACGTTCTTCTCTACGCATATTCTTCTCTTACCATGTTCTTCTCTTCCCATGTTCTTCTCTTCCCATGTTTAGTTTAGTTTAGTTTAGTCGACGGATCAACATCACGGCACATGGGTGCAACCCATAAGTGCTCCGATCTCCTCCTAACTCAAGCCTGAGTCTGGAGAAGCTCAGCTCAGTGCACGAACTCCGTAGCACCGGCGAGGGTCCTGAAATACTTTGGGTAGATTTTTAACTCGAAATTTTGCCCGGCCAGCGCCGTTAGGCTACTCTTTTTCGATTTCCAACTGCCAAAGGATTTTTTACGTGCGAAACAATACACACGGGCGTCCGATCTCACTACCCAGAGACCAGGGGAAATTTTATTACTAGAAGTCCACGTGAAAAACATCCCGGTCCTCACCGGGGCTTGAACCCGGGACCTCCAGCACTCGAGGCGGACACCATACCTCGAGACCACGCAGCCCCCTCATGTTCTTCTCTTCACATGTTCTTCTCTTCGCATGTCCTTCTCTTCGCATGTCCTTCTCTTCCCATGTTCTTCTATTCTTCTTTTTACTAAATTTGACGTTGAATGCAATCATGCATTCATTGGAATGCAAATCGCTGTGAATATTCCATAACAATATTAAATAGTCATCGCTGACAAGGAAACGGCTATTGTAACAGTGAGGGAACTAGGTTAGGAGTAAAGAGTTAAGGAATGACTAGGGGGAAAATCATAGTGAACGTGTGTGCACGAATGAAGAAGTGTATCTAGGAGAACACACACGTCACTTAGGGGGATGGAAGAGACATGTCAACACCGGGCAGGGAGTCTACCATCATGTGTGCTGTAGTATAACTATTCGGCCAATAAAGTATGTTTATAACAACGCGGAGACTTGGGTCCTATACGATCACGTGCTTAACCTGTCTTGACCACACTATGACAGCAGGTTGATTTGGTGCCGTGAAAGTCTGAAACATGGGAGGTCGCGGAGAGAGTACCGCTATGGAAAATTGTTGTGTCTGGGCGTCTGGAGAGGGAAGAATTTGAGAGTTTACCATCGGATCAAGAGTCTGAACCTAGAACAGAAGACCCACATTTAGAACAGTTTGATATGAAAACAGAACAAGAATTAGATCCAAAAATAGTACAGATAAAAAGAAAACTGAAAGAAACAGGGGAAAATAGTTTTAAAAGAAAGTTTGTAGAGTTACAAGAAGACAATCAATTATATTATATCAGTGAAAAAGGTGAAGGAGTAAGAAAATATATTCCGAAACATTTAGAACAAGAAGTCTTAAAGGCATATCACGATAATAATGGTCATTTTGGACGAGATAAGTTAGTGAAGGCTATTAGCAGTAAATATTACTGGCCGAATTTATTCAAAAGCGTATATGAATATGTTGAAGCATGTGAAAAGTGTAGGTTAAGAAACATGAAGATAATTAAATGTCCTTTACAAGATACCGATATTCCTCAATTTCCAATGCAGAAAGTAAGTTTGGATATTTCAGGTCCTCATCCAAAAACATTATCGGGAAATGTATACCTACTACATATAGTTGATTCATATAGTCTCTGGCCAGAAGTTTATCCAATTCCAGACAAGAGTGCTGATTCAGTTATAAATATGCTTTTACAAGAATTTATACCAAGGTTTGGGTGTCCACAAATAATACTTACAGATAATGGGAAAGAATTTGTAAATAAAAAGTTTGAGAAATTGGTAAAAGATTGGAATATAAAACACATTAGGACTTCATATTACAGACCAACTTCTAATGCTAAAAATGAGAGACAACACAGAACACTATACAATATTCTAGCGAAAAATGTAGAAGAACACGATATGGATTGGGATCTTTATTTGGGGATAGCATTAGCGGCGATACGTACACACGAAAATGAAGGAACAGGTTTCTCACCATTTTACTTAGTACATGGAAGAGAACCAATATTGCCAATTGATAATTTATTAAAGCCTAGGAGAAAATATCTGGGGGAAGATTTTCAAGAAACAAGGTTGCAAGAGATGCATAAAGCACATGTACGTTTAAGAAATAATATAATTAAGGCTAGAGAAAGACAGAAGAAATACGCAAATAAAAATGCACACTTACAAGAGTTTAACGTAGGTGATAGAGTATATTATAAAAAACATAGAAAAAACTCTAAGTTTGATGCTCATTGGGTCCCGGGATACTATATTCTAGAAAAAAAAGGTCCAGTGTCATATACTATTAAGAATCAAATTTCAGGGCATGTTGCACGTTCACATGTAGAGCACTTAAGGCGGGATAATGAAGAAAGGAATGCAGAGAATAATAATAATAATTATTGTTCCGAAGAAATATTGTCAGGTGGACAGTTTGTCAGACAAACGGTATATCCAATACCTATAGAGAATGGAAAACAAGTAACAACAGCTGAACAAGAAGAAACGGTACCAAAAACAGTCATGACAGAGGAAAATAACATGTATGACGATTATATTAGTGAAGAGTCGGTCAGGGAAAATATCGAACCTCCATTTATGAATACAAGACAGGCAGTAAAAAGAAAGTTGGATAGACAGAAAGAAAAAGAAATTAAGAGGCAAAGGAAACTTAGAGTGAGTTCTTCAAGTGGTGAAGATATGCCAGTATTTGAAAATTTGTTGAGACGGCAAGACAGGAAAATTAGATTGGATTTAGAAAAGAAGAAATTAGCGGTTGCTAGTAATGGATATACAGACGGGGAAGAAGAAATGGATGAAAAGTCAGAAACTGATGACGAAGCTGATATGAAAGAAGATAGCTCTCCTCGGGAGGATAGCGACATTGATGTAGATATTGCAATTATAGAAAAAAAATTTGAAGTTATTAAGAAAATGGAGAAGAGATAGATAAATAGCTTGGTAGAATATTCTGCAGATGGCAGATAGAAGAAGAAGTTAGACACGATATTTTTGTGTTTACAAAGAAGGTACTTGGTGGAGTTTTTTTTTCTAAAACGGAAAATTATTATTGGGTACTCATAATATGGTCTTGAAATTCATAATGTATGTGTAAATTGATTAATGTGTGGGGATAAATATGATGAGGGGATTGATATGGTTTGCTCAATTGTTGGGACTGCAAATATGTTTTATGAAATGTGAAAAATAAGTTAACTTAGATGGTTATTTTTACAATGTTTTGGTTTTATTGAGTGTGTTTAAAATGATTATTACTTGAAGTTCAGTTAGAAGATGAATTAAAGTGGTGGTTAGTGAAGTGACTCAATATGTAGTAATGGAGGGGTATGTTGTTATTACATGTGGGGTATGCAATGTATATACAAGGTTTATAATAGGAGCTGGGTTGAACACCGTTTAATGGGAGAATATGGGGGGAATGCCAGGTTGAGTTTTGGCATTTAAATAACTGGATGTTGGAAGAAGAAGACTGTACTTAACAGTATAATAATAGTTAGGAGGTGTTTTTGTTGAAGGAATGGTATACGGGAAATTGATGGCAGTACAAAGGCTGGCAGTTTTGGATTAACATATTTTTTTTTTTTAATAACAATTATTATTGACGGAAACTGAAGATAAATTTGGAAACTTTATTTTTTGATAAAGTTTTGAGAATGTATGGGAAGAGAAAGGTGATTACTTCTTACTTTTTCCTTACTTTTTCTTTCTTATTTTTTTTTGGTGCGCACCAACCCAAATCTAATCTAACTATATTTTTTCTGTCTATCCTAGAATCCTGAGAGTGTGAGAATGTGAATAAGGGGGAAATAAAGGATAAGGGAATATCTTCAGTTTTGTCAATCATAATTTGGATGGACATTTTAAAGTAAAAGCGGTTCGCTTATGGAGACCTTTGTATTGTGGGGAATTTTATGGAGAGTTTTGTAGAGAGTTTTCTAGAGAACTTTATAACGAGTTTTGTAGAGAGTTTCGATATTATTGTCTCTGGTTAGCAATTGGCTATGAGGAGATAGGAGAATTGAGTTAGGAAATAAATGGAATTGTTGTTATTGTAGGATAGAGATGTAAAGTTAAATAATTAAAAGTGGGGGTTGAGATTTTTTCAAGGAAAAATTCTCTTTTAAGAAGGGGAGGCAATGTAACAGTGAGGGAACTAGGTTAGGAGTAAAGAGTTAAGGAATGATGCGCATTCCTTGACTAGGGGGAAAATCATAGTGAACGTGTGTGCACGAATGAAGAAGTGTATCTAGGAGAACACACACGTCACTTAGGGGGATGGAAGAGACATGTCAACACCGGGCAGGGAGTCTACCATCATGTGTGCTGTAGTATAACTATTCGGCCAATAAAGTATGTTTATAACAACGCGGAGACTTGGGTCCTATACGATCACGTGCTTAACCTGTCTTGACCACACTATGACACTATTTCCGACCAATGAAATATCACATCAGAGCATACAATTTTCATCATTTTCGTTTGGGATGATCCTCCCGACTTTAATAGTCGAAAATGGGAAGATTTACATAAAAATGGACGATACATCTAATAACACATACTAGAACAAACAAATACATCTACATAAAACGTGATTTATGGGTCTACTTACGTCTGAAAAGGTCACTCTGTATCTCTGTGTGAGAAACGAATTTCAGAAACACGAGATATACACACGTAAACCGAGGAGGGAAAAACTATATAAAGTAATTGGTCCCTTTTTTAATGCGAACTTGAAATAATCGGGGGATTTAACATAACGAGTACTCTATATATCCTTTAAATGGAGACACCAAAACAAACAAACGAAAATTAACGGAAAAAACCTCCGGTAAAATACGGCAAATCGGAACGAAAGTACCTCGTCTAAACCAGTGGTTCTCAACCTTTTTTGGTCCGTGCCCCACTTCATCATATTTTCAGAACGTCATTCCCCCCTTCCTATCAAAAATTTGGCCCGTTCCCCCCTTCACCGTATTTTCAGAAGGTCATTTTCTCCCTTTCATATGTCCTATCTAAAAATCCCCCCACCCCTACAAAATATATGTAAAAATGGAAGATAAATTTAATAGCATATACTAAAACAAATCTAGACATCCACATAAAAAATGATTTGTGGGCCTACTTACTTTATAAAATGAATTTTAGAAGGATGAGACGTACATAACTGTAAAGTATGAGGGGAAAAACAATATCAAGTAATCGGTTATTGCATTAACGCGATCTTGAAATGGTCTTCATTCCCCCTCCCCCTGGAAACCCTAAAATTCCTCCTGGGGGGGGGGGGGGATTCTCCACCTGTTGAGAACCACTGGTCTAAACAATGGAGAATACAGAGGCCAGGGATGTGATAAAATGTCTGAGGTAACGGGAAACAACACCTATAGAATTATACGGGGGGGGGGGGAACCTGTGTTTAATTATTACTGCCCTTTGTATGCTTTTGTAAGACAGCTGATGTATGTTGCTGCTCTGTTAAGACTTGGGAGACCGTCCTCATATTGCACAACGAAATGTAGAAACAGTGAAGTAAATCATTGACTATGATAATTTTTGGGAAGCCAAAAAGTGTATTTAAAAAAAAAGATATCTATCTCCTTTGTGGTAGGGTACCATTGCATTCAAAGCGTTATGCAGATGTTCTTACCAAATAAAAATGGATGTGACCGGAAAGCGATGGATACTTCGCCTTCAGAATCTTACTTTGCTTCAAGACAACTCGCCCTCTCACAAAGGACGACTTGTGGAGCTATCAGAAAATGATGTAAATATTGAGGTTCTTCCACACTCAACTTGTTTACCCGATTTGGCTTCATTCTGCTATTTTACCTCTGCATCTTAAAACACAAGGAAAGAGAAAACATTTGGACAATGACGAAGAAGTAATACTGACATGTGATATCAAATGTGGCGCGAAAAACACATTCACAAGGTAGATTCAAGTAGATGTGTCATACCTGGTAGTTATAATGAAAGGTAATAATCTTTATACAGAAATTAATCGACGACTATCAATTGCTCTTCAAAGACTAAAACAACTTAAATTATGGAGTGAGACAGATAGAACTACAAAAATTAGATTTTTTAGAACAGTGCATAAATGCTTTTGAATATAAATGCTATAGACGGGTTCTAAGAATATCTTGGGTAGAGAAAATAACAAATGCATCCATACTTCAAGAGCTAAATATTGAAGAGGGTTGGCTACTATAGACGATGAGACAAAGAAAATTGATATATTTTGGTCACTTGAAACGTAATGAAAGTTTGGAGAGAACAATAATGGAGGGGTATATATCTGGGAAGAGAGGAAGGCCAAAGAGAAGATGGGTGCAGGATGTGGCATACATCTTGCTTGTGATCGAGTTTTCCGGAGGGTTGTTATGGGAGCGAGGTTCTGCAAAGGACATGCTACTGAATGAATGAATGAATGAATGAATGAATGAATGAATGAATGAATGAATGAATGAATGAATGAATGAATGACTCTGGCAATTGATACCTTTCTTTTCGGTTAATAACTGTTTATAAATTTATGAAGAAAACGCTTCAAACGTCTGCTAATGGACATCACAGTGAGCGCTAGTGTGTTTTTCAATTAGAATCTCTGGCAGAACCTGTAACGCCATCTTCTTGAACACAATTGTTTCCTGAAACCCCGTTGACAAACTGGGTTTCCATTTCCATACTTCTTTCAGGCATGCAAATTATGTTTGCCCCCCCCCCCCCCCCCCCCCAATTCTTCGACTGGGTCCCTTGGCTCTTGAATTCAAGCCTCGGCGATGATTTCCCTTGGGTCAAATATTTTCATTCCGTTGTGTCAAGTCAATTTCATATTCATTGTGGCAGACAGTCGAGACACACACTATCCGTCACCAGGTCTCACTTACACTGCTGGGATACGTTCTCTTGTGACTTAAGACAATATCCATTCTCATAATTGGTCGTAACAGTGTCACACGTTTGCGCCAATATTCTGATTTATTGCGAAACAATCTTTGCGAAAATGTTCTGTTATCTGTGTTCCGTAATCAGACTTTTTAGAAGTATTGTTTGAAAACTGTATATTTCGTTTGTTTGATGTCTCCGGGCTAATGGCTGTGGAAATGTGGTTTCTGAGGAAAATGCAAAGAATACCATGGACAGATAGAAAAACCAACGAACAAGTCCTTCAAGAAACAAATGAAGATCGTAAACTGATTAGAGTCATTAGACGCAGACAGTCAAAATTGTTTGGGCATGTTATGAGAAGAAATGAATTGGAGAACTTGGTGACTACTGGCAAGATCAAGGGAAGAGACCAAGGGGAAGACATAGAAGCAAATACCTGGATGGCTTGGCCACGTGGCATGGTCGAGACAGGAACATAGAGCTGATCCACGATTCTGGTGATCGAGTGAGATGGCAGAACATGACCGGCCACGCTTACCGGCATGGCACATGATGGATGGATGGATGTCTCCGGGCCTGCTCCGATGCGAAGGGGTTTCCTAGACACAAGAAATACCACCTATAGTAACATCTAAGTCAGCTGGAACATTCTAATGTAACATCTACGTCAATTGTAACATTCTAATGTAGCATCTAAGTAAATGGAAACATTCTAATGTAACATTTAATTCAATGGGAACATTCTTACACGAATGAATCGGTACAGCTATCTTAGAACAGTCTCACGTCTAACAAGAAGAGCCTTGTAAGATTAGAACAAGAATTGCCTTGGCAAATGTGGCCTGTTGCCAGATGGAAAACATTTAAAAAGCTGACAATTGCAGTGGGAAATAAAGAGTGGTGAAGCCCTATATAGAGCCTATCTTTTTGTATGCACGTTGAACATGGACAGTGAGAAAACAAGACGAGTAACACCTAATAGCAGCAGGAGTGATGTGGTTTCTGGTGGTAATAAAAAGAATACCATGGACGGACAGAATAATGATTAAGGATTCGTTCAAAGAACTAATGAAACACGAAAACTTTTAAAGGACGTCAGATGTACATAATCAAGAATTGTTGGGCACGATAGGAGGAGAAATAAACATGAAAACTTGGTTACAACTGGGAAAATGTATGGGAACAAAGCAAAGGGGAGACAAATAGGCCTAGATCAGTGGTTCCCAAGCTTTTCAAGAGGAGGGCCATATCTACTATTTTCGGTAGTTAAGCGGGCCACAACGTTATAAAATTATAAAAGTCGTGCAATATCATTCTTACCTTTCTTAACTTTCGTCAACAAAATTATACAACTTTAAAGACACTTTTACACTGCGATCATTTTTTGTTTTAAAATCAAAAGTTAATTTAACAATAAATTTTAAATTAGTTTCGAAAATCGTTATTAATGTAATTAATTTACAATTGTACCTGGTCTTCATGACCAGTTACGTAAGTTCAGATGCCAGTTTATCAATGTCTGGGCACAAATCTGTCGTGCCCAAAGTCATAAGCGCAGCTAGGTTAGTCGGTGAGTTAGTTGCTTGTTTTTTATAACGGTCATTGCGGAAAATGACTGCTCGCATCTGTAAGTCGAGCCAAAACGACAATACTACCGACTCTGCTAAACAGTTGTAACAGACGACAACATGGCGCCTTGCGCACTCTGATTGGTCGACAAGGCTGGGATATGGGAACTTCATAACATTTCGTTGCGAACTGAACAGGCGCATTGATAATACCTGAGCATAGCAACCACGAGCAGAGTAAATTATCGCACGCTCCGAGTACATTTTTGAAATTATTAAAATATGTTATATTAAATAATGAGCCTTCGCGTGCCATTTTCTGACAGCTGGCGGGCCACAAGTGGCCCGCGGGCCGTGGTTTGGGAACCTCTGGCCTAGATGGCTTTCCTATGTGGCATAACCGCATAACCGGGACATGAATCAGACCTGATCTAGGACTGATGGTCACGTAGGACTGCGAGCAGTGACAATCCGCGTTGGTTAACTGTATGTTGGATTAGAATAAACGGGTCTGGCTATATATGCTGTACTAGAATAAACGGGTCTGACTGTATATGTTGGATTAGAATAAACGGGTCTAGCTATATATGTTGGATTAGAATAACCGGGTCTGGCTATATATGTTGGATTAGAATAACCGGGTCTAGCTATATATGTTGGATTAGAATAAACGGGTCTAGCTATATATGTTGGATTAGAATAAACGGACGTAGCTATATATGATGTACTAGAATAAACGGATCTAGCTATATATGCTGTACTAGAATAAACGGACCAAGCTATATAAGTTGTACTAGAATAAACGGACCTAGCTATGTATGTTGTACTAGAATAAACGGACCTAGCTATATATGTTGTACTAGAATAAACGGACCCAGCTATGTATGTTGCACTAGATTAAACGGACCTGAGAATAAACTGTCAAATTAGTAGAGCATATTTTCCATTCATATCATTTTATCATGATTGGGGAAACAGGGAGGGGGTGGGCAGGCTGGTGAGTACGCGAGGCTTCTCCGCATCGTGGCTTTATGATCCTGCATCTCTGGGAGACGTCATCTCCAGTGTTTCATGCCAGTTATGCCTCGGCTAAATATGTTGCTATGCAAACTGGCGTAGGCGTTTATGTCTCTCCACAGACCTCGGTCTTTAATGTTGTGGATGAGTTCTATTGGTGATATCCCTCCACGTCTTCGACCATCCAGCGTCGGTTGTCTCGGTCTTCCTCTACACCTGCTGCAGCCGATGTCTCCATGAAGACACGCAGGGCATGGGCGTGATCAAGGCAGGGGAACCGCATACCTTAATGATAGCCATGTTCTGTACAGGGCCTGCAAGATGACGATGGTAGAACTGGGCTCTATTGTACCCCCAAGTATTCTGGGGTAGTAGATCGGCTACTTCATCGTCTAGGATAATGACGACAAGCGCAAATGACCCGTATGTACGTTTCCAACATTAAGAACAACTCCGCTGTTGTAAGTCTAAAAATAAAGCACCATGAGCTGCGCTGTGGTAAACGCTCTTAAGGCGACCAGAGGATATGCCTTAAAGATACTGAAGGTCTCAATAAAAGCGTTTGGAATGCAACACGACACTTGGGGAAATGCTGCCAAAAACAGAAATTCGTGGCGTCCATCATTACGCAAGGGTGTAGTGTCTTGTAAAGCAAACAAGACTGCAAGCGCTGTGGAATGGGGGAAAAAAAAGGCTGGACATCACAAAACCACTGCAGGAGATCCTCCTCCTGGAACGTCAAGCAATCTTTGCGCACATTGTCAAACAACATTTCGAGCCGCCGGAAATACGTATGGTCTCAGTGCTCTCAACCGTGACCGTGCGCTTCTTTCACTTCCGGTTCACACATGTGATCATTGCTTTCATTTTTGCAGACGAAAGTTTGCATCCCATACATTATTCCTGGTTCAAATATCATCTTGTGCGTGCGTGCATGCGTGCGTGCGTGTGTGCGTGAGTGCGTGCGTGTGTGTGTATGTGTGTGTGTTTTTTTAAATATTGTTTCTAAATACGGCTACGAATCCTGGGCAATAAGTAAAAAGGCGGGGGGGGGGGGGGTCACTAGAAGCCTTATAAATATGGTTTCACGGGAAAAAATAGGAAAATTCATTGGATAGCCAAAATGAGTAATCTGGACATTTTGAGTGAGTCTAAGTCGCAAAGACAACTTTTCGCAATCATCAGAAAGAGGAGGCAGTTATCATTTTTGGCCACATACTGAGAATACAAAAACTGGAACATCTTGTGCCAATCGGAAAGATTTATGGAAAGAGTGATAGAGGAAAACAGCGAGGGAAAATCATTGACGGTCTTGAGTCATGGTATGGTGTCAACAGATGAATTGATCCATGGCTTCAGAGATCGCAGTTTGTGTAGAAGCATGATTGCCCACGCCAGTCGACACGGTACTTGATAATGCTTGTTTGAGATTCATGTTTATACTAAGTCAAATAAATAATTCTTTACCGGATGTCTTATTACTCTTGTATTCTTTGCAGGTACGGGCAGACAAGTCGAGCCAAGTCTCCAACAACGCCAGCAGCTAGTTCAGTTTGGCTTACCGTGCCTCGCTGATATCCAAGTGTTGAATTCCTGCAAGGCCAAGCTGGCACAAAGGACACACCAGAAAACAGAGACTCTCGGGAGAAGTCGGCGCCGCCATGACAGTTTGAGTGGTCATTACAACAGGCGCGGGGGTCGTTGGGAATGTCCCCAAGGTCGCCCAGCAAACTGACTAAAATATAAATGAGAAGACATTGATTAGCGATAACCAAGTACATGTTACACGACAGGCTAAACAATATAAACACTGAATGCTGCAGGCCAAAACAACAACAACAACAAATAAACGACAGGCGGACTCGGCTGTCACTGATTGATTGATTGAATACAAGAACCATTATCATCGCACTTGAAACCATAGATTGGTACTCCGGTCGTCTATGTCTTTATGTTTTAGATCAGACAAAGAGAATTTCACCTCAGTGCATGGACATCATGGCATATACGCTGATTCCGCTGGGTGTGTGTGCGTTTATCTTTGAGAGAGAGAGAGAGAGAGAGAGAGAGAGAGAGAGAGAGAGAGAGAGAGAGAGAGAGAGAGAGAGAGTTACACAATACGAAAGTATATAAAAAGTAATATGTATTATTTAGTTCAGATTTCATCCTTTTCAAATTTCCAGGGTAGTAACAATTGACAACCTACTCTCGACGAATGTCCACCTGCCCATGCAATATTTAATATGACAATCTATGTGACATTCTATGTGACAATCTATGTGACTTTCTGTGTGGTCGCCTTTAGTTGAGAAGACGAGATATTCGATCACTGCCCAGATATCAGTGGCAGTATAGTTTCGTGAAATATCATCGTACTCTTTCGTTTCAATTCGCTCATAACTGGATTTCATTTTCTTTCCGGGCGAGAGACGGACGCCGTCCCTTTAAACAAGAGAGCGGGTG
This sequence comes from Cepaea hortensis, assembly GCA_963921405.1. Taxonomy (NCBI): domain Eukaryota; kingdom Metazoa; phylum Mollusca; class Gastropoda; order Stylommatophora; family Helicidae; genus Cepaea; species Cepaea hortensis. The sequence continues at coordinate 15,217,294 of OY992880.1, read as the reverse complement.
GAGTTTAAAGGCGAGAGAATCGACTTCATTGGGCCCGGTTTTATCCCCTTATGGCTTAGTCTCTTTCCACAGGGCGGCCTGCCGAAAACATCACACAATTAATTAACTCCCTAGCTCCAGCGACGACCCACAGGAGTCTCGGGGAAAACTGCACTCGTGAACCGAATAACACAGCCCGGAATAGAACCCACAACCTTCCTGTGCCAAGTTGGCAGCTCAGCCACTTCGCCATGGAAACCCAACCTTTAAGCTACCCCGGACTTTAGAAATCCTACAACAGCTGGAAACGACAAATAGTAGATTTCAAGGCCTGTAAAGCTGTTAGAGAGGACAGCTGCTCGCTGGTTGATTGAGCCGTTAACGTTGATGAAATCTGGCTAATAGAGGAAGTGGATCTTAGATGACTGATGAACTGACGTCTGGGCTGGAGAGGTTCACAGCAAAGTGTGACGTACTTCCTTCAATAGATAAGTCGTGTAGACACGTCAGATAAGGAGATGAGGGAGCAGTGACAAGCCTTGTCTATGATCACATTCATTAGCCTGCTCACGACCCGCAGAAGTGGATCGGAAAAGTCCTTTAACTCGTGGGGTAATTAGTGTTGACATCATTCACAAGCCGCTCTACATTTATCAACAAGCACTTAGAGTGGACCCAGTAGTGGCGACTCTACACTACGCAATTAGAGTGGGCCCAGTAGTGGAGACTCTACAACAAGCACTTAGAGTGGACCCAGTAGTGGAGACTCTACAACATGCACTTAGAGTGGACCCAGTAGTGGAAACTCTACAACAAGCACTTAGAGTGGACAAAGTAGTGGAGACTCTACAACACGCACTTAGAGTGGACAAAGTAGTGGAGACTCTACAACACGCACTCAGAGTGGACAAAGTAGTGGAGACTCTACAACACGCACTTAGAGTGGACCCAGTAGTGGAGACTCTACAACACGCAAATAGAGTGGACCCAGTAGTGGAGACTCTACAACACACACTTAGAGTGGACCAAGTAGTGGAGGCTCTACAACACGCACTTAGAGTGGACAAAGTAGTGGAGACTCTACAACACGCACTTAGAGTGGACCAAGTAGTGGAGGCTCTACAACACGCACTTATAGTGGACCAGTAGTGGAGACTCTACAACACGCAAATAGAGTGGACCCAGTAGTGGAGACTCTACAACACACACTTAGAGTGGACCAAGTAGTGGAGGCTCTACAACACGCACTTAGAGTGGACAAAGTAGTGGAGACTCTACAACACGCACTTAGAGTGGACAAAGTAGTGGAGACTCTACAACACGCACTCAGAGTGGACAAAGTAGTGGAGACTCTACAACACGCACTTAGAGTGGACCCAGTAGTGGAGACTCTACAACACGCACTTAGAGTGGACAAAGTAGTGGAGACTCTACAACACGCACTTAGAGTGGACCCAGTATTGGGGACTCTACAACACGCACTTAGAGTGGACAAAGTAGTGGAGACTCTACAACACGCACTTAGAATGGACCCAGTAGTGGAGACTCTACAAAATGCACTTAGAGTGGACCCAGTAGTGGAGACTCTACAACATGCACTTATAGTGGACCCAGTAGTGGAGACTCTACAACACGCACTTATAGTGGACCCAGTAGTGGAGACTCTACAACACGCACTTATAGTGGACCCAGTAGTGGAGACTCTACAACACGCACTTATAGTGGACCCAGTAGTGGAGACTCTACAACACGCACTTATAGTGGACCCAGTAGTGGAGACTCTACAACACGCACTTATAGTGGACCCAGTAGTGGAGACTCTACAACACGCACTTAGAGTGGACCCAGTAGTGGAGACTCTACAACACGCACTTAGAGTGGACCCAGTAGTGGAGACTCTACAACACGCACTTAGAGTGGACCCAGTAGTGGAGACTCTACAACACGCACTTATAGTGGACCCAGTAGTGGAGACTCTACAACACGCACTTATAGTGGACTCAGTAGTGGAGACTCTACAACACGCACTTAGAGTGGACCCAGTATTGGGGACTCTACAACACACACTTAGAGTGGACAAAGTAGTGGAGACTCTACAACACGCACTTAGAGTGGACAAAGTAGTGGAGATTCTACAACACGCACTTAGAGTGGACCCATTAGTGGAGACTCTACAACACGCACTTAGAGTGGACCCAGTAGTGGAGACTCTACACTACGCAATTAGAGTGGACCCAGTAGTGAAGACTCTACAACACGCACTTAGAGTGGACCCAGTAGTGGAGACTCTACAACACGCACTTATAGTGGACCCAGTAGTGAAGACTCTACAACACGCACTTATAGACGACCCAGTAGTGGAGACTCTACAACACGCACTTATAGTGGACCCAGTAGTGGAGACTCTACAACACGCACTTAGAGTGGACCCAGTAGTGGAGACTCTACAACACGCACTTAGAGTGGACCCAGTAGTGGAGACTCTACAACACGCACTTAGAGTGGACCCAGTAGTGGAGACTCTACAACACGCACTTATAGTGGACCCAGTAGTGGAGACTCTACAACACGCACTTATAGTGGACTCAGTAGTGGAGACTCTACAACACGCACTTAGAGTGGACCCAGTATTGGGGACTCTACAACACACACTTAGAGTGGACAAAGTAGTGGAGACTCTACAACACGCACTTAGAGTGGACAAAGTAGTGGAGATTCTACAACACGCACTTAGAGTGGACCCATTAGTGGAGACTCTACAACACGCACTTAGAGTGGACCCAGTAGTGGAGACTCTACAACACGCACTTATAGTGGACCCAGTAGTGGAGACTCTACAACACGCACTTATAGTGGACCCAGTAGTGGAGACTCTACAACACGCACTTATAGTGGACCCAGTAGTGGAGACTCTACAACACGCACTTATAGTGGACCCAGTAGTGGAGACTCTACAACACGCACTTAGAGTGGACCCAGTAGTGGAGACTCTACAACACACACTTAGAGTGGACCCAGTAGTGGAGACTCTACAACACGCACTTATAGTGGACAAAGTAGTGGAGACTCTACAAGACGCACTTAGAGTGGACAAAGTAGTGGAGACTCTACAACACGCACTTAGAGTGGACCAAGTAGTGGAGACTCTACAACACGCACTTATAGTGGACAAAGTAGTGGAGACTCTACAAGACGCACTTAGAGTGGACAAAGTAGTGGAGATTCTACAACACGCACTTAGAGTGGACCAAGTAGTGGAGACTCTACAACACGCACTTAGAGTGGACCCAGTAGTGGAGACTCTACAACACGCAAATAGAGTGGACCCAGTAGTGAAGACTCTACAACTTCAGGTTATGTAACATTCTCGTATATCTCCTAATCCATTCCAGGTAACAATCGACGTGGCCCAAAAAAAATAAGAGCGCTCTAGCTCCTAAACTTCCAATACACTGACGGCGGGATCAACACCTACACCGGCCAGTGGGACTTCTCGTTTAGAAAGCAATGGTAAAATACTGAACGTAAATTTACCTAGAAAATCAACCTAGGATTGGGGCTGATCGCTACGTCCTGCAGAGGCCATAGATTTTCTACACGTAACGTCCAGTCATCTGTGTGTTAACATGTGTTGGAATCTTCAGCTACAAGTCTGACTGAAGCAGTCAGTTTCATATTGCTAAAACCAATCATGATCCGGAGTTTACTCCAAAACATAACCTTCTAAGAAGCGAACATTAAGCGTTAACATCTACTTCTGTCACGTGTCTTCGTTGAGTGCCAGTACAATATTTACCTATGCGTATATTTCTGTTAATTTGCGTTGTCAAAACAGTACAATAATTATCTATGCGTTTATGTCTGTTAATTTGCATTGCCAAAACAGGACTCCATGAGAACAAGCACCCGTTGGTAAGCGCCTGGACATATCAGTCAGAATCATTGTGTCCAACAACTACATTGTTTACAGCAGTTCAGTAGCTGTTTCATTATACAAGGGATTGGGACTGGCCATAACTCTTTACCCTGACTATGAAGCAGTCGTATTTAGAACAAGGCACATTCAAAGCTCCTCGTATTTACACTGAACGGTTGAATTAAGCATTTCTTTCTTCCACGAGTTTTTCCGCTATGACGCATTGTGTTAATCGAAACTGCTGCTTCAACAATTTGGAATAATTCAAGAAGCGAGAGCTGTGATAAAATTCCTGATGTTACAGTGAAAAAGATCCACAGACTACAACAATGTTTCATGCTTCATGTTTTACCAGCCCTTCGATACTTCGGCAAAACACTGGTCTCGACAGTTTCAGCGTGGCCGCTTAAATGTTGCTGATATGTTTGCGAAGATAGCAACTGCAATAAAATAATGAAATGACATCTAACATAATTGTATACAACATTCTGAACATGAGAACAGTATGTGCTCGCTGAATACAACATTAGAAAGTCACCCCTGACCGCACCGGTCAGCTGGACTTATGCTGACTTCTCGTCCTTCACTTGGGGACGTAAATTACAAGTACCTCAAAAGTCGGAGTGGGACCGTCTGGTGTTGAGTGAGACTGGTAATAGGGACAGCTAACCCTCAGGCAAAATCAGTCAAGTGCACTCACTAGTAGTTTTAGCATGTATGTGAACTACGCTGGATTTAAAGCGAGAAAACGCAAACCAAAAACAAAAAACACATTGGAGAATATAATTTCAAATTGCGGAACATGCGCGCATCACTGGTGAGACTCATACTTGACTTTATTCCAAGACTGATTCAACATTCGGTGTCACTGTCCTGAATTAAATTACATACAACATGTTTGCCATTGAGTTGTTATTGTTGGTCCATAAGGAACTACGTTGTAAGAAAGTCGTACATAGCACATGTGAAAAGGTAATTATAGGTATAAAGCAGTTCAGTCTGTCCATGTTTTCTGTGTGCGTGTTGTCTGGTTGCGTGTTATCTGTTTGCGTGTTGTCTGTGTGTTAGCTGTGTAGATGTTGTCTGTGTGCATGTTGTCTGTGTAGATGTTGTCTGTGTGTATGTTGTCTGTGTAGATGTTGTCTGTGTGTATGTTGTCTGTGTAGATGTTGTCTGTGTGTATGTTGTCTGTGTAGATGTTGTCTGTGTAGATGTTGTCTGTGTAGATGTTGTCTGTGTGTATGTTGTCTGTGTAGATGTTGTCTGTGTAGATGTTGTCTGTGTGCATGTTGTCTGTGTGCATGTTGTCTGTGTGTATGTTGTCTGTGTGTATGTTGTCTGTGTGTATGTTGTCTGTGTGTATGTTGTCTGTGTGCATGTTGTCTGTGTGTATGTTGTCTGTGTGTATGTTGTCTGTGTGTATGTTGTCTGTGTGTATGTTGTCTGTTGTATGTTGTCTGTGTGCATGTTGTCTGTGTGTATGTTGTCTGTGTGTATGTTGTCTGTGTGTATGTTGTCTGTGTGTATGTTGTCTGTGTGTATGTTGTCTGTGTGTATGTTGTCTGTTGTATGTTGTCTGTGTAGATGTTGTCTGTGTGTATGTTGTCTGTGTGCATGTTGTCTGTGTGTATGTTGTCTGTGTAGATGTTGTCTGTGTGCATGTTGTCTGTGTAGATGTTGTCTGTGTAGATGTTGTCTGTGTAGATGTTGTCTGTGTAGATGTTGTCTGTGTGTATGTTGTCTGTGTAGATGTTGTCTGTGTAGATGTTGTCTGTGTGCATGTTGTCTGTGTGCATGTTGTCTGTGTGCATGTTGTCTGTGTGTATGTTGTCTGTGTGTATGTTGTCTGTGTGTATGTTGTCTGTGTGTATGTTGTCTGTGTAGATGTTGTCTGTGTAGATGTTGTCTGTGTGCATGTTGTCTGTGTGTATGTTGTCTGTGTGTATGTTGTCTGTGTGTATGTTGTCTGTGTGTATGTTGTCTGTGTGTATGTTGTCTGTGTGCATGTTGTCTGTGTGCATGTTGTCTGTGTGTATGTTGTCTGTGTGTATGTTGTCTGTGTGCATGTTGTCTGTGTGTATGTTGTCTGTGTGTATGTTGTCTGTGTGCATGTTGTCTGTGTGTATGTTGTCTGTGTGTATGTTGTCTGTGTGTATGTTGTCTGTGTGTATGTTGTCTGTGTGTATGTTGTCTGTGTAGATGTTGTCTGTGTGTATGTTGTCTGTGTGTATGTTGTCTGTGTGCATGTTGTCTGTGTGTATGTTGTCTGTGTAGATGTTGTCTGTGTAGATGTTGTCTGTGTAGATGTTGTCTGTGTGCATGTTGTCTGTGTGTATGTTGTCTGTGTAGATGTTGTCTGTGTGTATGTTGTCTGTGTGTATGTTGTCTGTGTGTATGTTGTCTGTGTGTATGTTGTCTGTGTGCATGTTGTCTGTGTGTATGTTGTCTGTGTGTATGTTGTCTGTGTGCATGTTGTCTGTGTGTATGTTGTCTGTGTGTATGTTGTCTGTGTGTATGTTGTCTGTGTGTATGTTGTCTGTGTGTATGTTGTCTGTTGTATGTTGTCTGTGTGCATGTTGTCTGTGTGCATGTTGTCTGTGTGCATGTTGTCTGTGTAGATGTTGTCTGTGTAGATGTTGTCTGTGTGCATGTTGTCTGTGTAGATGTTGTCTGTGTGCATGTTGTCTGTGTGTATGTTGTCTGTGTAGATGTTGTCTGTGTGCATGTTGTCTGTGTGTATGTTGTCTGTGTGTATGTTGTCTGTGTGTATGTTGTCTGTGTGCATGTTGTCTGTGTGTATGTTGTCTGTGTAGATGTTGTCTGTGTGCATGTTGTCTGTGTGCATGTTGTCTGTGTGTATGTTGTCTGTGTAGATGTTGTCTGTGTGTATGTTGTCTGTGTGTATGTTGTCTGTGTGTATGTTGTCTGTGTGCATGTTGTCTGTGTGTATGTTGTCTGTGTTCATGTTGTCTGTGTGTATGTTGTCTGTGTGTATGTTGTCTGTGTAGATGTTGTCTGTGTGCATGTTGTCTGTGTGTATGTTGTCTGTGTGTATGTTGTCTGTGTGTATGTTGTCTGTGTGTATGTTGTCTGTGTGCATGTTGTCTGTGTGTATGTTGTCTGTGTGTATGTTGTCTGTGTGTATGTTGTCTGTGTAGATGTTGTCTGTGTGCATGTTGTCTGTGTGTATGTTGTCTGTGTGCATGTTGTCTGTGTGTATGTTGTCTGTGTGTATGTTGTCTGTGTGCATGTTGTCTGTGTGTATGTTGTCTGTGTAGATGTTGTCTGTGTGTATGTTGTCTGTGTAGATGTTGTCTGTGTGTATGTTGTCTGTGTGCATGTTGTCTGTGTGTATGTTGTCTGTGTAGATGTTGTCTGTGTGTATGTTGTCTGTGTGTATGTTGTCTGTGTGCATGTTGTCTGTGTGCATGTTGTCTGTGTGTATGTTGTCTGTGTAGATGTTGTCTGTGTGTATGTTGTCTGTGTGTATGTTGTCTGTGTGTATGTTGTCTGTGTGCATGTTGTCTGTGTGTATGTTGTCTGTGTGTATGTTGTCTGTGTGTATGTTGTCTGTGTGCATGTTGTCTGTGTGCATGTTGTCTGTGTGCATGTTGTCTGTGTAGATGTTGTCTGTGTGTATGTTGTCTGTGTAGATGTTGTCTGTGTGCATGTTGTCTGTGTAGATGTTGTCTGTGTGTATGTTGTCTGTGTAGATGTTGTCTGTGTGCATGTTGTCTGTGTGCATGTTGTCTGTGTGTATGTTGTCTGTGTGTATGTTGTCTGTGTAGATGTTGTCTGTGTGCATGTTGTCTGTGTGTATGTTGTCTGTGTGCATGTTGTCTGTGTGCATGTTGTCTGTGTGTATGTTGTCTGTGTGTATGTTGTCTGTGTAGATGTTGTCTGTGTGCATGTTGTCTGTGTGTATGTTGTCTGTGTGTATGTTGTCTGTGTGTATGTTGTCTGTGTAGATGTTGTCTGTGTGCATGTTGTCTGTGTGTATGTTGTCTGTGTGTATGTTGTCTGTGTGTATGTTGTCTGTGTGTATGTTGTCTGTGTGCATGTTGTCTGTGTGTATGTTGTCTGTGTAGATGTTGTCTGTGTGTATGTTGTCTGTGTAGATGTTGTCTGTGTGTATGTTGTCTGTGTGCATGTTGTCTGTGTGTATGTTGTCTGTGTAGATGTTGTCTGTGTGTATGTTGTCTGTGTGTATGTTGTCTGTGTGCATGTTGTCTGTGTGCATGTTGTCTGTGTGTATGTTGTCTGTGTAGATGTTGTCTGTGTGTATGTTGTCTGTGTGTATGTTGTCTGTGTGTATGTTGTCTGTGTGCATGTTGTCTGTGTGTATGTTGTCTGTGTGTATGTTGTCTGTGTGTATGTTGTCTGTGTGCATGTTGTCTGTGTGCATGTTGTCTGTGTGCATGTTGTCTGTGTAGATGTTGTCTGTGTGTATGTTGTCTGTGTAGATGTTGTCTGTGTGCATGTTGTCTGTGTAGATGTTGTCTGTGTGTATGTTGTCTGTGTAGATGTTGTCTGTGTGCATGTTGTCTGTGTGCATGTTGTCTGTGTGTATGTTGTCTGTGTGTATGTTGTCTGTGTAGATGTTGTCTGTGTGCATGTTGTCTGTGTAGATGTTGTCTGTGTGTATGTTGTCTGTGTAGATGTTGTCTGTGTGCATGTTGTCTGTGTGTATGTTGTCTGTGTGTATGTTGTCTGTGTGCATGTTGTCTGTGTGTATGTTGTCTGTGTGCATGTTGTCTGTGTGCATGTTGTCTGTGTGTATGTTGTCTGTGTGTATGTTGTCTGTGTAGATGTTGTCTGTGTGCATGTTGTCTGTGTGTATGTTGTCTGTGTGTATGTTGTCTGTGTGTATGTTGTCTGTGTGCATGTTGTCTGTGTGCATGTTGTCTGTGTGTATGTTGTCTGTGTGTATGTTGTCTGTGTAGATGTTGTCTGTGTAGATGTTGTCTGTGTAGATGTTGTCTGTGTGTATGTTGTCTGTGTGTATGTTGTCTGTGTGTATGTTGTCTGTGTGTATGTTGTCTGTGTGTATGTTGTCTGTGTAGATGTTGTCTGTGTGTATGTTGTCTGTGTAGATGTTGTCTGTGTGCATGTTGTCTGTGTGTATGTTGTCTGTGTGTATGTTGTCTGTGTGTATGTTGTCTGTGTGTATGTTGTCTGTGTAGATGTTGTCTGTGTGCATGTTGTCTGTGTGCATGTTGTCTGTGTGCATGTTGTCTGTGTGTATGTTGTCTGTGTAGATGTTGTCTGTGTAGATGTTGTCTGTGTGTATGTTGTCTGTGTAGATGTTGTCTGTGTGTATGTTGTCTGTGTAGATGTTGTCTGTGTGTATGTTGTCTGTGTAGATGTTGTCTGTGTAGATGTTGTCTGTGTGTATGTTGTCTGTGTAGATGTTGTCTGTGTGTATGTTGTCTGTGTGTATGTTGTCTGTGTGTATGTTGTCTGTGTAGATGTTGTCTGTGTGCATGTTGTCTGTGTAGATGTTGTCTGTGTAGATGTTGTCTGTGTGTATGTTGTCTGTGTAGATGTTGTCTGTGTAGATGTTGTCTGTGTGCATGTTGTCTGTGTGCATGTTGTCTGTGTGCATGTTGTCTGTGTAGATGTTGTCTGTGTAGATGTTGTCTGTGTAGATGTTGTCTGTGTGTATGTTGTCTGTGTGTATGTTGTCTGTGTGTATGTTGTCTATGTGTATGTTGTCTATGTGTATGTTGTCTATGTGTATGGTATGTTGTCTGTGTGCATGTTGTCTGTGTGCATGTTGTCTGTGTGCATGTTGTCTGTGTGCATGTTGTCTGTGTGCGTGTTGTCTATATGCGTGTTGTCTGTGAGCATGTTGTCTATATGCGTGTTGTCTGTGAGCATGTTATCTGTGTGCGTGTTGTCTGTGTGCATGTTGTCTGTGTGCGTGTTGTCTGTGAGCATGTTGTCTGTGTGCATGTTGTCTGTGTGCATGTTGTCTGTGTGCATGTTGTCTATATGCGTGTTGTCTGTGTGCATGTTGTCTGTGTGCGTGTTGTCTGTGTGCATGTTGTCTGTGTGCGTGTTGTCTATATGCGTGTTGTCTGTGAGCATGTTGTCTGTGTGCGTGTTGTCTGTGTGCATGTTGTCTGTGAGCATGTTGTCTATATGCGTGTTGTCTGTGTGCATGTTGTCTGTGTGCATGTTGTCTATATGCGTGTTGTCTGTGTGCATGTTGTCTGTGTGCGTGTTGTCTGTGTGCATGTTGTCTGTGAGCATGTTGTCTATATGCGTGTTGTCTGTGTGCATGTTGTCTGTGTGCGTGTTGTCTGTGTGCATGTTTCTGTGTGCGTGTTGTCTATATGCGTGTTGTCTGTGAGCATGTTGTCTATATGCGTGTTGTCTGTGAGCATGTTATCTGTGTGCATGTTGTCTGTGTGCGTGTTGTCTGTGAGCATGTTGTCTGTGTGTATGTTGTCTGTGTGCGTGTTGTCTATGAGCGTGTTGTCTGTGTGCGTGTTGTCTGTGAGCATGTTCTCTGTGTGCGTGTTGTCTATGTGTATGGTATGTTGTCTGTGTGCGTGTTGTCTGTGTGCATGTTGTCTGTTGTATGTTGTCTGTGTGCATGTTGTCTGATGTATGTTGTCTGTGTGCATGTTGTCTGTTGTATGTTGTCTGTTGTATGTTGTCTGTGTGCATGTTGTCTGTGTGCATGTTCTCTGTGTGCATGTTGTCTGTGTGCATGTTGTCTGTTGTATGTTGTCTGTGTGCATGTTATCTGTGTGCATGTTGTCTGTGTGCATGTTGTCTGTGTGCATGTTGTCTGTTGTATGTTGTCTGTTGTATGTTATCTGTGTGCATGTTATCTGTTGTATGTTATCTGTGTGCATGTTGTCTGTGTGCGAGTTCTCTGTGTGCATGTTCTCTGTGTGCATGTTATCTGTTGTATGTTATCTGTGTGCATGTTATCTGTTGTATGTTATCTGTGTGCATGTTGTCTGTGTGCGAGTTCTCTGTGTGCATGTTCTCTGTGTGCATGTTCTCTGTGTGCATGTTCTCTGTGTGCATGTTCTCTGTGTGCATGTTCTCTGTGTGCATGTTCTCTGTGTGTATGTTGTCTGTTGTATGTTGTCTGTGTGCATGTTATCTGTGTGCATGTTGTCTGTGTGCATGTTGTCTGTGTGCATGTTCTCTGTGTGCATGTTGTCTGTGTGCATGTTCTCTGTGTGCATGTTCTCTGTGTGCATGTTATCTGTGTGCATGTTATCTGTGTGCATGTTGTCTGTGTGCATGTTGTCTGTGTGCATGTTGTCTGTGTGCATGTTATCTGTGTGCATGTTGTCTGTGTGCATGTTGTCTGTGTGCATGTTATCTGTGTGCATGTTCTCTGTGTGCATGTTCTCTGTGTGCGAGTTCTCTGTGTGCATGTTCTCTGTGTGCATGTTCTCTGTGTGCATGTTCTCTGTGTGCATGTTGTCTGTGTGCATGTTCTCTGTGTGCATGTTCTCTGTGTGTATGTTGTCTGTTGTATGTTGTCTGTGTGTATGTTATCTGTGTGCATGTTCTCTGTGTGTATGTTCTCTGTGTGCATGTTCTCTGTGTGTATGTTATCTGTGTGTATGTTCTCTGTGTGCATGTTCTCTGTGTGCATGTTCTCTGTGTGTATGTTATCTGTGTGTATGTTATCTGTGTGCATGTTCTCTGTGTGCATGTTCTCTGTGTGCATGTTCTCTGTGTGTATGTTATCTGTGTGTATGTTCTCTGTGTGCATGTTCTCTGTGTGTATGTTGTCTGTGTGTATGTTATCTGTGTGTATGTTCTCTGTGTGCATGTTCTCTGTGTGCATGTTCTCTGTGTGTATGTTATCTGTGTGCATGTTCTCTGTGTACATGTTCTCTGTGTGCATGTTCTCTGTGTGTATGTTATCTGTTGTATGTTGTCTGTTGTATGTTGTCTGTGTGCATGTTATCTGTGTGTATGTTATCTGTTGTATGTTATCTGTTGTATGTTGTCTGTTGTATGTTATCTGTGTGCATGTTCTCTGTGTGCATGTTCTCTGTGTGCATGTTCTCTGTGTGTATGTTATCTGTTGTATGTTGTCTGTTGTATGTTGTCTGTTGTATGTTGTCTGTGTGCATGTTCTCTGTGTGTATGTTATCTGTTGTATGTTGTCTGTGTGTATGTTGTCTGTGTGTATGTTATCTGTGTGTATGTTCTCTGTGTGCATGTTGTCTGTTGTATGTTGTCTGTGTAGATGTTATCTGTGTGCATGTTGTCTGTGTGCATGTTCTCTGTGTGCATGTTCTCTGTGTGTATGTTGTCTGTGTGTATGTTATCTGTGGGTATGTTCTCTGTGTGCATGTTCTCTGTGTGTATGTTGTCTGTTGTATGTTGTCTGTGTGCATGTTCTCTGTGTGTATGTTGTCTGTTGTATGTTGTCTGTGTGCATGTTCTCTGTGTGCATGTTCTCTGTGTGCATGTTATCTGTGTGCATGTTCTCTGTGTGTATGTTGTCTGTTGTATGTTGTCTGTGTGCATGTTCTCTGTGTGCATGTTCTCTGTGTGCATGTTCTCTGTGTGTATGTTATCTGTGGGTATGTTCTCTGTGTGCATGTTCTCTGTGTGTATGTTGTCTGTTGTATGTTGTCTGTGTGCATGTTCTCTGTGTGCATGTTCTCTGTGTGCATGTTATCTGTGTGCATGTTCTCTGTGTGTATGTTGTCTGTGTGCATGTTATCTGTGTGCATGTTCTCTGTGTGTATGTTGTCTGTGTGCATGTTCTCTGTGTGCATGTTCTCTGTGTGCATGTTATCTGTGTGTATGTTGTCTGTGTGTATGTTATCTGTGTGTATGTTGTCTGTGTAGATGTTATCTGTGTGCATGTTATCTGTGTGTATGTTGTCTGTGTAGATGTTATCTGTGTGTATGTTGTCTGTGTAGATGTTATCTGTGTGCATGTTGTCTGTGTGCATGTTCTCTGTGTGCATGTTCTTTGTGTGTATGTTGTCTGTGTGTATGTTATCTGTGTGTATGTTCTCTGTGTGCATGTTATCTGTGTGCATGTTCTCTGTGTGCATGTTGTCTGTGTGCATGTTCTCTGTGTGCATGTTCTCTGTGTGTATGTTGTCTGTTGTATGTTGTCTGTGTGTATGTTCTCTGTGTGTATGTTGTCTGTGTGCATGTTCTCTGTGTGTATGTTGTCTGTGTGCATGTTGTCTGTGTGTATGTTCTCTGTGTGCATGTTCTCTGTGTGTATGTTGTCTGTGTGTATGTTATCTGTGTGTATGTTGTCTGTTGTATGTTGTCTGTGTGTATGTTGTCTGTTGTATGTTATCTGTGTGTATGTTCTCTGTGTGTATGTTGTCTGTGTGTATGTTGTCTGTTGTATGTTGTCTGTGTGTATGTTATCTGTGTGTATGCTCTCTGTGTGTATGTTGTCTGTTGTATGTTGTCTGTGTGTATGTTGTCTGTTGTATGTTATCTCTGTGTATGTTGTCTGTGTGTATGTTGTCTGTTGTATGTTGTCTGTGTGTATGTTGTCTGTTGTATGTTGTCTGTTGTATGTTGTCTGTGTGTATGTTGTCTGTTGTATGTTGTCTGTTGTATGTTATCTGTGTGTATGTTGTCTGTTGTATGTTGTCTGTGTGTATGTTGTCTGTTGTATGTTGTCTGTGTGTATGTTATCTGTGTGTATGTTGTCTGTTGTATGTTATCTGTGTGTATGTTGTCTGTTGTATGTTGTCTGTGTGTATGTTCTCTGTGTGTATGTTGTCTGTGTGCATGTTCTCTGTGTGTATGTTGTCTGTGTGCATGTTGTCTGTGTGTATGTTCTCTGTGTGCATGTTCTCTGTGTGTATGTTGTCTGTGTGTATGTTATCTGTGTGCATGTTGTCTGTTGTATGTTGTCTGTGTGCATGTTCTCTGTGTGTATGTTGTCTGTGTGTATGTTATCTGTGTGTATGTTGTCTGTGTGCATGTTCTCTGTGTGTATGTTGTCTGTGTGTATGTTGTCTGTGTGTATGTTATCTGTGTGTATGTTCTCTGTGTGCATGTTGTCTGTTGTATGTTGTCTGTGTAGATGTTGTCTGTGTGCATGTTCTCTGTGTGCATGTTCTCTGTGTGCATGTTGTCTGTTGTATGTTCTCTGTGTGCATGTTCTCTGTGTGTATGTTGTCTGTGTGTATGTTATCTGTGTGTATGTTGTCTGTGTGCATGTTCTCTGTGTGTATGTTGTCTGTGTGTATGTTATCTGTGTGTATGTTATCTGTGTGCATGTTCTCTGTGTGTATGTTGTCTGTTGTATGTTGTCTGTGTGCATGTTCTCTGTGTGCATGTTATCTGTGTGCATGTTCTCTGTGTGTATGTTATCTGTGTGTATGTTCTCTGTGTGCATGTTCTCTGTGTGTATGTTGTCTGTTGTATGTTGTCTGTGTGCATGTTCTCTGTGTGCCTGTTCTCTGTGTGCATTTTATCTGTGTGTATGTTATCTGTGTGCATGTTATCTGTGTGTATGTTATCTGTGTGCATGTTCTCTGTGTGCATGTTATCTGTGTGCATGTTCTCTGTGTGTATGTTATCTGTGTGTATGTTATCTGTGTGCATGTTGTCTGTTGTATGTTGTCTGTGTAGATGTTATCTGTGTGCATGTTGTCTGTGTGCATGTTCTCTGTGTGCATGTTCTCTGTGTGTATGTTGTCTGTGTGTATGTTATCTGTGTGTATGTTCTCTGTGTGCATGTTCTCTGTGTGTATGTTGTCTGTTGTATGTTGTCTGTGTGCGAGTTCTCTGTGTGCATGTTCTCTGTGTGTATGTTGTCTGTGTGCATGTTCTCTGTGTGCATGTTCTCTGTGTGTATGTTGTCTGTTGCATGTTGTCTGTGTGCATGTTCTCTGTGTGCGTGTTGTCTATGTGTGTGTTGTCTATGTGTGTGTTGTCAATGTGCGTGTTGTCTGTGTGTATGTTGTCTGTGTGTGTGTTGTCTGCGTACGTTTTGTCTGTGTGTATGTTGTCTGTGTGTGTGTTGTCTGTGTGTGTATTGTCTGTCCACACGTTGTCTGCGTGCGTGTTGTCTGTGTGTATATTATTTGTGTATTGTATGTGTGCGTGTTGTCTGTGTACATCTTGTCTGTATGTATATTGTCTCTGTGTTGTCTGTGTGCGTGTTGTATGTGTGTGTGTTGTCTGTGTGCGTGTTGTCTGTGTATTGACTGTGTGTGTGTTGACTGTGTGTGTGTTGTCTATGTGCATGTTATCTGTGTGCGTGTTGTCTGTGCGCGTGTTGTCTGTGTGTATATTGTCTGTGTGTTGTCTGTATACATGTTGTCTGTGTGCTTGTTGTCTGTGTGCAGATCTGTTTTGGTAGGAGTTGATATATTATTGGTGTTAGCGACATTTAGTGCTGTGTGTGTATGTAGGATTGCAGTAGTTTACGATCACAGAAACATGAATACAGGAGAACGTTAGTGAATGACATTACACCCCATATACAACTTAATCAAACTGTGCGCGCGCGCGTGTGTGTGTGAGTGTGTGTGGGTGTGTGTGTGTGTGTGTGTGTGAGAGAGAGAGAGAGAGAGAGAGAGAGCGGGGTACAACGGAGAGATTATAAAATACACAGCTTCTCTCTTACTGCTCACTATACAATAAAGACCATATTGGTCTTTTTTATATAAGTTATCCTCACATGAGCAAACACTGTCAGCAGACACTTAAAAAGCACTCTACAAAGCAATCTTCCTACCAACTCTATGTTACCAATGCCAAACCTGGACAATGACAGAAAAAGAGAAAACTTAAAACAACAGAAATTAGATTCCGGAGTAGAATA
>OY992880.1:14594096-14596596 GCA_963921405.1 Cepaea hortensis | reverse complement strand
AGTAGAACATTATAGCCAACAATAAGAAAGTATAGCGTTATATACAACAATAAGAAAGTAGAACATTATAGCCTATAATAGAAAGTAGAACATTATAGACAACAAAAAAGTAGAACATTATATACAACAGTAAGAAAGTAGAACATTATATACAACATAAAGAAAGAGACTAACGACGTTCTGTGGTCATATATTGAGAAGATAAGTACTGGAAAATACTGTGGCAGATTAGCGCTAGAAGAATTAGACAGACAGAGAGAAATGTTGGATGGGCTAAGACGGTGGAAAGGGAGAGGCAGACAGACTAGGAGAAATGTTGGATGGCCTAAGACGGTGGAAAGGGAGAGGCAGACAGACTAGGAGAAATGTTGGATGGCCTAAGACGGTGGAAAGGGAGAGGCAGACAGACTAGGAGAAATGTTGGATGGCCTAAGACGGTGGAAAGGGAGAGGCAGACAGACTAGGAGAAATGTTGGATGGCCTAAGACGGTGGAAAGGGAGAGGCAGACAGACTAGGAGAAATGTTGGATGGCCTAAGACGGTGGAAAGGGAGAGGCAGACAGACTAGGAAAAATGTTGGATGGCCTAAGACTGTGGTTTGGATGGGACAACATCAACATAACTGATTAAAAAACACGAAGGACCGCAATCTGTGAAGATGCTTAAAAACCTATGTTATTTAGCAGAGCACGTGATGATGTATTATCTTTAGTTAAGCGATCAGGTCATGTTGCCTAATCATTGCAATCAAGTTCTATTTCTGCGATAACTCTTGTTTGATTGTTGAATGCAATATTCTACTGTTTATCTCCCTTGGAACTAACGAGAAAACCGATACTTGTGGTTGTAAATTACGTAGTTAACCCAAATCTGAAAATAAACAACGGAAACGGTCACATGATCACCAAGCACCAGGGAAGGTCTAATCGTATAATCAATACTCAGGCTAAGTGTGCTAAAGGAAATGGATACGAACAGCACAAATACATTTTACTGTGTTCGTTTATTTATCACTGTTATTTAACGGAGATGAATCTACGGCGCCGTAGATTGCGCTGGTCGTGTTCACTATTGCGGCCGGGCTGTATGAAAATCTAACCAGGCTTTGGTGAACACCTTCTGCTCTCGCCATATTCCCTGAACTTAAATAGGTTGTCGTATCTTGAACGTACAGATAGCCTAGACAGGTTGTGGGTAGATTAGGACAGTTTTCGTTTCGTGTTTGTTGCCGTGCACTTTTGTAAAGGTCAGATAGAGTTACAGTGTTTTTTGTAACGACGGTTATAAGCTGTTGCCTGTTTGAGCTAATTCTATCTTTTGTGTGTTTCACGGTATCTGGCCGCGATTGTTACTTTGAAATAATAACGATCTGCCTCAGTAAGAGTAAAAATAATAACCGAGGCAAAAGTGGTAGAAGTAACCACGGGGATAAAGTGGAATTAAGTAAGAAACTGATAAAAACAAAGATAAAAACGAGATAACAACGATGTTAAAATAATAAGCCCAGCAGAAACAGATAGTAATAATTGGTTCAATCAAAAGGAATTGCCGGCCTCCCTGGCCTAGGTGTTAACCTCCCTGGCCTAGGTGTTAACGACTTTCTCCGTAATCCCGTATATTCACATGGGTTATGTAGCTGGGCGTGATTCTATAGCGGATCGCGTCGCGTTAGTTACTTACAGGGGTGGGTGAGCCGGTCGCTCAGAAAGCAATGGCAAACTATTGAGCGTAATCTTGCCAAGACATCAACAGCAGCTGAAAATGCTGATGCTGACTGCAATGTCATGTAAAGGATATGCGAACAAATAAATAAATAAAAGGAATTGAATATTAGTATCGGTCTTCAACAAGTGCCGGCCGACTGGCGACGACAATCATGCCCCTTCACATCAATCATCCGCTAGAGGCCCTACTCATGTACAGGCGTCGTTTCTGGCGAGGATACTGTCCTGTGCAGTATCTTGTCCTTCTGTCATCCCTTTCCTCTGTTGACATGAAACCTAACAGTTATCACAATATATAGTATCTCGTCTCTTCTTGAGATATGTTCAGGTAAAAATGATGCTCTATTTTGATATCTATACTATCACTGCCATTACTGCCCATAGTACCTTGCTGTGCAGGACAGGGGGGTCTTGATTCTGAGGAATTAAGGTCGCATGGCTAGTGCAGTCTCCGCGAACTGTGCAGGGTAGGGTTTTCCTCGTTTAGCTATCTATATTAACATCTGATAAATATACTAACATTTGATACATGGGCGTGTATGAAACGTGTTGTTTGTGTTCTGGGTGTATTATGTGTGTGCGAGTGCTGCCTTGATTTATATGTCAGGTGTGTATGGTTTGTGTGTTGCGAGCATGGTTTATGTTGTATGTTTTGTAAAGACTATTGGATACAACATTCACATGAACGGACTGCAGAAAATGTCGCACGTTTATCTTAGCATATAACCGCGCACCATGGACAGTCAACATACAGGCGACAATAACATGACTTGACA
>OY992880.1:14454096-14589096 GCA_963921405.1 Cepaea hortensis | reverse complement strand
GTAGGCCCAGCTCAGGATAAAACTCGCATCATGTTTAGAATGTAGACTGCTAGGGTAAAAAAGATTCCGTCTAAGTGACGAAATAAATCATATATTTATATGTGGCAAATTCGTGGCGCTTAACAAGCGCGGTGACAGCGTGTTTACTGCGAGCATATCGACACGGCGGGATATTAAACAACTGAGTAATGCCGCTCAAAGACTAGGAAACAAAACGTTGTGATAATGAGAGGTGGATGTGTAAACCTCTTTCGTGATGAGGTGTCCGACAACTAGCAGTAATAGATCGGCTTGCTGTGCCGTACGTGCTGTTGAGTGCTGATAATTATGGTAACAGCAATGGTGACCGCTTGTGAAACAGCCGCGAGGAGAAATATGAAGACTTTCTTCCGTCCTCGACTAGCGATTATTTGTTTTAACATCACTTGCCGCAGTTACAAGGCAAAACCCGGCCCTCGACAGAATCTGGTCCACATAACTAACATTGAGCAGAAAATGCTCACTTCGTTTAGTGGGGGTTTAGAGGATGGGGGTCTCACAATGACAGTCGAGAGAAAAACTGCCTGGTTGCGAGAGAGCGAGAAAACACACATCACTAAAATAGCTAATGTTTTATCGCCAAATCGCCGGAATCTGACACCCCTCGTAATAGACTTTCGCTTCAATAAAAATAGTTGTTTAACATTAAAACTGAGTTAAACCCTCCTACTCCACTAGCATGGTACAGGAGAGAGAGGTTGGAAATACAAAACAAACAGGCTGGGTCGAGTCGGTGCAACGACTGCAGTGTGATCAATAGTAATAGTCGTCTCTAATTTTAACCGACGCAAGAAAACCAAAGGCTGTTTCTTGCAGACGACGCCGTAACTCCAATTTTGGTGAGCCCCTGGACAAAGAAAGTGCGGTGTTAGATTCAGGTCGCAAATTTATGTTTCAAAAATTCTGTTCTGCTTTCAATCTTCCCGGCTGTCGGAAGAAAAAAAAAATGAATAATGAGGGAGGGTTATTATCTTGGGATCCACGATCATTGTTCTATGTGAGAGAGGCCCTATACAGCAGGAAAACCAGAAAACAAGCGCTTGTGTTCTACAATAATACAGCTAGGCTGATTAAAAATTGAATCGATTTTAGTGAAGCTTCTCTGACACATGTGTCCGCGCGAGAAGGAACACGCGCAGACACGCTAACTTAAACACACGTAGGCACAACACGCTAGTATTGTGTAGAAGTTCGCACTAACCCAAATAGAGGGTAATTGCTTTGATTGTTGATTGCGTGGCTAGTACAGCGTGTCCTGTCTCAACTAATCCAAACGTTGCGATAATGAATGCCAGATCATAGGAAAGTCACGACAGACGGGGCGGAATGTGCCTTGTTTCGCCTTATCTAGTCTGTCTATATATGTGGTGGTATTTCTCGCCACTGTTATCTGCCAGTGCCCGGTCATGTTACCCAGACACGACATCCCGGCTCTCATTTCTGGTCGCCTAGGCCTGACTTAGGCAGACTAACCGACCGAATGACACACGCATATACATTTAACTGGCAGACCAAAAAAGATATGCAAATAAATATGTAAACAGTCAGAGAGACATGCAGACAGATAGATAGATAGATAGATAGATAGATAGATAGGTAGGTAGGTGGGTGGGTGGATGGGTGGGTGGGTAGATAGATAGATAGATAGATAGATAGATAGATAGATAGATAGATAGATAGATAGATAGATAGATAGATGGACGGACCAACGGACCAACCGACCGACCGACCGACCGACAGGCCGACAGACAGACAGACAGACAGACAGACAGATAGATAGATAGATAGATAGATAGATAGATAGATAGATAGATAGATAGATAGATAGATAGATAGATAGATTTACAGACAGACACAGAAGACCGTTTTGGGCAGTCAAAGGTCAAACTATCACACGGAGTCCACGAACACTAACATCTGTTGTGGTTGTGAAGTGCTGGGACCATCACATATTGTAGGCCTGGAGGACTAGGTGGTCAGTCTTTCTCTTCCGTAGCGAGCGTCGAGAGCTGATATCGGACCCTCTTCCGACTTAGCTTATGCTATTGTCAGCATGTCGTTGTGACCATTACTGCAACGCGCCGGCTGGACCGACGCATATCGAGTTTGCATGTGCGGTGCTGCATGACAACGTGGTTACATCCTCTTACGTCGCTCCCTAGATGTTACGTTCCAGTACCGGCCTTGCATTCCCCGTTGAATGTTGAACTTGGAGAAGGGAAGGAGAAGCCAGCACCACAGTCATCATGGAGATGGAACGGTCGCGAGATCGCTTCTATAGCAACCTCACCACGACAGCTGCTGGCCTTAGGTGATCTAGACGCTGGAGATGTTCGTGAGCTGTTGGAGATGTTCATGGGCTGTTGGAGATGTTCATGAGCTGTTGGAGATGTTCGTGGGCTGTTGGAGATGTTCATGAGCTGTTGGAGATGTTCATGAACTGTTGGAGATGTTCATGAGCTGTTGGAGATGTTCATAAGCTGTTAGAGATGTTCATGAAATTTTGGAGATGTTCATGAGCTGTTGGAGATGTTCATGAGCTGCTGGTGATGTTCATGGGCTGTTTCAGATGAAGACTGAGCACGTACGGGAATGTCCCGCGTGCTATGATGCCGATTCTGGACTCAGCCCAACACAACTAGACATATGGCACTGGTCCAATAATTGTATAGACTCAGCTCAACACAACTAGACATGGCGCTGGTCCAATAATTGTATAGACTCAGCTCAGCACAACTAGACATGGCGCTGGTCCAATAATTGTATAGACTCAGCTCAACACAACTAGACATATGGCACTGGTCCAATAATTGTATAGACTCAGCTCAACACAACTAGACATGGCGCTGGTCCAATAATTGTATAGACTCAGCTCAACACAACTAGACATGGCGCTGGTCCAATAATTGTATAGACTCAGCCCAACACAACTAAACATGGCGCTGGTCCAATAATTGTATAGACTCAGCTCAACACAACTAGACATGGCGCTGGTCCAATAATTGTATAGCCCAGTCCGCTCTCAGTGGGCATATGGTCAATATAACACTGGCCGCCTTTACTTTCCCCATACGTTTGCTGGTTCCCATGTTAATAATAATAATAATAATAATAATAATAATAATAATAATAATAATAATAATAATAAAATCCTAGTATAACAGCCAGTCCCCTTTTGGTAGGCCAGTATATTCCACATAGCTAATAACAAGTGCCACACCAGTTATTACTATTACTGAGTCGTGTAGTATTGATTTCGTAGTTCTAGCGACGACCCACAGGAGTCTCCGAAAAATTTCATTCGTGAACCGAAGGACGCTGCCCGGAATCAAACCCACAACCTTCGGAGCCCTTCAAACAACGGTTTGACTACTTCGCCACGGAGATTCCCGCAAAGGATAGGCCATATGAAACACATAATGACATGTTCTGTGCAGGACGTTGCCATCAAACCTTAACCCCCAGGTTGAGTTTATAGACAATTTTATGCTCAGTAACTTGCCATTGCCACTCTCTGTGGCAAAAGGCTTACAGACGCCGTTCGTAATCCCTTCTACCCACGTTCGAAACACAGCTGCGCTCGTTTTGGCAGCAGGCATTGGTTTTGAGTTGGTATCGGTGCCGGTCGTTCAGAAAGCAATGGCAAACTACTGAACGCAAATTTGTCAAGACATCACAGCAGCAGAAATGCTGGTGTTGACTGCCATGTCCTGTAAAATGGATATGCAAAATACCAACAAAAAAACAAAAACAAAAAACAAACAAAGTTTGGCATTGATTTCTGAACGAGAAGTGAACACTGAAGTCCAATTAAGAAGTGTAGGAAACAACCCCGCTACCCCGTCATCAGCCAAACGGAAATTTAAGAGCTATACATTGAGAAAATCCGAGACTAGCATAACTTGAGAATCTGTAGTCTGGGACCTCACAGGCAAAAGGAATCGAGGAAGAACAAAAACTCACGGAGGAGAGAAGTAGAAATAGACATGAACAATATGGGACAGACATGGCCGGGGCTGTGAGGAGTGGCTAGCCGAGTGGTTAGATTGCCGGATTCCCCTTTGGGAGACCCGGGTTCGAATCCTCGGTAAGCTGTGGCGTTTTTTTTTCCTGTCGAGGGCAACAAGAAACCCTTAACCTGCACAGTTCGCGGCGACTGCACTAGCCGGGCGGCCTTTATTCCTCAGGTTCAAGGCCCCTCTGCCATCCACCGCAAGGTAATATATTGCCTGTAAATATTTTTAAAAATGGACGGGGCTGTATGGACTAGCTGAAGATGGGAGAGTTTGGGGTGAATTGGTTGAGTGACTATGCCTCAATAGAAGATAGATGACACACAATACAACAAAATAACAACACCAAACATTCATCGTGCTTGATAGATGACACACAATACGACAAAATAAAAACACCAAACATTCATCGCGGTTGGTAGGTGTGCTGTCTCTTAACCACAGAGACACCTTAAACCACGCCACGTGACTATGTTGTAAAGAGGCCCACAGAACGACGTTTAAATACACCGTTTATCTAAAGATGAAAGCTCCCAATCTTTGTTCTGGTGCGCAAGGAGAACAATCAGTCCCGGTAGTAATTGGGTCATTGAGACGGGCAACTAGCCAGGGGAGAGAGAACCGGTGGCAACACATTGAACTCATTTTGTGTGTAGCACCTTGTTACGCTTTTATTGGTTACACGAAGCATGATATGTATATACATTTCTTTAACACCCTGGTACTCTTTCTTTCTCTTTCTCTGTCTCTCCGTGTCTCTCTCTCCCCCCCTCTCTCTCCTAACTCTCTCTTTCTCTCTCTCGCTCAGTAATTAAGTTAATACACAAAACTAACACACACAAACACACACACACTCACTAACACACACATCCCTTCCTCCTTCCCTCTTTTTTTTCGTACGCTCGCTTTGAAACTCAAGCATAGTCCTTGCACGTGAAACTACTTCTTGTGCACGAGACTTAATTTTGAGTGTGGATTAGCTATTCCTATTACCAGCGCCCCTCGCGATCAGACGAACCACCTTCAGCTTGTGAGGTACTTGCAATCTAAGTCTTCAAGTCAAGGACGAGAAGTCAACATCTGAATCCATCTGACCGATATAAGGGTTGAACCCGCTACCTCGACATCAGCACACCGGAAGTTTAAGAGCTACCACTCTTACTCATTCGGTCTTGCTGACCCCACCTCCTTACCTCTGAAGGTTCATCACTTCAGACGGACTTATTAATAAATATTCCACCACATGTTAACACACATAGTATAATATCTTAGGAGTCGCTAAAGTCGGATGTGTTGTCCTAAGGGTTTCGGCCCAAGGGTGCCTAACCGGACACACCGCAATCGCATCTGAAAAAACACTCCGGATGAATGCAAAGAAGAAGAAGAGAAGAAGTATCCATAGGGGTCAAATAAATCACTGTTTGAGTTTTAAAGATTGAAATAAATATAAATAAATAGTTGATTGTCACAGAAATGTTCACGTATTGTCCAGCAGGAGTAAGTACGGAGAAGATTGAAACAGAAATGTTCACGTATTGTCAGCAATAGTAAGTACGGAGAAGATTGTCACAGAAATGTTCACGTATTGTCAGCAGCAGTAAGTACGGAGAAGATTGAAACAGAAATGTTCACGTATTGTCAGCAATAGTAAGTACGGAGAAGATTGAAACAGAAATGTTCACGTATTGTCAGCAATAGTAAGTACGGAGAAGCTTGAAACAGAAATGTCGACGTATTGTCAGCAATAGTAAGTACGGAGAAGCTTGAAACAGAAATGTTCACGTATTGTCAGCAATAGTAAGTACGGAGAAGATTGAAACAGAAATGTTCACGTATTGTCAGCAATAGTAAGTACGGAGAAGATTGAAACAGAAATGTTCACGTATTGTCAGCAATAGTAAGTACGGAGAAGCTTGAAACAGAAATGTTCACGTATTGTCAGCAATAGTAAGTACGGAGAAGCTTGAAACAGAAATGTTCACGTATTGTCAGCAATAGTAAGTACGGAGAAGCTCTTTTTAATGCCGCAGAGTTTTAGTTAGGATATAAATTTAGGTTCACATTTTTGCTTATAGAAGACTGCTACAGGGCATTTTTTAAAAATTAGACGTTAGGCTGATTTTTGCGCATGGACTAAACAGAACAACAAACCAACAACCACACAACAACCAACCAACAACCAACCAACAACCAACCAACAACCAAAACATTTACAACCACACAATAACCAACCAGCAACCAAAGCATTTCTTCTTCTTCTTCTTCTTCTTCTTCTTCTTCTTCTTCTTCTTCTTCTTCTTCTTCTTCTTCTTCTTCTTCTTCTTCTTCTTCTTCTTCTTCTTCTTCTTCTTCTTCTTCCTCTTCTTCTTCTTCTTCTTCTTCTTCTTCTGCGTTCATCCGGAGTTTTTTTTCCGGATGTGATTGCGTTGTGCCTGTTTACAGCAGAGCTGCGTTCTTTCGCCGTTAGGCCGACACATCCGACTTCTGAGGACATTTGTTGAACGGATTAACCTTCCCGGATCCAAAGCATTTAAAACCACATAACAAGCAATTAACAACCAACCAACAACCGAAACATTTACTAACTATAAAATTGCCAACTACATTCAACCATAGACCTCAACAATCCAATCCTCGTGACCTGATCGGCTGAAGTTGTATTTCACCCTCGGTTACAAATAAATTACCTACCCGGGGATTAGGACCCCCAGTCTCCGAAGTTAGAGACAAGTGCCCTAATCTGCGACCAACTGCTTCACTGCACAAGCTCCCCCCGACTCTCTAACATTTGGATTGGAAGTCACCCTAGAAAGAAACGAAACCGCCGCCGTAAAAATTCTTCATGAACACTTAGTATACCATGATACTTGAAGTGGCGTGACTCTTACGCTCCATAGCAACGCACTATGTCAATAGGAGGTCAGCATGGCAGAAGGATGCTTGCTTGCTGCTTGTGTTCGTTGGCTTGAGCTCCAACGCGAAGTCCTGTATGTCAGATGAATGCATCCTGTTGTCCGACATCAGTGTGATGTAATACATGACCTGAGGTTTGCGTGAGTATCCGTTGTCCCATGTCTGGCTTATATGTGTGCAGACTGGTGGTTCCTCGCCGTACAGGCAGACACTCTCCGACTTCGGAGGAATTGGCGATCCTACTGACTTTAGCCAGGACCCCGAAGGGACCTGTTGCCCAGGACGCTCGACGAGGACGCGTCAATAGGTCTTGGCCAGTATATAACCCGGCCCTGGTGCCTTGGAAACACCTCTGCGTCCCGGCAGAAGGATAAGACACATGGCTTTTAAACTTACGGTGGGCTGATAGTAGAGTAGCGGGTTCAACACCCTACACTGGTCAATTGGACTAACATGTTGACTTCTCGTCCTTGACTTGGGGACATAAATTATAGGTATCTCAGAAATGGGAGAGGGTTCGCCTGATGGCGGGGGACACTGGTAATAGGGACAGCTAGTCCACGCATTACAATCAGTCTAGTTTTTTTTTTTTTTTTTTTTTTGAATTGCACTCGCTCGCTTTGGCCTCAAGCGTAGTCCATACACATTATTTATAGTCATCATCATCATCATCATCATCATCATCATCATCATCATCATCATCATCATCATCATCATCATCACCTTCTTCCACTTCTGCCGTCAAGCGTCGTGGGGAGGAATAATATTTAGCTTTCCATATTTACACTGTCCCTCGCCATCAGGCGAACCCACTCCGACTTCAGAGGTACTTGTAAATTACGTCCCCAAGTCAAGGACGACAGGTCAACATTTTAGTCCAGCTGTCTACGCCTGAAGGGGTTGAACCGCTAACCTCGGCATCAGCACATCGGATGTTTAAGAACACGCATTCTTACCCATTCGGCCATGCGGACCTGCAATCAGTCTAGTGAACTCCTGAATAGTAGAAACTACTAGTGATAGACTACGCTCGAGTTTAAAGCGAGCCAACAAGACAAAACTGTCTACACTCCTCTTATACACAGCACCACATGAACTGTTAATGTTTGGCCTGAGCATGGTAAATACATTTTGGCTTTTATTTGTACCATTCAACACAGTATGTGGTATATTAGGCGTAGTTATGTTGCCTGTTTGAATGTCACGAAGTCCGACTTCTCATTTTGGTTGCTGTCACTTTCAAGATCGAGTTTCAAATGTTATGAGACTGAAATACTAAACAATCGATTGACTAAAGTGCGCGTTAAGCGTGTTTCCCGATGGTTGCAGTTATACAAGTTCATATTATATACATGTGTGGCTCTTTTCCAATGCAGATATCAGAACTTCTAGTAATTCATCTGTTGGATTCTCAACCAGTCAGTCAATAAAGAAACCAAGCAAGGAATCAAGCAAGCAAACAAGGAATCAAGCAAGGAACCAAGCAAGGCACCAAAAAAAAGCAAGCAGTGAATCAAGGAACTAAGCAAGGAACTAAACAAGGAATCAAGCAGGGAATCAAGCAAGCAAGGAAGTAAGAAGGGAATCAATCAAGCAAGCATGGAACCAAGCAAGAAACTCATTAAGCAACAAAGCAAGCAAGTAAGGAACCAAGCAAGGAACAAATCAAGAAAGCAAATAAGGAATCGTACATGGAACAAATCAAGCAATGAACCAGGCAAGAAAGCGATCAAGCAACCGGGGAACCAATCAAGCAAAGAAGGAACCAAGCAAGTAAGGAACCAAGCAAGTAAGGAAACAAGCAAGGAACCAAGCACGCACTCAAGGAGCACATCAAGCAAGCAAGGAAGCAAGCAAGGAACCACAAAGCAAGCAGTCAACAAGCAAGCAGTCAATCAAGCAAGCAAGAAACCAACCAATCAATCAAGTAATCAATCAAGCAAGCAACCAATCAAGCAAGCAACCAGTCAAGCAAACAAGCAAGCAAGCAACTAACCAAGCAGTCAAGCAAGCAACCAGTCAAGCAAGCAACCAAGCAACCAATCAAGCAAGCAAGCAACCAACCAATCAAGCAAGCAATCAAGAAAGCAATCAAGCAAGCAAGCAAGCAACCAATCAAGAAAGCAACTAATCAAACAAGTAATCAAGCAATCAACCAACCAAGAAAGCAAGCAGCCAAGCAAGTAACCAACCAATCAAGCAATGAAATAAGCAATCAATAAATCAAGCATGCTAGCAACCAATCAAGCAAGCAAGCAACCAATAAACCAAGCAAGCAACCAAGCAACTAAACAAGGAACCAAATAAACAACCAACCAACTGAAAAAGTGTGCGGCTTGTCCTGGATGGATGAGGATATTGGATTCAAGTGCACATCTTTTGTCCTTTGCAGGACGTCGCAATCAACCCAAGGTTCAGTAGTTTGCCATTATTTTTTTCTGAACGAGTAGTCAACGGTAAAGTCCAAATAACTGGTGGGTGGAATTAACCCATGAACCCGCCGTTAGCGCACAGGAAGTTAAAGACATCTTGGGGAAATTGGATATGTTGATTGCAAGAAGACTACTGAGACAATTGTTGAGAAGAATATTTGATGTCAACGTTGAGAACCATGTTGAGAAGACCGTTGACTGTCCTAACCTGCAACAGCCAGCGAAGAGTCCCAATACTAGTGGTACCTGTAGTAGTCTGGTTGCGTGTCCATCTGACCTTTCCTCGGAGGTTTGAGTGTCGGCCGGATCATCTGGTCACTCAAGGCCACGATGATCTGTATGTTCTTCTGAACTATACACACGGTTACAAAGGGCCCAACCACATCTGTCTTATCACGTACCAGTACCCCACCAAGTGGTGCGGATCCAGCCAATCTGTCTGCCTGCTCGTTTCCCACTATACCAGCATGTCCTGGGAGGTAGGGGGGGGGGGGGGAAATCCTACAGTTGCTCTCTGTTTTTGATTGTTGAATGGAAGCCTACCATTCTGCCCGCAGCATTTCTGTCTTCACCTTTCTCATCATGCTTTGTGAGTCGGTTACGATTACAACATGCTTGTGCTAAATGTCTCCCAGCTAGCGGAACGCTGCTGTCTTTTCCAGTCTTCCCAGTGGTCTATACAGTTTACCCTCTACTGTTGTTTCTCTAGGTCAGAAGGTTTGCCTGCATATGTCGTATTCGTGGCAGTCTTGGAGTATGGGATCTACTGTCTGCGGCGCCAATCCACATGTCAGCTTTACCAACCTTAGAATTTGTATACCTGTGGTTGTGGAGTCGATTGTGTTTTGTTTGCCTTTGTCGATTGTGTTTTGTTTGCCTTTGTCGATTGTGTTTTGTTTGCCTTTGTCGATTGTGTTTTGTTTGCCTTTGTCGATTGTGTTTTGTTTGCCTTTGTCGATTGTGTTTTGTTTGCCTTTGTCGATTGTGTTTTGTCTGCCTTTTGTTATGAGACAAATAATTATTTGTTCTGGTCTGTCCATCAAATGGTAATCGCCTTGTGTTGGTGTTGGTAGTTTTCTGATTAACTCTCGGATTCTTTTCTTTTGGTGCTATGTGACGGGTACACATGGTTGTTCTTCTCTTGCTTCTTCCTTAGTTAATTCTTCAGTCGTGGCGATCGGGCAAATCTTGAGCTACAGCCTACGATGGGTGACGTTGTAATATTCTGTTGTGATAATTTGGCCGTGTCCAGCGTGTGCCGCGTGGTCTAGTGGTTACACACACGCTTCACACACCAGTGATCCGGGGTTTGTTTCTGGGTCCGGTCAAGGATATGCACTACTGACGAGCTCGAACTAGAGCGAAACTCGAGTCTAGTACTTGGGGAAATTGGATATGTTGATTGTAAGAAGACTACTGAGACAATTGTTGAGAAGAATATTTGATGTCAACGTTGAGAACAATGTTGAGAAGACCGTTGACTGTCCTAACCTGCAACAGCCAGCGAAGAGTCCCAATACTAGTGGTACCTGTAGTAGTCTGGTTGCGTGTCAATCTGACCTTTCCTCTGGATATGTTGATTGTAAGAAGACTACTGAGACAATTGTTGAGAAGAATATTTGATGTCAACGTTGAGAACAATGTTGAGAAGACCGTTGACTGTCCTAACCTGCAACAGCCAGCGAAGAGTCCCAATACTAGTGGTACCTGTAGTAGTCTGGTTGCGTGTCCATCTGACCTTTCCTCGGAGGTTTGAGTGTCGGCCGGATCATCTGGTCACTCAAGGTCACGATGATCTGTATGTTCTTCTGAACTATACACACGGTTACAAAGGGACCAACCACATCTGTATATATCAATATTAAAATCTCAAATCCCGAAACAACCAAATAAATTAATTCTTCAGTCTCATTTCCGTACACTTTACGCTGAGGTGGTAGTTCAGGTAATAGTGTCCGTAGTACTGGCAATTTCCCAGACTGCAGCGCCTCAAGTGCTAATTTTGCATTTTTTAAAGCACCACAGGTTGTGTACATGGCTGGTATTAAGTAATATCTCTGTTACTATCTTGATCGGCTGGATTTCAGCATTATAGTTATGGCAGTACTTTCCTGTTGGTACTCTGGCCGTGTCCCTAGTATTATTTGGGTATTCTATGTACACTCCCGTTCCTCCGTTTCTAACAGCATTTTGTGCTGTTCCATCTGTGTAGACTCGAATACAGAGGTCCTGTGGGTATTCATCATCAAGAAAACTGAGATCATCAAAATCAAATTCATCAAAATATCAGATGACAGAGGTGCTTGGGGGAAGTGGGGGGGGGGTGTCATGCTATCCTATTTACAGGACATTGCAGTCAATACCAGCATTTTTTCAGCTGCTGTTGATGTCTTGGCTTATTTTACGGTCAGTAGTTTGCCATCTCAAAGAAATCAGGAGCCTTGGAATGTGATCAACATAGAACAATTAGTATAATGAGTCACATCATAAAGATTTTGCTACGAAGTATCATGCAAAGAGTGAGAAAGAAAATACAACCTGAAATAGGGGAAGAACAATGTGGGTTTGTAGAAAGAAAGGGTACAGTAAATGCTGTGTATATGCTGCGATCGGTTATTGAACGTTCTATAGAAGTAAACAAAGATATAGTAGTATACATCATTGCTTTATTGACTACACAAAGGCTTTCGATAGAGTAAGACATATCAACATGGTAGATATGCTTGCAGATCTACAAATTGATGGGAAAGACATTAGACTTATAAAAAAACATATATTGAAAACAACAAGCTGCCATAAAGATTGATAATGAAGTGGGACAATATCAGCCTATTAAGAGAGGTGTTAGGCAGGGATGTGTAATGTCTCCAGATCTTTTTTCCCTATACAGTGAAAATATTTTCAGAAATGTAGAAGATATAAATGGAATCAGCATTGGAGGACGAAACATCAATAACATTAGATATGCAGATGATACATTATTGATTGCAGACAATTAGAAGGATCTGCAACAATTATTAGATGCGGTTGTTGCACACAGTGAGCAACTGGGGTTCGAATTAAATTGTAAAAAGACTCAGGTTATGGTCGTCACTGGGAAGAACGAAGCACCACAATGTAATATTCAGGTAAATGGGAATATTCTTCAACAAGTGAATCGGTACAATTATCTTGGAACAGTCATAACACCTGATGGCAGATGCCTTGAAGAGATTAGAACAAGAATCGTCATGGCGAAAGTAGCCTTTAGCAAGATGAAAAACATACTGATCAATAAAAAGATGTCAATTGAGACGAGAAAAAGAATGTTAAGGTGCTACATAGAGCCTGTTCTTTTGTATGGACGTGAAACTTGGACAATGTGCAGTCAAGCAGAAAAACATCTGATGGCTGCAGAAATGTGGTTTCTGAGTAAAATACAAAGAATACCATGGACAGACAGAAAACTCAATGACCAAGTACTACAGGAGACAAATGAAAATCGTAAACTCATAAATAGAAAACATTGCCGGTCCAAGTTTTGTATTCACCCTCTGTAAAGTTCATGCAACATAATAGGTATATACAAAACTTGGACAGGCAATATTTTCAAACATTAAAAACACACCCTGTACTATATTTGTGTTGAGTTGCTTCATGTATTTCCTGTTGGCTCTCTGGCCGTATCCCTGGTATTATGAGTGTAGTGTTTGTTGTTTGTGTGCTGTCGAAGGTTCTAGCTTCAACATCCATTTTGTCACTTGTGATCAGTTGTAGTGATGTTGACCGCTATTACTTCTCGCGTTCGTTGATGCACTGACAGAATGTACACACTTGTACTGCCTGGTTGTTCAGCCAGTCATCCCCTCTCTAATACTCAACTAATAATTCTAAGGCAAGCCTTTAGCGTAATCCCCAGGGGTTTGCAGACAACACGGATAACACAATCACTTGTGAAAGGTTACGAGCTGCGAGCCACGTGTCCTAGGCCTCTGTTTGTTGGGGAGGTTGCGGTGGGGGAGTAGGGGTAAGATTTTAAGGCGAGGTGACCTAGGCACCGATTCAGCCTGGTATTAAATGTACTAAACGATCGCGTTAATATGTTAATTAGTTTCTTTCGGTTACGGTAATAAATGCCACACAAGACACGTACACACAAGGGAGATACAGTAAACCTTCGATTAACTGCCACCGTCCGACCCAGGGCTGTGACGGATAACCAAACAGACGGATAACACAAATCTCTTAATACATAGGTACAGTAACGCGATTTCACTGCTGGCTTGGGACGAAACTGCAAATGAAATCCATTAAAAGGGAATAATACATACATATTGTATTTAATTTTACAAAACGATCAATATAAACTTCCATATAAGAGTAGTAATGTACAGAAGCCGGACTCCCTGGCGAAGGTGTAAACGACTTTCTCCGTAATCCCGTATATCCACGCTAGGAACACAGCTGCGCGAGATTCGATAGCGGATCGCATCGCGTTGGTTACTTACGGAGTGAGCCGGTCGCTCAGTCAGAAAGCGATGTCAAACTACTGAGCGTAATCTTGCCAAGAACATCAACAGCAGCTAAAAAATGCTGGAGTTGACTGCAACGTCATGTAAGGCATATGCAACTTTAAAACAAATGTACAGAAATGTATTGTAATACTATAAACCTACTTTACTTTACAATAATCTGTCACCCCCTTCTGCTTCTTTGAGGCTGGAGCTTTCTGCGCGGCGATATTCCGTATCATACTCAGAAGTAGGATCTGTGTTGCATTTTCCTCCTCTTGCATTTCAAACCCGTCGATGCACTTTGATAACATTATTATTTCTGCTTCTGAGTGGCTAGTTGTAGGTTTTTGGTTAAGAACGTATCCTTCATCGTCATCAATTTCTTCTTCTTCAATGGTAGTCACACTAGAAACAATTTCATCAGCGTTCAAAATTTCAAACCATTTTGTCACATAGCAACTAACTAATCTGTTACTTCTTCTGGCGTAATGTTTTCTCTGTTTAGTCCTACATTGTTGCACAGTTGCACAATGTTGTGAACACTAA
Source organism: Cepaea hortensis (assembly GCA_963921405.1). NCBI lineage: Eukaryota > Metazoa > Mollusca > Gastropoda > Stylommatophora > Helicidae > Cepaea > Cepaea hortensis. Next base: position 14,574,660 of record OY992880.1, on the reverse strand, counting down.
CAGTCTCATTTCCTTCAGTTTCGTCATTAGGTTCAAGCAAGAGTTTATTCCAACAACTCATCAACTCATGCACTGGTGACATTGAACATAGCGCCCTTTTGTTGATACGCATTTTCTTAGACGGTGACGGATAACAGAAAATACAAGTTAAACAAGTGACGGTTAATCAAAGTTTCAGTGTACTTATGTATGGAATACAAAGTGTTCTTATAGTCCATGCCGTATAGCGCTGGTGATCATGTCTGTCCACTATCTTCTGTCTCGGGTACGGTCAAACATTTGTGATACTGGTGTTCCTCCACGTCGTGATGGCAAACTGTCTAGCATATTCACTCTGGGTCTCCCCCCTGCCTCTCATCTCCTCCAACTGTCCAGACATACTCTTAACTTTCTCCTTCTCATGACATGTCCAAAGACTGTCTTCTTTTGACGCGAGTAACCAGCGATCTTTCTGTATTAGTTTATTTCGAGACCCCACGTCACTGCATCCTACACAAATGTGGTAAATATTCCGCCGCAGAGCAGTCATCAGAAGTAGTCATCCCTCGCCGAATGTTTCAGCCTTTTTATCTTCTTAACACTTTCAGAGGGCGGACGGGTTCGGGTTCGGCCGTTTTTCTCCTGTCGTGCATATCCATCTTCGGGTAAAGTGCTATGCTTTCCCATATACTAGATCATGCATACTAGCATCATAAAGTGCTATGCTTTCACATATACTAGATCGTGACAACGACACGAGAGTAAGCAGCTTCTCTCCTCGCTGCCTGGCTTTCTCAGACACCTTGCGTGAGGGCTGGTCTGGTTCGCAAGATAAGTCCCGCGAATAGCGTTCGTTGTCTCGGGCTGTGTGAGGTGCACCAAACTGGGATCTTTCCAGCCAACACAAGTTAGCGAGGCAGGCGTTTCGAGAAGGTAACCGCATCGTGAAGCCAGAGTCGTGGTTTGAGCGGGCAAAAGAGCAAATTTGTACGACCGTTCGACAAAGTCTCAATAAGCGCCCACTCTCTCTAGATGAGTAGTGGGCCTGCAGTCAGTAACCTGTTATAGCTTTTCGGTCAGTCCTGCCGACTTAGCTTGAAAGCTCGTCGGTAGGCGTCCAGTGGTTTTGCATGTATCACCGGGTGTCACACTGTTTCCTCCCTTTTGTCCAGCTCGTAGTCTAATAACAGTAAGGCAGCTCAGCAGGAGCAATTCAATATAACGTCAATGATTAGACTACGGCTGGCGTTTCTTGTCATTCCAATTTTATTTACACACATTGTCACGTCAGAGGTCACCGTTCCCATGTTGATGAGAGGGCCGGTGCCATGTTAACAAACATAAGTATAATCAACTGCCGTGATCAAATACACATATTTATTTATTAGAATGTCAAGGTAATTTCAAACCGCCTATCGTTCCCTAGACTGCATCACTGCTGACCATCATAAAAAGGTTACTTACAAACAAACCATGTCTGTTGACAAGCTGTGACTTCTGGTTGCTAACCGAACGACAACTTTCTAGCGCTGTGCCATTTCATCGATTTTTAAAATCTAAATATCCATGGCCGACCTTCCGTCTTGACTCCAGGTTGTTCCTTCCTTAAGCACCTTAATCGAATGACTGATTACCTCTTCGATTCATCTCTTCCGAAGGTATTTAAGATAATAATTCACCGCTGTAACTTTAGTCCCCCTTTGCTTCATCATCCTCAGACCTAACTACCGGTTCATGACGTATTACAAAGTGACGTTTTTCACACAGTGACGTCACTTAGTAACCTTTGCCGTATGCTGCTTCGAGATTAACCCTTCTGGTCCTTTTCACTTTAAATTCTGTGTGTCATTCTGAAGTGCTCTTTTATTCCTCCTTCTGCTACATGGCATCGGGTACCGGGAGGGCGCGCCTTAGCGATGCTACTCTTGGCATGCGTGAATAGTCCGTCTCTTCGATAGATATCTGGTTGATCCTGCCAGTAGTTATATGCTTGTCTCAAAGATTAAGCCACGCATGTCTAAGTTCACACTGACTTACGGTGAAACCGCGAATGGCTCATTAAATCAGTCGAGGTTCCTTAGATGACACAATCCTACTTGGATAACTGTGGCAATTCTAGAGCTAATACACGCTTACCAATCTCCGACCCTCGCGGAAAGAGGGCTTTTATTAGTTCAAAACCAATCGTCGTTGCCCTTCGCGGGGCGCGGCGTTCCCACTGGTGACTCTGGATAACTTTGTGCTGATCGCATGGTCTTACATACCGGCGATGCATCTTTCAAATATCTGCCCTATTAAATGTCGATGGTGCGTGACATGCATATCATGTTTGTAACGGGTAACGGGGAATCAGGGTAAGATTCCGGAAAGGGAGCATGAGAAACGGCTACCCCCTCTGATGTGTCTCTACCTTGACGTGGTAGAGGGGCTTGCGTGTCCCAATGACTTCAAGAGCCCTGCCGACGGAAGCACAACTACATGTGGGACAGGCCTTGAGATAGGGACCAGACCAAGAGAGGTACAGCCTACTGCTCTGCAAGTAGACTGAGGATAGCAGTCGAAAGGTCAAACAAGGCGCACGAAGCCACTAATTCTTTGTCCGGACAGAAGTTATTGAATATCAGAATTATGGCTATGTATGTGTCTTCGACAGCTATGCGTTTCTTTTTTTTTTTTTGAACAGTATAAAACTTAGCTAGTACTGAAGTCGGAAACAACAATGCTACATGAGATGGCGATTTACCTTTAACACACACGCACACGCGCATGTGCGCGCACGCACACACACACGCACACACGCATACCCACCCACGCCCACCTGTGCCCACCCGCGCCCCCTGCGCCCACACGCCCACACGCGCACGCGTCGGCACACACTCAAACACACACACACACACAAACAGCAAAAATGCATCTGTGCATCCTTATTGAAATCGTCGACAATTCAAACAATTTACACAACAGATAAATAGCACAACTCTGAAACAAGTTAAAGAATTCAAATATCTTGAAAATATGATCACAGAAGATGGCAGATTAGACAAATCGAAATCAGTTGTCAAAAAGCTAGTGCACTTACATATCAACTATCATCCTTACTGAAACATCCAAATATACCAATGTCCGCAAAACGACAGATAGATAATAAACAGCATATTCACACCAACCCTATGCTACCAATCTTAAACTTGGACTTTATCCAAATTACACCTTCGCAAAATCAACACCTGCGAAATGAGATGCCTGAGGAGAGCTGCCAACTTAACAATCCGAGACCGAGTAAGAAATTCTATTATCAGACAGACTGTAGGATCAACACCCTGTGCCACATTTATTGAAAGACAGAAGATCAAGTGGATTGGCCATGTCGTTAGAATGCAACACCAGCAACTACCATCACTGGCCTTTCATCAAAGATCATCTGCGATGAGACCACGAGGACGTCCATGAAGAAAATGGATTGACGACATCAAAGACATTGTACAACCACACGGAATGACACCATCCAGTGCCGCCCACCGGGCGCTGGAACGCAAATTAATCCTCTCCACGAAGCTTGACGGCAGAAGTGGATGATGATGATGATGATGATGATGATGATGATGATGATGATGATGATGATGATGATGAATCCAGCCTACATAAATAACAACAATATACCCAACTGAACCCAGCCCACATTTACACAAACAATATACCCAAAAGTATCCAGCCCACATTTAGACAAACGATATACCCAACTGATTCCAGCCCACATTGAAGTCAAACAATTTACCCAACTGAATTCAGCCCACATTCAAGTCAAACAGACACAGAAACGAGCCTAGCAATCCGTAAATAGCCCGAGTTGTTCTGGGGTACATCTCCTGCACCTTGCGCCGAGCCTCTCACAGTTGTAAATTATAGCCGACGCTGATGAAAGAGAAAGAGAATTGATTAAACGAGGAACACTGACAGCTGGAGAACTGTATCTCATAAAAAAAAAACCGTGCGTCATCCCCTGACGCGAGATTTGCGTCTTCTACTTTGTTCCCTTTCCATTCACTTTGTGTTCTGATTCACCAATTCCCTATGTTTTTATTGAATTCCTACTTATTTCTGCTTTCTGTAATTCCGTTTTGTATTCGCATCGATCTTTCTTTCATCCATTTGTATAGCTTCGCATTTATATTTATTCTTCCTGTTAATGTAGACTCGCATTTCTGTCTGTCTCTCTCTCTCTCTCTCTCTCTCTCTCTCTCTCTCTCTCTATATATATATATATATATATATATATATATATATATATTCGTAAGTAACGTGACGACGGTGAGAATCAGCAGTGGTTCGAATCGCGTCGGAAACTTACGGGGTATGTGAGCCGGCCTCTCAGAAAGCAATGGCAAACTACTGAGCGTAATCTTGCCAAAAAATCAACAATCAGCTGAAAGATGCTGATGTTGACAGCGATGTCCTGTAAAGGATATGCAAACAATTTAAATATATATTCACCTCCGTGGTGAAGTGGTCAAGCCGTCTGACTCGGGCTCCGAAGGTTGTGGGTTCGATTCCGGGTCGCGTCCTTCGGTTCACGAGTGCATTTTTTCGGAGACTCATCTGAGGGTCGTCGCTGGAGCTACGGAGTTCGTGCTTTGTGCGACCCTTTCGGCAGTGCTGCCGAAAGAGACTGCGCCATATGGGATGAAAACCCGGTGCAACGAAGTCGACCCTGTCGACTTTTAAGCGACTTTTTAAAGCGACTTTATATTTCTTTGCTCGTCTATATAGACTCGCAATTTTTCTTTCTTTCTTCTATTTATTTAGAGATGCGTTTATCTTTCTTTCTTCTATTTGTATAGAGATACATTTATCTTTCTTTCTTCCGTTTGTATAGATTCGCATTTACATTGTCTTATATGTATTTTTATGTTTTTAATTTTTTAAATAATGATTATTATGATAGGAGAGAGTTTACGATGAAGTGGGCCATTTTTTAAATTGGGGTTTCTCTCGTTTGTGAGCTCGGAGAGGAGATAGAGAGCGTCACAACACAATTCCCGTGACGATACTGTGATACAGGTTACACATATCTCATATACAGTATTTCTTTATATATTATTGTTGCCTCTTCGCCTGTTGGTGTGCTTCTGAGTTATTTCTCTGGCTTTATTTATGCTTGCTTAAATTACATTAAACCGGTGCTGTAGCTTAGGGTTTAGTGAAGCGTAGTTTCACAATTCCCCAACATACCGGGGCCGAGGATCCGAAACCAACCGCCAGCGACGTGGAGCTTTGTATTGATGTCAATAGTATGAAGCGTCGGCTGGTCAGAAAACAATGGCAAACTACTGAATTATAATTGCTTAGTACATCACGGTCAATACATGTTGGGACTGACTAGAACGTTCTGTAAAGGACACACTATTTTATTTAGATATTCATGTTTTATGTTAATGCTCGCCGTCGTGTATTTTTTCTTCACTGTTTATATTTCATGTACACTTCGTGTTTCTTCGTGTTCAGTTGTTTTCGCATTATGTTCAGCTTTCTTGTACATGTAATTCATGCTGGAATTAATAACTACTTTCTTAACTGCTTCAGTGCTGAATGATAATATAGGGTGTATTTTTAATGACTGTGCAGTGTTTGAAAATATTGCTGGTCCAAGTATTGTATTCACCCTCTGTAAAGTTCGTGAAACATAATAGGTAAAAACAAAACTTTTACCGGCAATATTTTCAAACACTGCACAGTCATTAAAAATACACCCTGCATATCGCCACATGTGACCTTCCATTTAGACAGTAGGAAGATATATCGCCATGCCAGGGTCATCATGTTATTTTATTTATTTGTTTCGTGGTATCATCCTCAATTTCAATGCTCAATGATTGGGCAGTTACATTATAATACTCGTTCATTTGATTGTCCATGTTGGCTCGCATGTCTACTTTCTAAACGTAATCAACAGTGGACTTCATTTCCGTTTCCGTCACTTCCAGCACTGTTGGCGCGCTCTGTTCTTCTGTCGTCCGTGGGTCGCCGAAGCCCTCTAGGGGAAGTGCCGCAGTCAATGTGGAAGGGGCAGCGAACGCGAATCGCAATCCCGCACACCGCGCTGGAACTACACCGCAAGCGATTTTGAAGCAGGCCTTCTTGTGTTGACTTTTAATAATTGTATGAGCATCGGTCGTTGAGAAAGCAATAGCGAACTACTGAATGTTAGTTAGTTAGTTAGGTAGTTAGTTAAGTAGTTAGTTAGTTAATCGACAGATCATCCTCATTGCACATCGAACCATTCAGTCCATAAGTGTTCGGATCCCCTCCTCAACAAATCCCGCAGCGTGTAGCGGCTCACGACGACAGTTCTGTGTTGGTTTATTAATCTTCTTTGGCTTCCTGCGTAGTGTTCTTGTTTGGCCACACCTCTTTTAACTTGCTGTTCTCGCAGCCTGTCCATGGTTGTAGATTCCCTGTCCTCGCTTTGTTCTCGTAAACGACTTACTTCTCGCAGAGCATTCAGAATGTCTGCCTGGTCTATGGCTCGTCCGCCTTCCACAGTAGCCCTACCTACAAGCCTGTCAGCCTGCTCATTCCTTTGTAACCCGCATGCCATGGCATGAAGATGAAACTAATCTTTGCCAGCCGAGACCGCTCCAGAGACAGCAGCCACTCTCTTCGGACCCACCCCATCTCTATCCTCCTGAGCATACTCATTGAGTCACCAAGGACACATGCCCGATTGAATGTCTGTGTTTCGAGCCATGTTATTGATTTACTTACTGCCATGACTTCCATAGACAAACTGCATGTGGTCAAAGCAAAAGCCCCAGACTCTTCCTTCACAATTTTTTCTCCGGCCTGAGCCGTAAAGGCCCATGAACTTCTAACTCCTCGGACGACCGACCCATCCGTGTAAATGATATCATCATCCTTTAAAGAATTCTCGAAGATCAGAGAAAGTACTTCCGCCTCCACAGCAGCTGGATTTTCTTGTCTGCATTTCTTGTCTAGTTGGATGCACACTGAAAAGGATGTACAGAACTCTGTTGGCACTTGTACCCACTTCTCGCCAGGTTCTAAGTCTTCAAGTGAATACACCTGTTAAAGAATGTCTTCGGCTTGACCCATCAACGATTTTTCTCTTTATAACTCGCTGCCCTTCAACTTCTTAATGCAGTGGATGTTGTGTGTTTGCGTTGACTCTGAGGTAGGCACGTGCTCGGCAAATTTGAATTCTGTCCCTCATGGTTGGAAATCAAGAAGGTAGCGCATCGCCTTGCATGCTGTATCTCTTGTACATCCAAGAATAATATCCATAGCTTCGTTCTGTATCCTTTCCATCCTTTCCATGTGCCTATGGCTGAGAGTTAGGATCGCCATCGCATACTCCAAAACAGAAAGGACCAGACCATGGTAAAGAAGACATAGATGGCGCTGCCCACAGTTTGCCACCGCCATCACCCGCATCACAGCCAAACTCCACTTGGCCTTTGTTAAAACCTGGTCTACATGCTCAGTATAAGCGAGGCTTCGATAAAATCTAGCCACGTTAGTAAATGTTCTAAATTGCTTTTTAATTATATAATCTACATAGTTGGATAGCTCTTGAAAAGCCGTTTGACTCGTGCTCCGAAGGTTGTGGGTTCGATTCCGGGCCGCACCCTTCGGTTTACGAGTTAAATGTTCGGAGACTCCTGTGGGTCGTCGTTAAAAGCTACGGAGCTCGTGCTTTGTGCGACGCTTTCCGTTCTGCGGAAAGAGACCGAGCCATATGGGATAAAACCCGGTGCAATGAAGTCGACCCTGTCGACTTTTAAGCGACTTTTTAAGCTCTTGAAAAAAAAAAAACACACAAAAAAAAACAAAAAAAACAAAACAAATCCAACGGTACCTTATTTAAGTCTGTAGGTCAATTCTCAGGGGAGATATACATGTTTGTGTGTCAGTTTATAATTTAATATAGACCAGTGGCTCTAAACCTTTTTTGGCCCATGCCCCCCCCCCCTTTACCATATGTTCAGAACGCCATTCCCCCCCCCCCCGTTTTCGAATTTCCTCTTTATAAATTCCCCCCAAACTTGCACAGTATGTATAAAAATGGAAGCTAAATTTAATAACACATACTAGAACGAGTCTAGACATCTACATAAAACGTGATTTGTGGGTCTACTTACGTTATAAAACGAATTTCATTAGGGCGAGAAGTGAAGAAGCGTAAAATTTAGAGGGAAAAACAATATCAAGTAACTGGTTCTTGTATTAATGCTATCTTGAAATAATCTTAATTCCCCCCCCCCCCCCGGAAACCCTAAAATTTCCCCCAGGGGTGAGGGGGGGGGTGGAGTGGAATTCTCCACTGGTTGAGAACCACTGATATAGACATATAGGGGGGAAAAACGATTTTGACCTTTTCATTTTTTGTGACCCTACCTACACACCCACACAGCTGTTGGTTACACTGTCGCCAAGGGAGATTAACACGGCCGCCAAGGACAGATAACTACTGCCAGTTTATATATGCGCGCACTCAGATATATACATCTCCACGTCATGCTGTGATGACGTCAGACCGCAATGCGTGACAGCACGCGCGGTTTTCACAAGAGAATATCCTTACAAAGTTACCCAAAAATAAATGTAACCGAACTTGTAAAGTGATGACTATTTACACATAAATACAAAATGGGTGTTGAACGCAAACATGCATTTATGATCATTTCAGTCGCTCTGAATAATCCATAAGATTATTAAATAATCATCGCTGGATTATGACACGGGAAATCGCTATTTTCCCGGCATGGAAATTACCCCATAATAGCATGCGATCTTAATGATTTCAGTTTAGGATGTAACCGCCGACTAAAATAGTCGAAAATTACACTGTACGCGTAAATATGGATGCTCAATTGAATTATTCATCTTATATATAAAAAAGGATCTCCGTCCAAATGTATGTATTTCTGTCTGTATGTCCTTTATACGTTCGCGAACGGCCCATCCGATTGAGATGAAATTTTCTACACGCCTTCCTTTCATTCCAGAGCTGCCAACTGTGATATTTTGTTAGTGTGAAATCGCCTGCTTACTCAGTATTATTTCATTTTTCATTTTTCATCATAATTTCATATATCTCAGGGGACCTAACTCTGTAAAAGTTATTTCAAGGGGCATAACTTTTCTGTATAACTTATAGTCATATTGTGGCATCGTTTTCAAAGATTTATAAACTCTTTGTCCATAGTTATGTACCGGCATATGAGTTATAATAAATAATGATACAATCTGTAAGGCATTTTCAAAGTTTTCATAAAAATGATGCACAATGCATAACATTGTAACTCATCGTTTTTTGCTTAAGAAGTTACTGTAGTCATGCAGGTGATTAGAAAGAGTTTTCATTAAAAATAATGGATGGTGTGTGGAAGAACGTTCTTTTAAGTTACTTTTTTTGTTGTATGAATTTAATGAAGCCGGACAGGGTCAGGCAGACAGATAGACAGACAGATAGACAGTCGGGAACAGGAACTTATATGACTACTTATATAAATTAAATGAGATGCTTCACACCAGGAGCTGAGCGATGCCGGTCCGGGTCAGACAGACAGACAGACAGACAGACAGACAGACAGACAGTCGGTAACGGGAACGGGAACTTATATGACTACTTATATGAATTAAATGAGATGCTTCCCACCAGGGACTGGGCGAAGCCGGGCAGGGTCAGGCAGACAGATAGACAGACAGATAGACAGACAGATAGAAAGTCGGGAACGGGAACTTATATGACTACTTATATGAATTAAATGAGATGCTCCACACCAGGAGCTGGGCAATGCCGGGCCGGGTCAGACAGACAGACAGACAGACAGACAGACAGACAGACAGACAGACAGATAGTCGGTAACGGGAACGAGAACTTATATGACTACTTATATGAATTAAATGAGATGCTCCCCACCAGGGTCTGGGCGAAGCCGGGCAGGGTCAGCTAGTCTTATATATAAAAAAGGATCTCCGTCCAAATGTATGTCCTTTATGCGTTCGCGAACGGCCCATCCGATTGAGATCAAATTTTCTACACGCCTTCCTTTCAATCCAGCGCTGCCAACTGTGATATTTGGTTAGTGGGAAATCGCCTGCTTACTCAGTATTATTTCATTTTTCATTTTTCATCATAATTTCATATATCTCAGGGGACCTAACTCTGTAAAAGTTATTTCAAGGGGCATAACTTTTCTGTATAACTTATTGTCATATTGTGGCATCGTTTTCAAAGATTTATAAACTCTTTGTCCATAGTTATGTACCGGCATATGAGTTATAATAAATAATGATACAATCTGTAAGGCATTTTCAAAGTTTTCATAAAAATAATGCACAATGCATAACATTGTAACTCATCTTTTTTTGCTTAAGAAGTTACTGTAGTCATGCAGGTGATTAGAAAGAGTTTTCATTAATAATAATGGATGGTGTGTGGAAGGACATTCTTTTAAGTTACTTTTTTTGTTGTATGAATTTAATGAGAACTTATATGACTACTTATATGAATTAAATGAGATGCTCCCCACCAGGGACTGGGCGAAGCCGGGCAGGGTCAGGCAGACAGATAGACAGACAGACAGATAGATAGTCGGGAACGGGAACTTATATGACTACTTATATGAATTAAATGAGATGCTCCACACCAGGAGCTGGGCAATGCCGGGCCGGGTCAGACAGACAGACAGACAGACAGACAGACAGACAGACAGACAGATAGTCGGGAACGGGAACTTATATGACTACTTATATGAATTAAATGAGATGCTCCCCACCAGGGACTGGGCGAAGCCGGGCAGGGTCAGGCAGACAGATAGACAGACAGATAGACAGACAGATAGACAGTCGGGAACGGGAACTTATATGAATTAAATGAGATGCTCCACACCAGGAGCTGGGCAATGCCGGGCCAGGTCAGACAGACAGACAGACAGACAGACAGACAGACAGACAGACAGACAGACAGACAGACAGTCAGACAGTCAGTCAGTCAGTCGGTAACGGGAACGAGAACTTATATGACTACTTATATGAATTAAATGAGATGCTCCCCACCAGGGTCTGGGCGAAGCCGGGCAGGGTCAGCTAGTACTAGATAAATTCATAACGTCTATATAAAACGAAATTTACCAGCCAACTTGCGTCTTAAAAAGACAGTCTCTTTATCTCCGTAAGAAGAACAATTTGAGAAACCATTCGTAGACAAAGGTGAGAACTACAATACTCGGTAATGAGTTTCTGTTTTAATGCGATCTTGACATAATTGGGGAATTTAACGTTACGAGTACATTATATATCCTTAAATCGGAGACACAAAAACAAGAAACCGAAAACTAACGCCAAAAATCGTATCCCGAGGTTATTCATTACCTGCGTTATTTCCACAGTCTCTGACCTCAGATTTACAGTTGGCAATAAGTCGCTATCAATGAATGTAAGAAAGAGAGTGCTAAAATGCTATATAGAACCAGTTTTGCTGTAAAGCAGCGAATCTTGGAATGTAAATGAACAAATTAGGAAGAACTAAGAAGCAAAAGAGATGTGGTTTTTAAGACGATTGTTGCCAATTCCTTGGACTGCCAGAGTAACTAACAACGATTGCCTGAAAGCGGCTAATGAAACTAGAACACTATATACAACAATGAGAAAGAGACAAACAGCTTTCTTTGGTCATGTGATGAGAAGAGAGGCATTGGAGAACATCGTGACAACTGGAAAGATCGGGGGGAAGAGAAGCAGAGGCAGACCAAGAGAAATGATGCTGGACGGATTGAGACGGTGGCGTGGAGGAATATCATCGGCAGAGTTGATCCAGAACACCAAAGGCCGAGATCTGTGGAGAGCCATGAACGCCTACGCCAACCGGCACGGCACTTGATGATGATGATGTTAGGGTGTTGACAATGTGGTTATTCAAAGAGAACCATGTCACTGTTGCCTTTGTTGGGTCGACCATTGTCCTAGCTTCAACATACCAAGTGCTTATGAGATTGAGTTCTGTTTGTAGTCCTACAGCAACCTGATCTCTATCCTTGCCTTGACGATACACTAAAACATCGTCTGCATACGACAATGCTCTCCCCGGTCCTATGATTTGCTCACTGGTGATTCTCACAGTGTAAGCGTTGAACAACACCGGAGATAATGGTGATCCTTGTGGTAGGCCAGGATATATTGTTGTTGGTTCCGACGTCCAACTCCCACATCTAAAAAGCTTTCTGTTGGAAGAGGGCTGCAGCGATCCAACTAAGGAGGAAAGGATTTATCTTGAGTTCAAGAAGCTGAAGCATTAAAAAATCCAATGGTACTCTGTTGCACGTGTCCTCAAGATCAATCGCTGCAGCAAATGTTTCAATGCCTGAGTGGAATCCTTCATAGACATCATGGGCAAAAACTGCTTCATTGGTCCAGGTTTCTCTTTTTGGACGGTACCCTCCCATGGTAGATGGGAAAAAAAACCTTGCCTCTCTAGCTGGCTTGATATTTTTCTGGCAACTAACTTCTCCAGCAGCTTGCCTATTGTATTCTGCATGGTTATTACCCGATATCCCCGAATTTTCTTGTGGTCTTTACCACGCTTCAGCAAGGGAATCAGTCGCTTAAAAAAAGTCGCTTAAAAGTCGACAGGGTCGAATTCATTGCGCCGGGTTTTATCCCATATGGCTCGGTTTCTTTCCGCAGCGCGGAAAGCGTCGCACAAAGCACGAACTCCGTAGCTCTAGCGACGACCCATAGGAGTCTCGAAAAATTTAACTCGTGAACCGAAGGACGCGGCCCGGAATCGAACCCACAACCTTCGGAGCCCGAGTTAAACGGCTTGACCACTTCGCCACGAAGGCACAGATTGCTGTGTAACCATTCCTCCTTGAATCTAGCACCCCCTATACTGTTGTTGTACATGTCTGCTAGTTTCTCTAGCTCGTTGTCGGTACACCTATTGATGTCGTCATACCTCATGCCATCTGGCTCTGGAGCGCTATTTCTTTTAATCGTCGATGCACAGTCTTGATCTCTTTCACTGTCACTGTGTCTTCATCCGAAATGTTCTTACCCTTACGACTATCTGAGGTAACATCCTTGGCGAGATTTCGGCCTCTCATGTCTGTCTGGTTGCTCTGCTCTAGATATCGTCGGAAGAGAGCTTTGCCATTGTTCTCGTCAGTCCTCTGCCAGATGAGGTCAGCACCTTGGAAGTCAGGAATACTCTTTTTCTTGACTACCCCATTCATGCTTTTATGTAGTCGCTAGAACAATTTGAGTGACTTGTCTGTGCTAACCCTTCGACATAATTCTGCCCATTTTTCACTTTTAACCACCTTAACCAGTTTTTTGAAATAGCTTACTTCTGTGTGCATCTCTCTTTCTAAGTGCATGCAATGACTAGGATGAGAAACTCTGTTCTTCTTGGCGTTTTGCCATTTCCTAACAGCACTACGCTTATCCACCCAGGCCTTTTCAATCTCCAAATTCCATCAAGGTGGCTGCTCCCAGCTTTTTTTTCCTGCCATGAAACTTTATATGCTTGTCGCGCCTTATTTTACTCACACACCTTGCCCTGTACTGTCATATTGAAAAGTCTTGACCTTTGACTTGTGCTGCCTGGTTCTGCCTTTCTCCACCAATATGCTGCAAGGGTGGTGGTCGCTGCTGTGGTACCATAGAACACCCCATCTACACACTGTAGTGAGTGAAGGAGAAACCAGCGCCAGGTCAATAGCACTGTCCTCAACACTTGGACGACTTGCTGTCCTGGTGACACAGCCACAGTTGATACAAACCAGGTCAATGGTTTCAAGTGCAGCTTCAAGTCCCCCCCCCCCCCCCCACCCCCGTGTGTGTTGGAGGAAATATTTCCCTATGATCTGTCGTTGAAATCACCACATACAATTACATTCTTATCGTGACCTATTATGTCAATTAATCACTGCCACTTATGGGAATTCACACTCGCGTTACAGGCATAAACATTAACCGACACGGAATGAACTCTAACCACCTGTATTTATATGTCGTCACAGTCCCATCTCGAAATGTGCAGCCTTGAAACCACTATACTGTCGCGAATGAGAATCGCCATTCCCAGTTGTCGCCTGTTGTAGAAACATTGGAAGCTGGCAATAGTGAGTGATTTATCACCCAGTCTCGTCTCCTGAAGCGCTACAATGACGTTCCTGTACACCAGGTTTTCCAGAATAAAGACTCGTTGTTTTACACTGGCACAATTCCAATAAAGAATACGAGTATTCTTGAGGCCCAGACGGTCATATTTAGGTCTAAAACGCCTTGCTCCACTTCGTTTGCCTTGTCGCTTAGGCCTCGTCGTCGCCCCCGTCGCCTTGTTAGGTTGACTTCCCTCCGCACGGAGCTCAAACGTTGTTCCGCCATGTTGAAAAACCAAACACTAGAAACAGACACGCTGCGAAAATTAACTCAAGGATTGCTTCGCTAAGATGCACGACTCCGTAGCATCGGTGAAGATCTTGAGAAGAAACTCCTGATGTACATCCTGGCGCACAGATTACACACAGGAGATGAAAATATTCGTCTCCTACGCGAAAAAAGGAACGGTCACAATACAAAATAAACGTACGCCGCCATCTTGACCGGAAGTTCGAACTACTGAATGTAAACTAGCCTAGTAAATCACAAACAGCCACATAAATGCTGGGGTTGATTGCGACGTCCTGTAAAGGCCCTGCAGCTAACTTTTGAAAGAGAAGGTAAAGAATAGTCACAATCTAACCTCCCGTGCATGTCGTAAAAGGCGACTAAAGAGGGTTGGTCCGAGGTGGGCTCTCTCACACTATAGAGAAAAATCAGCCAGCGTCCAACCAACCATAAGCTGGCCTACAAAAGGTTTGGCATGGGTGGCTGTGGGCTTATACAAGGGGCTTCTCATAAGTCTTTAGCCAGACCATGAAGGATTAGGCGGAGAAAATTGAACTTTGGCACGTGTATAGCTCATTCAATTTGGAATGGACATGTGATTTATGAATTTCCTTCCTCAACTGATTTTCCCGATATGGTGCATGGCACAACACACCCTATTGACCAGATCTGCACATCCAACGGCTTGTCAGAACAATGGAGAAATCAGACGCAAGGACTGTGATCAAATTCTTGATGTTACAAGAAAAAATACCTACAGAAATACACAGGGAGATGGAGCCAGTGTTTGAGAAAGTCTGTCTTTCGTATGCTTCTGTAAAAAAATGGTGTTTGCAGTTAAAGTGTGGCCGTTCCAAATTCCTGATCTGCCAAGATCAGGACGACCGTCCTCAGAGTGCAATGATGCAAATGCTGCAAAAGTAAAGAAAATCATAGACCAGGATAGGAAAATGACAATTGCAGAGATATCGGGTTCAGCAAAACTGAGTAAGAGTACAGTTTTTAGAATTTTACACAACAGACTGAACATGAGAAAAATGTGTGCCCCGCGCCTGCTGACATGTGAACAGAAACAAACACGGGTTGATTGCTGTGGCCAGTTGCTCAACATGTGGCGGTCGAAAACATGTAAAAGACCACGGTGACGGTAAATGAGACTTAGATTCACCATTATGGCCCAGAATAAAAAATTGCCAGCATGCAGTGGAAAACCCCGGGCTCGCCAACACATGTCAAGCCAAGAGTACAAAAAACTGCAAGAAAAGTGATGCTGACTGTTTTTTGGGACGTCAAAGGTGTCATATTGAAAGATTACATGCTTCATGGCAACACGGTTAATGGGCAGTACTATGCAGATCTCTTTATGAAACTACGAAAGGCTGTGACCAGAAAACGAGGGATAGCGCGTACGCAAATTCTGCCTTTGCTTCAAGACAACGCGCCCTCCCATAAAGCACGGCTTGTGCTGCAAACTGCCAACGATTTGAATATTGAAATTCTTCCAAGTCGATCATATTCTCCAGATTTGGCTCCATCAGACTTTTTTTCTTTTCCCAAATCTTAAAAAAAAACAGCTGAAAGGAAATCGTTTTGAAATTGACAAAGTGTCATACTGGCTTGTGATAACTGGTTTAGTTCGAAAAATAGGTTGTTTTATTCTGAAGGTCTTTTCAAGGTCGCGCAGAGATGGCAGAAATGCATAAATTCAGGTGGTGGCTACATTGAGAAGGAATAAGCATTGTGCTAAATTTCAATTTTCTCCGCCTACTCCTTCATGGTCAGGCTAAAGACTGATGAGAAGCCCCCTGTAATCCACTAAGAGGCTTACAGGTAGAAATAAGTACATAAATTACATAAAGAACCTGAAACCCCATTAACCTGCAGTGGGTATGTGCTGCTCGGTACATATTTGTATAGACCACTCAGTACCCGGCGGGTCATGTGGTCAGTCTTACACCGGTGACCTTTACTCCCAAGCCATTACTTGGTTCCAATTTCAGGCTGGGTCGACCAGCGAGGTATTAAAGTAATTCTTATGCGGCGCGATGCAAATCGAACCCATGCTCACTGTGCCGGCAGCGAGCGTCTAGAGACTAGGTTGTTGCAGCTACCTAAAGGGCGAAGTAGAGGAAGGAGGGAGAAGAAGAAGTGGAAGAAGGAGGAGGGGGAGAAGAAGAAGAAGGTGAAGAAGGAGAAGAAGAAGGTGAAGAAGAAGAAGAAGAAGAAGAAGAAGAAGAAGAAGAAGAAGAAGAAGAAGAAGAAGAAGAAGGAGAAGAAGAAGAAGAAGCGTGCAAACATACACACTCTCTAGTCCTAGTATTGCCGCTAACTAGCAAATTAACCACAAGTGGAGTAGACGTTCATTGCGCGAGATCTCATCATTGGTTAAAAATCAGCCCATATATAGATAGCTCACAGCAGGAGAAAACCATTACACGGGATTACATGCAATAGCGGTTTTGTTTTCGAAGCCATGCAGCAAAATCAGCAATGTCATCCCTTCACTACACGAAGGAATAGACTACCTGTCATAGTTTTCTCTGCCTGGCTTTTTGCGAGTTAATTGTATTGTTCCAGATCAGCGCCCTTTCCAGTCTAATTTCATTAATAACTATACAGTGAGGCGCCCTGGGTGGACGCAGAAGGGCGCCTATGAATTATGCAGCCACAGATGGCACACGGTTCGGTTGTTAAGATGACAAACAATGAGATCTAAAGTGGAGTTTATGAATGAGAGCTAATAATGAGATCTAAAGTGGAGTTTATGAGAGAGAGAGAGAGAGAGAGAGAGAGAGAGAGAGAGAGAGAGAGAGAGAGAGCGAGAGAGAGAGAGAGAGAGAGAGCTAACAATGAGATCTAAAATGGAATGTATGAGAGCACTAGCAATACCTATCATCTAGAGGGGAGGCAGGCCGCCAGGCAGACAAACAGGAGGAGGAAGAGAAAGATATCACGACGGTGCTGCTGCTGTTGCTACTACGAGCAATAATAATAATAATAATAATAATAATAATAATAATAATAATAATAATAATAATAATAATAATAGAAGTATATGCAGGAGTAAGAGAAAGAACAACAACGACGAAGACGATGATGATGATGATGATGATGATGATGTTGATGATGATGATGATAACAAAAATAATACATGTAATAATAATAATAATAATCAGCAGCAGCAGAAGAAGAACCAGCAGCAGAAGAAGTAGAAGAAGACGCAGAAGCATCAGCAGAAGAAGTAGTCGCTTAATGTCGCTTAAAAGTCGACAGGGTCGACTTCATTGCACCGGGTTTTATCCCATATGACTCGGTCTCTTTCCGCAGCGCGGAAAGCGTCGCACAAAGCACGAACTCCGTAGCTTTTAGCGACGACCCACAGGGGTCTCCGAAACATTTAACTCGTAAACCGAAGAACGCGGCCCGGAATCGAACCCACAACCTTCGGAGCACGAGTCAAACGGCTTGACCACTTCGCCACAGAGACTCCCAGAAAGAAGAAGAAGAAGAAGTAGAAGAAGCAGCATCAGCAGAAGAAGAAGTAGAAGAAGAAATTGTCATTGACTTAACGTCCCACGTCGGTTATATTCCCAGGGTATGCATTTCCTCAGGCTGATTAACCACCAACTTGTCCCGTTAAGTAAAACATTTCGCCTGTGTGGGATTGATCCCGCACCACCGAGTCGATACTTAAGCGCTCTAACGGTTACTCTCCCACGGCTGAACTACCTGTTTACATGTACACTACCACAAAGGCGAATTCCTGACCTACATAACGCGTGTACGACCTATTGTATGCTTCCGAAATACACACCTGTGGCCAGACCTTTTGATCGATGTACTGTTTAGAATAGTGAAGTGTCGGGTTGTGACCATCTGCGTCTGGATGTGTGCGCGCTGACGTCTTAGAAGTATGCAGATAAGATTGCGGCTAACTGTATCTTTGCTTATAACTATCTAGCTTAGCTTTAATTAAGATAACGGGGCTCTCTAACAGGCGAGTAAAGTCCACAGTGTAATACAGCGATGGTGGAGTAGTGGTTGACTTTCGCACGGTTGTTGAGGTGTTGGGTTGCAGGGGAAATTCAAATGGTTAACAGATGGTACAATACATACATATTTAATAACAAAAAATGAAACAAGAGCCGATACGGTGTGGATCTGCAACATATAGATGTTGCTTTCGTGGAGTATTTCGCTCTATGACGCAAACTGTAACAAACACGCCAAGGATATGTTTACATGCCTTAAAGCGGATGGGCATGTGGTCAATCAATCAATCATGTGCCATGCCGGAAAGCGTGGGCGGTCATGACTCGCCTTTTAACTCTATCACCAGAGTCGTGGATCAGCTCAGTGTTCCTGTCTCGGTCATGTGGTGCTAAACCCATAACTGTATTGATCAAGAGCTGGGTGATGTTTTCAGTATCACATCGGTCAATGTTACTCCCCCTGACATATCCTGGTATTTATTTAAGACTGGATCTACGGGGACCCAGGTCAATTAAATAAAATCCGCCCCGATTCGGATACAACCACTTGCCCACCAGACCGGCAGCCGAGCGTCCAGCCACTACGCCAGCACGATGTCCTATTGGAATATTATGGGAATCTTCGCGGTGAAGTCGTTACGGCGCATGCCCCGCGCTCCGTAGGTTGGAGGTTCGATGTCGGACTACGACATTCGGTTCACGGGTGCAGTTTTTTTTCCGAGACTCCTGCGGGTCGTCGCTGGTGCTACGGGGTTCGTGCTCTGTGCGACGCTTTCGCCAAGCCGCTCTGCGGAAAGAGACCGAGCCATATGTGATAAATCCCGTTTCCATGAAGTCGACCCTTTTGCCTTTCAAATCTCCCAGCCCCATTAACAAATTGTTTTGTCACTATAAAATAACATTTATGTGAAATGGATAGCATTCTGTCAATGCTTTTTCAATTATGAAGTATTTATTTGTTTGTTTAAGATTTCAAAAAATTAACAGAAGTTAAAATAAACTAAGTGTATTAAATGCGTTAAAATAAATATTGGGACTTCACTTTCTACTACATTTTCTTTCATGATTTAAGGGCCTTAGTATGTATTTATTTTTCTAATGCAAGCGTTCCGTAGGTACACACCCCCCCCCCCCCCCCCCCTGTACACGACTATAGCGTGTATTTCCCCCCACCCCACTCATGGTACAAGGGGTCCAATATTTCCCCCATGATACAAGGGGTCAAGTATGTTTTCTCCCACCCTATGATACAAGATTTCCAATGTACCCCGCTCCTCAGTGATACATGTTTATGGTTTGCATATCCTTTACAGGACATTGCTGTCAACATCAGCATCTTTCAGCTGATTGTTGATTTCTTGGCAAGATTACGCTCAGTAGGTTGCCGTTGCTTTCTGAGCGGCCGGCTCACGTACCCCGTAAGTTACCGACGCGATTCGAACCCCGGTGATACAAGGGATCTAGTATTTATTTTCCCCCATGACATATGAGATCTAGTATGCATATTTTCCCCAAAACAAAAGCAAACTACTCAACGTAAAATTGCCTAAAACATCACAAACAGTCAGAAAATAACGTGGCTGAGTGAACTCATGTTAGGATAAAACCCATGTTTAGATATGTGTAACAACTCATGTTAGGATAAAACCCATGTTTAGATATGTGTAACAACTCATGTTAGGATAAAACCCATGTTTAGATATGTGTAACAACTCATGTTAGGATAAAACCCATGTTTAGATATGTGTAACAACTCATGTTAGGATAAAACCCATGTTTAGATATGTGTAACAACTCATGTTAGGATAAAACCCATGTTTAGATATGTGTAACAACTCATGTTAGGATAAAACCCATGTTTAGATATGTGTAACAACTCATGTTAGGATAAAACCCATGTTTAGATATGTGGAACAACTCATGTTAGGAAAAAACCCATGTTTAGATATGTGGAACAAACTCGTGTTAGGATAAAACCCATGTTTAGATATTTGGAACAACTCATGTTAGGATAAAACCCATGTTTAGATATGTGGAACAAACTCATATTAGGATAAAACCCATGTTTAGATGTGTGGAACAAACTCATGTTAGGATAAAACCCATGTTTAGATGTGTGGAACAAACTCATGTTAGGATAAAACCCATGTTTAGATATGTGGAACAAACTCATGTTAGGATAAAACCCATGTTTAGATATGTGGAACAAACTCATATTAGGATAAAACCCATGTTTAGATGTGTGGAACAAACTCATGTTAGGATAAAACCCATGTTAAGATATGCGGAACAAACTCATGTTAGGATAAAACCCATGTTTAGATATGTGGAACAAACTCATGTTAGGATAAAACCCATGTTTAGATATGTGCAACAACTCATGTTAGGATAAAACCCATGTTTAGATATGTGGAACAACTCATGTTAGGATAAAACCCATGGTTAGATATGTGTAACAACTCATGTTAGGATAAAACCCATATTTTGCCGAAACTCGTGTTTGAATGAAACCTGTCTTTGTCATATTTATAAGACTATTTAAGACAAAGCTTGTTTCGTCCTAACTTCCGTGGCGAAGAGGTCACGGACACAGTTCGTAATCCCGCATACCGCATTCGCAACACAGCTGTGGGTGATCTGACATTAAACCGCCTTGCTTTGGTTTTTTTTTTCTCGAAATGGTATGGGTGCTGGCCGTTCAGAAAGTAATGACAAACTACTGAACTTGCCAAGAGATCACAAACAGCCAGAAATGCTGGGGTCGACTGCGACGTCCTGTAAAGCATAAGCAACTAACCTTTACACTTCTGTAATATACAGTTTGCGACTCATGTGGGGTCTGACGTCCTTCCTTTGCAAATAAATACTAATGCCTACACGCCTCTCACATCCAATAAGTGTTCATCATCGTGGAAGCTACCGTCAGCTGGTTACAGTAAGCATCTGGCATACTGCTTGCCTAAAATAGGTACCAGCAAAGACGGCTGTGTACTGCTGATCACATCGCCATTTAAACATCTATTGGTCTATAAATACGAGGTTAAGCTCATAAGTAAGCCACAAACGGCTGTAGAAAAATAACTAACTATGATAACAACTTGAAACCAGTTTATTTTTATACATACATTGTCCCTTTATTTCTCAACATAATTTCCACCAATATTGGTGCATTTATCCCATCGTTTTATCAGTCCTCCCAAACCGGCTGCATAGAACTGCCTGCTCTGTTTTCTAAGCCACGTTTTCACTTCACATTCAACTTCGGCGTCACTCGCGAAATGTCTCCCGCCAAGGTGTTTTTCAGTTGACTTAGCTGCTAGCGATTTCCCGTAAAGCGGTGCATACTTGGGTAGGAAAAGTTACGCGGGCGAGTCAATAAGTAAGTCACACAGGTCTCTCGGATGACAGGTAAATGAAAACAAAGCACGCAGTTCTGTGCATCCGGTTTGAGAGGACTGATAAAACGATGGGATAAATGCATCAATGTTGGTGGAAATTATGTTGAGAAATGAAGGGACAATGTATGTATAAAAATAAACTCGTTTCAAGTTGTTATCATATTTAGTTATTTTTCTTTAGCCAATTGTGGCTTACTTATTGACTTCACTCGTATATTGTTTAGCGCCATGTGTATAACACTCTGTAGGACGTGTTGAAGGGTCCTATACAGTCTCGTACAATGTTAACAAAGACAGAAAAAGACACTTTTACACACTTAATGTTAACATAGACAGAAAAAAGTCTCTTTTACACACTTAATAGTAACAAAGACAAAAAGACTCTTTTACACACTTAATGTTAACAAAAATAGAAACAGACGCTTTTACACACTTAATATTAATAAGTCAGAAAAAAGTCTCTTTTACACACTTAATGTTAACACAGACAAAAGACTCTTTTACACACTTATTTTAACAAAAACAGAAAAAAGACGCTTTTACACACTTAATGTTAACAAAGACAGAAAAAGTATCTTTTACCCACTTAATGTTAACAAAGACAAAAAAAGTCTCTTTTACACACTTAATGTTAACAAAGACAAAAAGACTCTTTTACAAACTTAATGTTAACACACAAAAAACACTCTTTTACACACTTAATGTTAACAAAGACAGAAAAAAAACCTTTTACACACTTAATGTTAGCACAGACAGAAAAAAAACCTTTTACACACTTAAAGACGCATGGGTATATGGTGCTAGACCCATGTTTGTGTAGACCAATCGGCAGTCGGTGGGTCATGTGGTCAGTATCACATGGACAGTCGGTGGGTCATGTGGTCAGTATCACATGGACAGTCGGTGGGTCATGTGGTCAGTATCACATGGACAGTCGGTGGGTCATGTCGTCAGTATAACATGGACAGTCGGTGGGTCATGGGGTCAGTATCACATGGATAGTCAGTGGGTCATGGGGTCAGTATCACATGGACAGTCGGTGGGTCATGGGGTCAGTATCACATGGACAGTCGGTGGGTCATGTGGTCAGTATCACATGGACAGTCGGTGGGTCATGTGGTCAGTATCACATGGACAGTCGGTGGGTCATGTGGTCAGTATCACATGGACAGTCGGTGGGTCATGGAGTCAGTATCACATGAACAGTCGGTGAATCATGTGGTCAGTATCACATGGACAGTCGGTGGGTCATGGGGTCAGTATCACATGGACAGTCGGTGGGTCATATGGTCAGTATCACATACACAGTCGGTGGGTCATGTGGTCAGTATCACATGGATAGTCGGTGAATCATGTGGTCAGTATCACATGGACAGTCGGTGGGTCATGTGGTCAGTATCACATGGACAGTCGGTGGGTCATGGGGTCAGTATCACATGGACAGTCAGTGGGTCATGGGGTCAGTATCACATGGACAGTCGGTGGGTCATGGGGTCAGTATCACATGAACAGTCGGTGGGTCATGGGGTCAGTATCACATGGACAGTAGGTGGGTCATGGGGTCAGTATCACATGGACAGTCGGTGGGTCATGTGGTCAGTATGACATGGACAGTCGGTGGGTCATGTGGTCAGTATCACATGGACAGTCGGTGGGTCATGGGGTCAGTATGACATGGACAGTCGGTGGGTCATGTGGTCTGTATCACATGGACAGTCGGTGGGTCATGTGGTCTGTATCACATGGACAGTCGGTGGGTCATGGAGTCAGTATCACATGGACAGTCGGTGGGTCATGTGGTCAGTATGGCATGGACAGTCGGTGGGTCATGGGGTCAGTATCACATGAACAGTCGGTGAATCATGTGGTCAGTATCACATGGACAGTCGGTGGGTCATGTGGTCAGTATCACATGGACAGTCGGTGGGTCATATGGTCAGTATCAAATACACAGTCGGTGGGTCATGTGGTCAGTATCACATGGACAGTCGGTGAATCATGTGGTCAGTATCACATGGACAGTCGGTGGGTCATGGGGTCAGTATCACATGGACAGTCGGTGGGTCATGGGGTCAGTATCACATGGACAGTCGGTGGGTCATGTGGTCAGTATCACATGGACAGTCGGTGGGTCATATGGTCAGTATCAAATACACAGTCGGTGGGTCATGTGGTCAGTATCACATGGACAGTCGGTGAATCATGTGGTCAGTATCACATGGACAGTCGGTGGGTCATGGGGTCAGTATCACATGGACAGTCGGTGGGTCATGGGGTCAGTATCACATGGACATTCGGTGGGTCATGTGGTCAGTATCACATGGACAGTCGGTGGGTCATGTGGACAATATGACATGGACAGTCGGTGGGTAATGGGGTCAGTATCACATGGACAGTCGGTGAATCGTGTGGTCAGTATCACATGGACAGTAGGTGGGTCATGGGGTCAGTATCACATGGACAGTCGGTGGGTCATGTGGTCAGTATCAGATGGGCAGTCGGTGGGTCATGTGGTCAATATTACATGGACAGTCGATGGGTAATGGGGTCAGTATCACATGGACAGTCGGTGAATCATGTGGTCAGTATCACATGGACAGTCGGTGGGTCATGGAGTCAGTATCACATACACAGTCGGTTGGTCATGGAGTCAGTATCACATACACAGTCGGTTGGTCATAGGGTCAGTATCATATGGACAGTCGTTTGGTCATGTGGTCAGTATCACATGGACAGTCGGTTGGTCATGTGGTCAGTATCACATGGACAGTCGGTTGGTCATGTGGTCAGTATCACATACACAGTCGGTGGCTCATGGGGTCAGTATCACATGGACAGTCGGTGGGTCATGGGGTCAGTATCACATAAACAGTCGGTGGGTCATGGGGTCAGTATGACATGGACAGTCGGTGCGTCATGTGGTCAGTACGATATGGACAGTCGGTGGGTCATATGATCAGTATAACATTGACAGTCGGTGGGTCATGGGGTCAGTATCACATGGACAGTCGGTTGGTCATGTGGTCAGTATCACATCGACAGTCGGTGGGTTATGGGGTCAGTATCACATGGACAGTCGGTGGGTCATATGGTCAGTATCACATGGACAGTCGGTGGGTCATATGGTCAGTATCACATCGACAGTCGGTGGGTTATGGGGTCAGTATCACATGGACAGTTGGTGAGTTATGTGGTCAGTATCACATGGGCAATCGGTGGGTCATGTGGTCAGTATGACATGGACATTCGGTGGGTAATGTTGTCAGTATCACATGGGGAGTCGGTTCGTCATGTGGTCAGTATGACATGGACAGTCGGTGGGTCATGGGGTCAATATCACATGGACAGTCGGTGGGTCATGGGGTCAGTATCACATGGACAGTCGGCGGGTCATGGGGTCAGTATCACATGGACAGTCGGTTCGTTATGTGGTCAGTATAACATTGACAGTCGGTGGGTCATGGGGTCAGTATCACATGGACAGTCGGTGGGTCATGTGGTCAGTATCACATCGACAGTCGGTGGGTCATGGGGTCAGTTTCACATGGACAGTCGGTGGGTCATATGGTCAGTATCACATGGACAGTAGGTGGGTCATATGGTCAGTATCACATCGACTGTCGGTGGGTCATGGGGTCAGTATCACATGGACAGTCGGTGGGTCATGTGGTCAGTATCACATGGACAGTCGGTGGGTCATATGGTCAGTATCACATGGACAGTTGGTGAGTCATGTGGTCAGTATCACATGGGCAGTCGGTTCGTCATATGGTCAGTATGACATGGACATTCGGTGGGTAATGTGGTCAGTATCACATGGACAGTCGGTGGGTCATGTGGTCAGTATCGCATGGACAGTCGGTCGGTCATGGGGTCAGTATCACATGGACAGTCGGTGGGTCATGTGGTCAGTATCACATGGACAGTCGGTGGGTCATGGGGTCAGTATCACATCGACATTCGGTGGGTCATGGGGGTCAGTATCACAACGACAGTTGTTACTTCCTACATTTCCTGGAACCCATGTTGGTCTGGGTCGACCCCGGGAGCCTGGATCAATTTTTAAAAAAATATCTTCCCCGAAGCGGATTGGAACCCATACCAGCGAGCAGGCAGGCGGACCTCTAGCCGCTACACTACCGCAGCCCCTTTACCAGGCTGGATCGACCCCCAAATTCGCACAGCGGGGTCCTAACGACTGCCCCTCCTCCACTTCTAATTGATAAACAGGTACGGTAATAACGGTGTTGTGTTCGCCTACACATTACACCTCCTTTGGCATGTCACCGCACACCTCAGATATTTGCTGTTTCTGACACAATTATCCCGTGCTGTCTAACGCTTGTACACGAATAACTGCTATAGGCTAGTTTTTTGGACAATGTTCTTCTCCAATAGTTCTCAGATTACTGTCCTTCATGACTCCTTCATGCTGTTGGCATCCGCGGCGACCTTACAGTTGCCTTATCTACCGAGTTTAAAGTCCGTTGTCAATACGGCTCATAGTATTTGTTAGTGCACTGATTTTTTCTACGCAAAGGTGTCAGTAGGAGGGTGTCAGAACAGTGCACGGACTTGCAGCCCGGGCACGTGTTCCAGAGAGCGTTTGTGTGCGTGAGTGTGAGTTTGCTGGAGTCCGACGTTCAGATATATGCCCCAGTTTTTGTTGAGTGAAAGCTACATACTGACCTCTGATATGATGTTGGATTCACTTACCTCTGAGATAAAGCTGTGCTGACCTCTGAGATAAAGTTAAACACTGACCTCTGAGATGAAGCTGGGCACGATGACCTTTGAGGTAAAGTTGGACACGATGACCTCTGAGATAAAGCTGGACACACTGACCTTTGAGATAAAGTTGGGCATGATGACCTTTGAGATAACGTTGGGCATAGTGACCTCTGAGATAAAGTTGGACACGATGACCTCTAAGGGAAAGTTGGGCTCAATGACCTCTGAGATGAAGTTGGTCACGATAACTTCTGAGATAAAGTTGGGCACGATGACCTCTTAGGTACAGTTGAGCGCGATGACCTCTGAGAGAAGGTTGGGCTCGATGACCCCTGAGATAAAGTTGGGCTCTATGACCCCTAAGATAAAGTTGGGCACGATGACTTCTGAGATAAAGTTGGGCTCGATGACCCCTGAGATAAAGTTGGGCTCTATGACCCCTAAGATAAAGTTGGGCTCGATGACCCCTAAGATAAAGTTGGGCACGATGACCTTTGAGATAAAGTTGGGCACGATTACTTCTGAGATAAAGTTGGGCACGATGACTTCTGAGATAAAGTTGGGCACGATGACTTCTGAAATAAAGTTGGGCACGATGACTTCTGAGATAAAGTTGGGCACGATGACTCTGAAATAAAGTCTGGCACGATGACTCTGAGATAAAGTTGGGCACGATGACTTCTGAGAGAAAGTTGGCTCGATGACCCCTAAGATAAAGTTGGGCTCGATGACCGCTGAAATAAAGTTGGGCTCGACGACCCCTAAGATAAATTTGGGCACGATGACCTTTGAGATAAAGGTGGGCACGATGACTTCTGAGATAAAGGTGGGCACGATGACTTTTGAGATAAAGTTGGTCACGATGACTTCTGAGATAAAGGTGGGCACGATGACTTCTGAGATAAAGGTGGGCACGATGACTTCTGAGAGAAAGTTGGGCACGATGACTCTGAGATAAAGTCTGGCACGATCACTCTGAGATAAAGTCTGGCACGATGACTCTGAGATAAAGTTGGGCACGATGACTCTGAGATAAAGTTGATCTGTAAGTTAAAACTGGACATTGACCTCTGAGTTACAGCTGAACACACTGATTACCCAACAGATCACACACGAAGAATGTCGACACGGAGCTGTATGATCTTCAAGATTTCTCCCCCGAAGGGAGCGGAGTGGCTTAAGTTTTTAAATGTCCACGTCTGATGCGTAGACCTGGCTCCGTATATTATGGGTCACAATATGAATTTTTACGCAATAACATAGAGACGGTACATTGACAGTATACCAAAACAAGCCATGATGTACAGATGGGACCAGAAGAGGTTGACACGGTAAACGATGGACAAGGGTAATAACAGAGTCCACGGGAATCTCGATTTGAAAATGTTATTTGCAAATTTTTTACAGGACGTGGCAGTGAACCCCAGCATGTTTTTTTCGGTTTGTGATTTCTTGGCAAGTTTACGTTCAGTAGTTTGCCATTGATTTCTGAACGACCGGCACTCATACCATTGTATAAGTGTAAAACGGTCTATTGCCAAATCGCCCGCAGATGTTCTCGATGTGTTAGGCCAATAAACGGACACTCTGCCGCTGTTTATGCTTCACCGCGACACCGCAAGCTACAAGACGAGATGAGACAGAGGGATGGTATGTGTTTCCCGGATCCTGGGGCAGCGGATCGATGTCTAACCTTCTCAGAGAAAGGCGAAAACTTCCTGCGACTTCCTCAGAATTAGGAAACTGTTACTTAGTTGCGGTTTCAACTTCACGGCAAAGGGGAGCCCCATAATGATTTATTACTTGCTAGTGAATATCACACAAAATAATCCTCACTGCCCCATGTGAAAAGTGAAAAGACAGGAGTCTCGACAAACCAACATCCCGCACAGGTATACTATGCATAACGACGCAGCCAGAATGCCATCACAAAAGTCGCCCTCTACCCCAAAAAAAAAAAAATACAGTCCATCGTCGATGGAAGCGGCAGTCA
The DNA here is from genome assembly GCA_963921405.1 of Cepaea hortensis. Lineage (NCBI taxonomy): Eukaryota > Metazoa > Mollusca > Gastropoda > Stylommatophora > Helicidae > Cepaea > Cepaea hortensis. Next base: position 14,546,155 of record OY992880.1, on the reverse strand, counting down.
CTAGAAAATCAACAGCCCCACATTTTTGCATAAGGCAAACCCAGTTAGTTCAGCAGCCGACGGCCGCCATATTTCCGAACATTCAGTTCACGACACAAACAAGCGCGTACAGATGTAAAGGCACCCCACATGAAATCCACAGCTCACAGTGTCGCTCCACGCACTCAACTCAGTAGCAGAGCGACGGAGACATTTTGTTTAGGAAACTAAAGAGTAGTACATTAGTCCACTGCTTAGTTTAAGTTTAAAATGTGAAAACCTTCCCTCATAACTATGTATATACACATTTGGATCCTTATCCGTGCTGCAAGGTTAGTGCACTGAGGAGAGATTCTTATAGTGTGATCTACTGGCGGAGACTGAAACACTTCACTGATTAAATGCCATGGGATGATTAATCGTTTATAGCGACTTCTCGTAACTGCCATGGGCTTATATACAGAAGTTTTCCCTATGTAACCCCCTTTAATTTGATATATAATGTAACGTGGATGCCTTTACTAACACCAGATCAAACCGTGGTCAGGGACGAAGACGAGATCCCACGACAAGAAGGCCCACAGGATAGTAATGTAGCCTTTCAACCATGACTGCAGCATCACAGTTCATGTACAGTGGTGGTCTCCGTAGCTGAGTGGTCACGCCGCTTGCCTGGCGCTCTGAAGATTGCGGGTTTAATTCCGGGCTACGACATACGGTTCACGGGGGCAATTTTCTCGTAGGCTTCCGGGGATCGTCGCTGAAGCTTTTGCGACTTCGTCTTTCTTCGGAAAGAAACCGAGCCATATCGGATAAAACCCTTTGGAATGAAGTTGTCTCTTTATCCCTTTTAAAAACTTATTAATTAATTAATTAATTAATTAATTAATTCATTCATTCATTCATTCATTCATTCATTCATTCAGTAGCATGTCCTTTGCAGAACCCCGATCCCATAAGAACCTTCCTGAAAACCTCTCGATCATAAGCAAGATGTCCCGCGTCCGATACACCCATCTGGAGATCATCCGCCACATCCTGCACCCATCTTCTCTTTTGCCTTCCTTTGCCTCTCTTTCCAGGCATATACCCCTCCATTTTTGTTCTCTCCAAACTTTCGTGACATTTCAAGAGACCAAAATATTTCAATTTTCTTTGTTTTATCGTCTGTAATAGCCAACCTTCTGCAATATTAACATTTAACGTAAAGTAAATACCGGAGGGGCCACTTTTCACATGAGGCTGACTGGGTATATAGTGCGAGCCCCACGTTCTATAGACCAATCTGCACATGAGGCTGACTGGGTATATAGTGCGAGCCCCACGTTCTATAGACCAATCTGCACATGAGGCTGACTGGGTATATAGTGCGAGCCCCACGTTCTATAGACCAATCTGCACATGAGGCTGACAGGGTATATAGTGCGAGCCCCACGTTCTATAGACCAATCTGCACATGAGGCTGACTGGGTATATAGTGCGAGCCCCACGTTCTATAGACCAATCTGCACATGAGGCTGACTGGGTATATAGTGCGAGCCCCACGTTCTATAGACCAATCTGCACATGAGGCTGACTGGGTATATAGTGCGAGCCCCACGTTCTATAGACCAATCTGCACATGAGGCTGACTGGGTATATAGTGCGAGCCCCACGTTCTATAGACCAATCTGCACATGAGGCTGACTGGGTATATAGTGCGAACCCCACGTTCTATAGACCAATCTGCACTCTATGGCTGATGTGGTTATATCATGCCGGCCGTCGTTACCTCCCGGAGTATGTAAACAAGAAATCCCCGGTTCTAGAGAGATTTGAACACATGTCCACCCTGTCGGCAGGCAAATGAGCTAGCCAACGTGCAACCGCAGCTCCCGCGAATGTGATTTAATAAAAAAGTAAATCAACCTTTTCCAGGACCTAATTCGTGCTGGGTATATGGTTCGAGCCCCATGTTGTATAGACCCACAAATACTGGGTGGAGTATGTGAGCAACATCATGCCGGCGGCCTTGATTTTCTGGGAAATGTCCTGTTATCTTAAACTGGGTCGACCTGAGACCCTTGACAGCGAGACAAATGTGGACAAGGAATTTTGTAGATGCCTTAAAGTGCATTGGGTATATGGTGCCAGACCTGTATTTTAATAGATCAATAAGCACGCGGTGGGTGATTTGGTCAATAGCATGACCGCCGCCTTTACTTCTCACGATATTTCCTGGTACCAATTTTAGGCTGGGGCCACCTTGAAGCCCCGGTCTGTTTTCAGAATCTCGATGTGAATTCAAAGCTATAACCAACAGGCAGTCACGCTCTTCCCGGGAACAGAGGCGTCTAGCTACTACACTACCGTTATTCCCTGGAACCGAGGCGTCTAGCCACTACACTACCGTTATTCCCGGGGAACCGAGGCGTCTAGCCACTACACTACCGTTGTTCCCTGGAACCGAGGCGTCTAGCCACTACACTACCGTTATTCCCTGGAACCGAGGCGTCTAGCTACTACACTACCGTTATTCCCGGGGAACCGAGGCGTCTAGCTACTACACTACCGTTATTCCCGGGGAACCGAGCGTCATACCACTACACTACCGTTATTCCCTGGAACCGAGGCGTCTAGCCACTACACTACCGTTATTCCCCGGTAACTGAGGCGTCTAGCCACTACACTACCGTTGTTCCCTGGAACCGAGGCGTCTAGCCACTACACTACCGTTATTCCCTGGAACCGAGGCGTCTAGCCACTACACTACCGTTATTCCCTGGAACCGAGGCGTCTAGCCACTACACTACCGTTATTCCCGGGGAACCGAGCGTCATACCACTACACTACCGTTGTTCCAGGGAGCCGAGGCGTCTAGCCACTACACTACCGTTATTCCCGGGGAACCGAGGCGTCTAGCCACTACACTACCGTTATTCCCGGGGAACCGAGACGTCTAGCCACTACACTACCGTTATTCCCGGGGAACCGAGGCGTCTAGCCACTACACTACCGTTGTTCCCGGGGAACGGAGCGTCATACCACTACACTACCGTTGTTTATGGGAACCAAGGAGTCTAACCACTACACTATCGCTCTTCCCGGAAACCGAGGCGTCAGGCCACTACACTACCGCTCTTCCCGGGAACCGTGGCGTCAGGCCACTACACTACCGCTATTCCCGGGAACCGAGGTGTCAGGCCACCGCTGTTCCAGGGAACCGAGGCGTCAGGCCACTAATCTACCGCTCTTCCCGGGAACCAAGGAGTCTAACCACTATACTACCGCTGTTTCTGGGAACCGAAACACCTAGCCGCTACACTACCGCTGTTCCCGGGAACCGAGTTCATTAAAAAACAACAAACAAACAAAACAAAAAAATTCCCACGTACTCATAATAGATTCCGTAAAACACGACACGTTATGAAACGAAATAAATTGGAGAACATTGTTGACAACTGGCAATATCGAGGGGAAGGGAACAAGGGAATGTAGAGAATTACATACCTGGATGGCTTGGTCACGTGGCATGGTCGAGACAAGAACACTGAGCTGATCCACGACTCTGGTGATCGAGTGAGATGGTGAATCATGACAACTCACGCTTACCGGCATGGCACGTGATGATGATGAAAATAAGACTCGATTCTCGGGGATATATGGTGCTCTCTGAGAACATCCCTCCGACCCCAATGCTGACCTGCTGCCAACATTCCCGCGGGTGCGAACTGCATTTATTGTTGTATTCTTTCAAGGAGTTTGAATACTTTCTGTGATCATACACACATTCCAAGGCCTCTTTTCTCTCTCTCTCTCTCTCTCTCTCTCTCTCTCTCTCTCTCTCTCTCTCTCTCTCTCTCTCTCTCTCTCTCTCTCTCTCTCTCTCCTCCCTCCACTACGGCAGTTATTAGGCGATCGACTTGTCTTATCTCAATCAATCTCTAACGATCTAATTATGTCGGTAAGCGATTTTTTCTTGGTGGGGGGGGGGGGGAGAGAGAGAGAGAGAGAGAGAGAGAGAGAGAGAGAGAGAGAGAGAGAGAGAGAGAGAGAGAGAGAAGAGGAGATCCGGTTCTATTTAACTGGTTCCCAGCAGTTTGTTGCTTTTATGTCATTTATGACCGAGTCAGTTGCCTTAAAATAATACATCTGGATGGGGGGGGGGGGTGAATTTCGATTAGCAGCCGCTATAGGGTAGCAATTGTAATATAATGGAGTAATATAAGAATTGTAATATAGCGAATTAAAGTAACAATTGTAATATTCTGGGTTGAAAAAAAACAAAAAAAACAACAACTTTACAATCAGTGGTGTAAAGTACCAATTACTTATATTTTTTTTCATATCCTATTTACAGGACACAGCAGTCAACACTAGCAGTTTTCAGCTGTTGTTGATCTCTTGGCAAGTTTTGCGTTCAATAGTTTGCCATTGCTTTCTGAACCACCAGCTTACATACCTTTCCGAAAGAAACCAACGCGACGCGGTCGGCTGCCAAATCTCGTGTTTCGTAAGTGGGTAAACGGGATTACGAACGGCGTCCTTAACCTCTTCGCCAAGAAGACAATCAATTATAATTCAGTGGATTAAAATAACAACTGTAATACAACGGACTAAATTAACGATTGTAACTGCATGAGTAAAAAAAAAATAAAAATAAAAAACAAGTTTGCATACAGTGGGTAAAGTAACAATTGGGTTGAAATAACAACCTTGCATGCCTACCCACTTACCCACCTACCCGTCTGTCTGCCTGCCTGCCTACGTACGTACGTACGTACGTACGTACGTACCTACCTACCCACCCACCCACCCACCCACCCACCCACCTAACTACCTGCCGGCCTGCAGACATAAATTCACACATACATACACACATTCAAACTCACACGCATACACACAGTCACACACACCCACACGCAAACATACGTTCACACATACACTAATACATACATTCACACCAAGGCCAACACGCATACATTCACACACACACACACACACACACACACACACACACACACACACACACACACACACACACACACACACACACACACACACGCACAGATGGTACACGACCCCAGGAAGCGATATTGGTGTCACTATAATTGCTCATAATGAACAAGACTCACGAGAATATAAATATGTTGGCTCGGAGACGGAGCGCTGAGGGCAATTGCTGAGTGAATGTCTGGATGTGTCTTTAGACATTTGTACATTGTGGTTATTGATATAGCGTAGCAGTGTATTGTTTTAGCATTTATTGGATTCTATACGTCCCCACCTACCTACCTACCTACCTACCTACCTACCTAACTACCTACTTAACAACCTACCTACCTGTCCGTTCATCTGTCTGTTAGTCTGTCTGTCTCTGTCCATCCATCAATCCATCCATCCATCCATCCATCCATCCATCCATCCATCCATCTATCCATCCATCGCTCCGTCCGTCTGACTGTTTGTATTTGTCTATCTGTCCCTCCGTTGATCTTCTGTCTGTCTGTCTGTTCGTCTAATCTTTCAGTTTACCGGCTGTCTGTCTTTCTTTTTGTATTTCACTGTTCGTCTGTGTTTCTATTTACCGTCTCACGGTCTGTCTAATCTCTCTGTTTACCCTCTCACTGTCTGTCTAATTCTAATTTCTCTATTTACCGTCTCACTGTCTGTCTAATCTCTCTGTTTACCCTCTCACTGTCTGTCTAATCTCTCTATTTACCGTCTCACTGTCTGTCTAATCTCTCTGTTTACCCTCTCACTGTCTGTCTAATGTCTCTATCTACCACCCCACTGTCTGTCTAATCTCTCTATCTACCGACTCTCTGTCTAATCTCTCTGTTTACCCTCTCACTGTCTGTCTAATCTCTCTATTTACCGTCTCACTGTCTGTCTAATCTCTCTGTTTACCCTCTCACTGTCTGTCTAATGTCTCTATCTACCACCCCACTGTCTGTCTAATCTCTCTATCTACCGACTCACTGTCTAATCTCTCTGTTTACCCTCTCACTGTCTGTCTAATCTCTCTATTTACCGTCTCACTGTCTGTCTAATCTCTCTATTTACCGTCTCTCTGTCTGTCTAATCTCTCTATTTACCGTCTCACTGTCTGTCTAATCTCTCTATTTACCGTCTCACTGTCTGTCTAATCTCGCTGTTTACGCTCTCACTGTCTGTCTAATCTCTCTATTTACCGTCTCATTGTCTGTCTAATCTCTCTGTTTACCCTCTCACTGTCTGTCTAATCTCTCTATCTACCACCTCACTGTCTGTCTAATATCTCTATCTACCGACTCACTGTCTGTCTAATCTCTCTGTTTACCCTCTCACTGTCTGTCTAATCTCGCTGTCAGACAGACTGTATGTGCGACAACTAACGATTTTTCGTGGGTCCCTAGAGAGTGACTTAAGGAGATTTCAAGAGCGGCCCGTGTCAACATCGCCTTGATTAATGGGCCGGTGACATTCCTTGCTCTGAGACACAAGCAAATGATACCATGGGTGTACCATAGTCGGGGTTAGGATTGGGAAAGGTGGAAGGGGCGGAATAGTACGACACAAGTTTAGTGTAGTCATAGTAAATGATAACCAGATACAGCAGGAAGTCTTCGTGGTTGAGAGATTGCATTGCAGCCCTTCGCTCCGACGTCATGAGTACGATTCCGAGCTATGCCGTTAGGTTCACGAATGCAATTTTCCCGGAGACCCTTGGGAGTCGTTGCTGAAGCTAGAGAGTTCGTGCTTTGTGCGACGCTTTCGGCATACCGTCCTGTGAGAATAGACCGAGACATATGGGATACAACCCGGTGCAATGAAGTTGAACATCTTGTCTTTTAAACCCCCTTTTTAAAACTATTAGATATTATAGATGCAGTCAGACATGGGTGTGAATTCTGAGGCACTTTACGTCCCCAAGTCAACGACGAGAAGACTTAGTCCACTTAACCGGTGTAGGAGTTGAACCCGCTACCCCGGCATCAGAACACCATAAATTTATGAGCGAGCGCTCTTTTCCATTCAGCCATGCTGGATAGAATGTTTCACTTGTACGACGCCCTCTACTACTGCGTGGAATGTCTCACTTGTATGACGTCCTTTACTACGGGACAGAATGTCTCATTTGTACGACGCCCTGTACTATTGGACGGAATGTCTCACCTGTACCACGCGCTTTACTTCTGGACGGAATCTCTAACTTGTATGACGCCCCCTACTACTGGGCGGAATGGTGTAGATTTACGACGTCCGATACTACTATACGGAATGTCTCACATGTGCGACACCCTCTATTACAAGACGCAATGTCTCACATCTACGATGCCCTCAACAACTGGACGGAATATCTCACCTCTAAATGGTCAAAACCATGGCTAGTGGAGATAAGTGAGGAGAAAACAATATGCTCAGTGTTCTCCCTCTCAAATAAAACTCAGCAACCTAAGCTGGTATTGAATGAAAAAATATTGCTCCATGAAGAAAATCTAAAATATCTACTAGTCATCAGTGATCGTTGCCTGACATGGAAGACACAGGCTGAGAATAATCGAACAAGAGGAAGGCAAAAAAATGGCAATCATGAAAAAGCGTGCTGGTACAACGTGGGGAGCAGATGAGAAAGTTCTCATGAAATTATATACTGGACGGGTGAGGCCAGTACTGGAATATGGCATTACAGATTGGGCAACAACAGCTAAATCAAAATTTAACAAAATTGAATCCAAAATCAAGGAATGCGAATCATAACTGGAAGCCTGAAGACAACGCTTATTAACGAACTAGAAAAGATCACTTGTTTACAACAGGATAGAAGATAAAGAGCATAGCACTAAGCGGAAAAAATTAGAAGATTGACAGACCACCTCGTAAAAAAGCTTTAATGGTTTTGAAAAGGGAAGACTGAAGCTAAGCAACTTTATAGTATCTGCAAACGGACGATTAGGACAGATCCTATATTTAACATATCAACAGTCAAACCCATTTATAGTGCTCACAAGTTCCCAGCTTGGAGACAGCAGCAACTGTCTGAGATGATAGGAATAATTCCTGGTATTGAGATGAAGAACACACAGAATGAAACAGACAGAAGAAAATAAGCCCTAAGCTACATAACAGAACAATACCCAAGTAGCAATTGGACCCTTGCATCTGGGAAGGTTAACCCGGTCAACAAATGCCCGCAGAAGTCGGATGTGTCAGCGGGAAGGTGCAAATATCCCAGCTGTGCTGTAAACAGGCACGCCGCAATTGTGTCCCAAAGACAAACGAAGAAGAAGAAGAAGAAGAAGAAGAAGAAGAAGAAGAAGAAGAAGAAGAAGAAGAAGAAGAAGAAGAAGAAGAAGAAGAAGAAGAAGAAGAAGAAGAAGAAGAAGAAGAAGAAGAAGAAGAAGAAGAAGAAGAAGAAGAAGAAGAAGAAGAAGAAGAAAGACAGACAGAGATAAACATTTACATAAGAAAGAATGAAGGCAGTAAAGTGTGTAGGGGAAAGTACCGACAGTCAAACAAAGAGAAAGTAACAAATAAATTGAATAACTGGATATAAATTGGGACAGATAATATTATAGACAGACAGACTGACACACAACGGGAGAGGCATAAAGACATGTAGACAGGAAAGGATGGAAACAGACAGACATGCAGACGTATAGGAAAGACAGCAATTAACGACAGAGAGGCAGGCAGGTATACATAGTACAGAAAAACAGACATGTAGGCAGCCATGTGGATAGGCAGAAAGAAAGAGATACAGACAAGCAGAGAGAGAGAGGCAGACAGAGAGAGAGAGAGAGAGAGAGAGAGACAGAGAGACAGAGAGACAGAGAGAGAGAGACAGAGAGAGGGAGCTATGCAGAACGGCAGTCAGACAAGAAATAAAGCAGACAAAGACAGAGAGACAGACAAACATACCGACAGCCTGACTAACGTATAGACTGGCAGATATGTGGGCAGACGGATAGGCAGAAGAACAGACAGGTAAGCAGACATGAGACATACAGACAGAAAGACAGATATACAGACAGTCAGAAAGACATATATAAAGACAGACAGAATGACAAGTATACAGATATAAATGCAGATATACAGACAGACAGAAAGAAAGATATAAAGATACACAGAATTATAAGTATACAGACAGAAATGCAGATATACAGACAGACAGAAAGACAGATATAAAAACAGACAGAATGATAAGTATAAAGACCGATATACAGGCAACAGCAAACACTAGCCCCACTAATGTGCACATGTGTATGAGTATCTGGGACCCCGCACACTACTCAGCTAACTCTGGCTGGCTCCTGCCCCGCACCATCAACACACAACTGGTGTGTGTGTGTGTGTGTGTGTGTGAGTGTGAGTGTGTGTGTGTGTGAGTGTGTGTGTGTGTGAGTGTGTGTGTGTGAGTGTGTGTGTGTGTCGCACATTTGTATTTGTTTTGCAGTAATGGATTCAGCATTTGATTACGATTGTTGCAGAACTGTTGGAATGCTTTAACATCAGTGTGCGCACAACAGATGACAGTTATATATCTCTGTCTCTCTCTCTCCTCTCTCTCTCTCTCTCTCTCTCTCTCTCTCTCTATATATATATATATATATATATATATATATATATATATATATATATCCCCATCTACATATAGAGATAGAGAGATGGAGAGAGATAGAGACAGAAATAGACAGCGAGAAAGACTGATTGATAGACTGATTGACTGGCAGATAGAAAAACGGATGGGTGGATGGACGGATGGACAGACAGACAGGCAGAGACAGAGATAGATGATACTGACTTAGTCAACACATACACACTTTCACACATGCAAATACACAAATACTCACACAGACGTGCATCCACACAGTCACACACCCAACTAGACAGATAGATAGATAAACAGACAGACAGACAGACAGACAGACAGATAGATAGATAGATAGATAGATAGATAGATAGACAGATAGATAGATAGATAGATAGATAGATAGATAGATAGATAGATAGATAGATAGACACCCGGGCCAGGTCGTCAGACAGACAGACAGATAGATAGATAGATAGATAGATAGATAGATAGATAGATAGATAGATAGATAGATAGATATATAGATAGATAGATAGATAGATAGATAGATAGACGGACAGACGGACGGACAGACGGACAGACGGACGGACGGACAGACAGACAGACAGATGGGTGGAAAGATGGATGAATGGGTGGAAGGATGGATGGATGGATAGATATACGGACGGACGGATGGACGGACGGACAGGCAGGCGGGTAGGCAGGCAGGCAAACATACAGATAGACAGACAGACAGGCGACGAATGCACAGGTTGTAGATTATATTTCCAGTAAACTAATCCGCTTATTGATTTAGTTTTTAACTATGTTACAGTTGTCTACCTGTTTACACAACTGATGTGTTTCATCTCTGTTTAGCGAGTCTCCCTTCCCCCCCCCCCCCCCCCCCCCCTGACAATTACACAGTAGCGGCTGTGGTGGGATGACAAACGGTAGAGGAACGTCTATAACAAATAAGGCAATGGCATTAGTTCTACAGGCTGTCCATACTTGCCAGTGTGGATTCCAATGTTTAAAATTCACCTGGGCTACTGGGTCGACCCAGTCCAAAAATCTGGAAATGTCGTGGGAAGTAGAGGCCGAGTGTGTGTTACTGACGTTATCACACCATAAAAAGCTGATGGGTCTAAAATATGGGTCCAGCATAATGTCGGCACCGCTAGCGAGGCTGATGGGGGTCTGCACTGGTCATGTCGTGAGCACGGTAGGGCACGGGTTAGATCCTGGGACTTGTTGGTAGTCACAGTGAGGGAACGACCAGCCGACTCTTCCGCCCTGCTCAAGGCCTACAACAAGTGATGGTGCTCTCATATTACAGGAAACCGCCACAGGACAAATGATATGGCCTATGCACTTTAGGCGTGAGTTGAGTGGAGATGGGTTGAACTGAGTTGAGATGAACTAAGTTGAAATGAGTTGAGTTGAGTTGAGCTCAGATGAGATGAGTTGAGCTGAGATGAGCTGAGTTGAGTTGAGCTGAGCTGAGATGAGATGAATTGAGTTGAGCTGAGCTGAGATGAGATCAGTTGAGTAGAGTTGAGTTGAGTTGAGTGAAGAATCGACATCACAGCACTCGGGGCATGCCCATACGAGCCCCGTCCTCATCTACAACAGCCAACGAAGAGTCCAAATACTAATGGTACCAGTAGCGGTCTGATTATGTGTCTTTCTGGCCTTCCCTCGAAGTTTTCGGTGTCGACCAAACCCACTGCTTACTGCCTGCAGCACCATTCTCTCCAAGCCGTTATAATGCACCTGTATTCTGCAGTATAGACACGATCCCACACGTCCCCCATCACATCTGCCTTACCATGCACCAATACCCGACCAAGCGGTGCGGACCCGGCCAATCTGTCCGAGTGCTCGTTTCCCGCCACACCAGCATGTCCTGGGGCAAAATATCCAACAGGTAAGTATAATAAGTACTTAGGCGTAAAAAGGAGTCACGTGCTTACAAAGATGTCAATTGCAACGAGAAAAAAGGGTGTTGCAGTGTTACATAGAACCTGCATTTTCTATGGATATGAAACACGGACAATGAACAGACAAGCTGAAAAACATCATATGGCAGAGGAAAATGCAAAGAATACCAAGGACAAACAGAACAACCAAAGAGCAAGTCTTACATGAAAAACGTAAATTGACTAAAGAAATTAAACGTAGACAGTCAACATTTGTCGAGGGACTTTATGAGCAGAAATAAACTAGAGAACTTGGTGACAACTTGCAAGATTGAGGGGAAAAGAACAAGAGGGAGGCAGAGAAATAAATATCCTGACGACAACCACCCAACCAATAAACTAACCAACCAGGCAAGCAAAAAAAAAAAAAAAAAAAAACCAAACTACCAGCCAATCAATCAACCAACCAGCCAATTAGCCAGCCAGTCAACAAACCAACCAACCAACCAGCCAGCCAACCAGCTAACTAACCAACCACCCAACCAATAACCCAAGCGACCAATCAGCCGGCCAACCAACTAACCAGATAACCAACCAACCAACCATCCAACCAACCAACCAACCAACCGATCAGCCAACCAACCAACCAACCAACCAACCAGCCAATCATCCATCCAACCAACCAACCAGCCAGCCAACCAATCAGCCTGCCAGCCAAACAACCAACTAACCAGCCAGCCAACGAAACAAACAGCCAACCAGTTAGCCAGCAAGTCAACCAACCAACCAACCAGCTAGTCACTCAGCCAGCCAACCAACCAGCCAGCCAACCAACTAAGCAAACAACCAACCACCCAAGCAAGCAAGCAAGCAACCAGCCAACCAACCAGCCAATTAACCATTTAACCAATCATCCAGCCAAGCAACCAACCAATCACCCCAGCAACCTACCAACCAAGAAAACCAACCAACCAACCAACCAACCAGCCAACAAACCAACCAACCAAGAAAACTGTCCACCCCTATGCTCCACCAGCAGCTGAACAAGGAGGTAATAATTACTACCAAGAGCCCTGGCCACATTACAGTCGAAGACCAAGTACACATCGGAAACTGGCACCGATACCAGCATTTCTGCGTGCGCTGGACACATGTATCGAGTTGGAGAACACACTACCCTATGGTTGGCTGTGACAGTAAGAGAACACACTACCCCATGGTTGGCTGTGACAGTAAGAGAACACACTACCCCATGGTTGGCTGTGACAGTAAGGGAACACACTACCCAATGGTTGGCTGTGACAGTAAGAGAACACACTACCCCATGGTTGGCTGTGACAGTAAGAGAACACACTACCCTATGGTTGGCTGTGACAGTAAGAGAACACACTATCCCATGGTTGGCTGTGACAGTAAGAGAACACACTACCCTATGGTTGGCTGTGACAGTAAGAGAACACACTACCCCATGGTTGGCTGTGACAGTAAGAGAACACACTACCCCATGGTTGGCTGTGACAGTAAGAGAACACACTACCCCATGGTTGGCTGTGACAGTAAGAGAACACACTACCCCATGGTTGGCTGTGACAGTAAGAGAACACACTACCCCATGGTTGGCTGTGACAGTAAGAGAACACACTACCCCATGGTTGGCTGTGACAGTAAGAGAACACACTACCCAATGGTTGGCTGTGACAGTAAGAGAACACACTACCCCATGGTTGGCTGTGACAGTAAGAGAACACACTACCCTATGGTTGGCTGTGACAGTAAGAGAACACACTATCCCATGGTTGGCTGTGACAGTAAGAGAACACACTACCCTATGGTTGGCTGTGACAGTAAGAAAACACACTACCCCATGGTTGGCTGTGACAGTAAGAGAACACACTACCCCATGGTTGGCTGTGACAGTAAGAGAACACACTATCCCATGGTTGGCTGTGACAGTAAGAGAACACACTACCCCATGGTTGGCCGTGACAGTAAGAGAACACACTACCCCATGGTTGGCTGTGACAGTAAGAGAACACACTACCCCATGGTTGGCTGTGACAGTAAGAGAACACACTACCCCATGGTTGGCTGTGACAGTAAGAGAACACACTACCCCATGGTTGGCTGTGACAGTAAGAGAACACACTATCCCATGGTTGGCTGTGACAGTAAGAGAACACACTACCCCATGGTTGGCTGTGACAGTAAGAGAACACACTACCCCATGGTTGGCTGTGACAATAAGAGAACACACTACCCCATGGTTGGCTGTGACAGTAAGAGAACACACTACCCCATGGTTGGCTGTGACAGTAAGAGAACAAACTACCTCATGGATGGCTGTGACAGTAAGAGAACATATTACCCCATGGTTGGGTGTGTGAAGTCACTTTAGCAGAACTAGGGGAGATAGCTTATTTATAAATATATATTTTTACGAATAGATTGTATTGCTCGTCAATATAATTACTATCAACGGGTATGTTGACCAATATCAGTATGTGGTGGGTAAAAATTAGAATGTAACAGTGGTCTAGCAGAATTTAACATACTCACATATGGATAACAATCAACAAAAGAGGAGGGAATGGATATTAATCATCTTCCACTCAAACATTCTTCAACAGGTGTGTTCACTTGAGAACTTAGAACCTGGCGAGGAGTGGATACAAGTGTCAACAGATTTCTGTATGTCCTTTTCAGTTTGCATCCAACTAGATAGAAAATGCAGACAAGAAAATCCGGCTGCTGTGGAGGCGGAAGTACAAGCGTTGATTTTCGAGAATTCGTTAGACGGCGGTGCTGTCATTTACACAGATGGGTCGGTCGTCCGACATGTGAGAAGCTCATGGGCCTTTACGGCGCGGGACAGAGGGAGAATTGTGAAGGAGGACTCTGGTGCTTTCACTGAAACCACAAGTAGCCTGACTATGGAAGTCATGGCAGTAAGTAAAGCAAAAACATGGCTCGAGACACAGACATTCACTAGGGCATGTTTCATTAGCGACTCAATGAGCATGCTCAAGTGGATAGAGATGGGGTGGACCCGAAGAGAGTGGTTGCTGTCTCTGTAGTTTCGGCTGGCAAAGATTAGTTTCATCTTCGTGCCAGGGCATGCGTGAGTACAAGGAAATGAGCGGACTGACAAGCTCGCAGGTACTACGCAGGATGCCAACGAAGATTGACGAAGATACACAACACACACACACACACAATTATTTAGATCAAAAGTGGAAAACCTCAAGTTTCGCCTGTGCTTGCAGAAACAGGAATATACACACATTAAAACTACGGCGCTCGGCGAAAAGACAAGCACACATAGACATCCAACGTTTCAACAAATCTCTTTGTCGACGAACAAAATAGTCAGAATAGTTAGCTAGAAAAGTGAAACATCACAACAAATAAATAAGGAATCTCTATGTTTGAAGGGGTGGAATAGGTCAGCGGGAAAAAAAGTTACATTTCAGAAAATGAAAAGTATCTAATGCAATAAGTCATTATCATTGAATGTCACGGAAGGTTAACCGGGTCAACAAATGCCTGAAGAAGTTGGATGTGTCGGCCGAAAGGCTCAAATATCTCAGCTCTTCTGTAAACAAGCACAACGCAGTTACGTTCAAAACAAATATTCCGGACGAACCCAGAAGAGTGTCAGAGAGTGCTAAAATGTTATATAGAACATGTATTGCTGTCTGGCAGTGAATCTTGGATGTAAATATCAAATTAGGAGAAGACGTGGTCTTTGAGACGAATGGTGTGAATACCTTGGACTGCCACAGTAGCTAACAACGATTGCTTGGAAGAGGCTAAAGAAAGCAGGAACAGTATATAAAAACGACGCACGCAGGGTTCTCAGGTCATGTAGTAAGGTACGCCATTGGAAAACATCGTGGCGGTCGGGTGATGACGATGATGATGATGATGATGATGATTAATAATCCGTAAGCATGTAATCTCTCACGTTTCTAACAGGACTTTGCTGATTGGTCGTGTCTCATGTTTCATATTCGTATATATAACTTGCACGAAAGAAAGTCTCTCTGGCTTAGGGGTTAACGACTTTCTCCGTAGTCCCGTTTATCCCCGTGAAGAACGCAACTGCGCGAGATTCGACAGCTGATGGCGCCAGAAGAAGAAGAAGAAAGCAATGGCAAACCATTGAGCGTAATCTTGACAAGACATCAGAAGCAGCGGAAAAATGCTGGTGTTGACTGCAATGTCCTGTAACAGAAAGCGAAAAAACAAAGTAACGGAAAGAGAGCGACATGATTTAATACAAATTCTCCATGATGATTGCTCGGTCCAGACACTGGAGCTGAGAAAACACAGTGGTTACTGCGCCATCATACCAAGCCAATGGTTCGGGTTCTACTAGTAGTAGTAGGGGGTCTCTAGGCCTCGTAATGAGGCATAAAATACCTCATATTGAGACATGCGGTATGAGCCATGTCTCATTCTCGTCTCATGTCTCGTCTATGCCTCATGTCTCGTGGTGGGTGGGTTGTGGCCTGCCTCATGCCTTCCAGCTCCTGCCTCGTTTTTTAAGTGTCAGGTGTGGTTTTTAATCAGAGCATCGGGGTTAACAAGATCAATTGAACTCTGGCGCCAGGTTTGCTAATTGATTCAGAAGATGTCAGCCGGTGTAATGCATTAATTACTTCCCGTTTTGTATAGACGACATAAGAGGTGTCAGGTGGTCGACAAACAAGCGGAGTCGGGTGGTAAAGTGAGTGCAGTCTCGGGCTTCAGGGTAGTGAGCAGGTTCGGTCGGACCAGGTAGGCTCAAACCTAATAAAAATGCGTGACATGCGTAACTAGGTGGTCATTCGTAGTCATGGATCCTAGATGGAAACACCCGTTTACTTCCTTGATCGCGGGCCCAACGGGATGCGGTAAATCCGTCTTTGTACAACAGTTCCTGACGCATCTCCCAGACATGGTCGTCCCGATGCCAGAGGAAATTATATGGTGCTACGGAGAATGGCAACCATATACGAGACTATGAAGGGTGTTGTATTTAACGAGGGACTGCCCGACGTGGAAAAATGGACAGGTGATAGACGTCGGCTAGTGGTCATAGATGATCTAATGTCCGAGACAGATGATAGGGTAACTAAACTATTTACTAAGAGTAGTCATCATCGTAACCTCAGTGTCATGTATATAGTGCAGAACCTCTTTGGTAAGAACAAAGAACAAAGGACAATCAGTCTGAATTCTCATTACCTAGTCGTGTTTAAGAATCCTCGCGACGGGGCACAAATTACGAGTCTGGCCAAACAGATGTATCCAGGCTGCGTGTCATATGTTCAAGATAGTTTTAAAGACGCGACAGCGACTCCACACGGGTATTTGTTATTCGACCTTCGACAGGAAACACCGGATCAGCTCCGCTTACGCAGTCGTATATTTCCTGACCAACACCAAGTTGTCTACGTCCCCAAGTAATATGTCCAATCGAGTGAAACGTCACGGGGCCATGTTGCGATTTCTGGGTGAGGCAAAGCCGGCTGCCGTAAAGGCCGTAATTAAAACGGCTTCCCCGGAGCTCGTCCAATCAATATGTGAATGCTGTCACAATGTCTTAAAAGGGAATGTTCCTCTGACCCCGAGTCAGAAGCGCCGGCTACAGCGACACAAAAACAGTCTGAGAGCGCTCACGGGTAAGAAACTGTCACTCAAGAAAAGGAAACAGATTCTCCAACAAGGTGGTTTCATTGGCGCCTTACTCGTCCCCATTTTAAATGTGCTGAAAAGCTTAGTGGGTTTGTAATGGCTAAGAAAATGCTCCTTATCGACCCTCGACTGCTAGAAAAACCCTATACACCACCCGACACACTAAATGATAGCCTGCGTGACTTAGACCAACAAATGCGACAAGTCTTGGAAAGTGAAGATTTACCACCGCGTGAAAAGGCCCGAGTGTACCAACAAACCTTGCAGCGGTACCTGAATCGACTAGATCAGTACAGACACAAGCCTTTAGGCCTAGTGGATATCAAGGAACAAAAACCCGAAGTCAGGACTTTACCAGCAGCCGTCGTCGAGACATCCAGTCAAATAACCGAGACACCTAGTCAGCCTATTCAAGTAAGCGAGCCCAAGAGTCAAGTAACTGTCCATACGCCATTAACAGTCAAAAGTCAACTAGTCGAGACCACTCCGCCGTATAAGCTCAGGCGGAGCAAGAAGAAGAGTAGGATACCTACACCCAAGTGGGAAAAATGGCCGCGCAATTAAGAAAGTATTACTATGACCCTAAGAAACCCGGAGCCTATGGAGGGGCCTCCGCCTTAAAACGAAATACTAAACTGAAGAAAATAGAGGCTTGGTTACGACATCAGGACACGTATACCTTGCATAAACCGATCCGTCGTCGTTTTCAGAGACGGCAGACCATAACGGGTGGGATAAATCAACAGTTTCAAGCCGATTTGATAGATATGAGACTATTAAAAAGAGACAACGATGGATTGTCGTATCTCGTGACGTGCATCGATGTGTTTAGTAAATATGCCTGGGCCATCCCGATCCAGAAGAAAACGGGGAAAGCGCTGGTGGAGGTTGTGAGTAAAATCTTTGATGATAGACAGCCGATAAATTTTCAGACCGACAAAGGTTCGGAATTTGTCAACCAGACCTTCTTAAAATTTCTGAAAGATCGAGGTGTGCACTTCTTTACTACCGAGAATGAAGACATTAAGGCGGCTATAGTGGAAAGATTCAACCGGACCCTGAAAGAAAAAATGTGGCGCTATTTCACCAAGACTAATGCACTGCGCTACGTTGACGTCATAGATAAACTGATAAGAAACTACAACAATTCGTATCACAGAAGTATTCGCATGGCTCCCAGACAAGTCAACTATACTAATCAAGAAGATGTGTGGAATAACTTGTACAGTAAGACAGACATGTCGAGAAAAGTACATTTTACACCCGGGGACCGAATCAGACTGGCGCAACCCAAACAACCTTTTAAAAAGGGTTATATGCCGTCGTGGACAGAAGAATTGTTTACCGTCAGTCGCATAAACCAGACCAGTCCGGTAACATATGTACTAAAAGACGATTCGGGGGCAGAACTACAAGGATCATTCTACCGCGAAGAGCTTCAAGCAGTCGGAGATAAGCAGGTGTATCGTGTTGAATCGATCTTACAAGAAAGGCGAAGGAGAGGTGGTGGTAAAGAGTATTTAGTGAAATGGTTCGGATATAATTCGTCATTCAATAGTTGGGTCTCAGACCTAACTAGATACCGAGACTAAATGGACGAAGACATTGTGGAAACTACTGTACTGCGCCCACAAAATAACTCACCCAGCGAAAGAACCTCGTTCTGGCCGTTTTTTGGTCAACGGGTGCCGCGAACAGAGTTTGCCTTCTTCTGTCAGATGGTAGTTATATATACCATCATTGCTGTATCACTATTCAATCTGTCTCGAGGCGACGTCGAAGCAACCGAGGGTAAGGTGTGGATTGCGCTAATGAGTAGTTGTCTGGGTTACATGTTACTGTCACGAGCGCCATGAGTTAACCAGCTAATAATACCGATGTTTGCTTGGCGTATATTTTCTAGGCCACAACAGTCGTACTAACAGAGTAAACACAGCTGCACGGGTTACATCGGGTCAGCCCATATACACATTTGGCGGTGAGTGAGAAGGAAGGGATAAAACGCGTTGGCAGTTCATAACAGTTAAAATCACATATAATTGGCCGCGCAGGATATGGAATGGTTCCGTTTGTCATCTATAGTTCCGGACATCAGACGGAATGGAGGTTTGACTGTCAGCACATGACAGAAAGTTGAGGGTGTTATTGAAAACAGTGGAACACCTGCCGGACATGAACAACGTCACGTGCACAATGTAAGCGTGTTTGGAAAACCATGATTGGCAGCTTGGTATCGAAACTCTTTGTTAGAACTCGACAGTAACTCTCTAGATTGTTTTGGATGTCAGAACCAGTGATGACAAATCTAACATTAATGGAGCCAGGGAGGATGGATCCCTGACAGAGGATGATCTGCACCTGTGTGGGGGCATAAAGGATAACGTCACGTGGCCAACTTTGGTAGTTTGCCATATAAACCCGAGTTGGGATCAACTAGGGTGGACTTGAAAAATGCTCTAGTCAGAGTGCCAGGGCACTGCAGTGCTTAGTGGAAATAATATCTACCGTGTGTTAATTAGTGACTTAATTTTGCACGTGCCTATAATGGCAGATGTAGATATGATTGATAGGACTGCAGTAGTGCCATTTAAGGTATAACCTATTATATATATATTCGTTACAATTAATATAGACTGTGGCCTTGTTAAACTATAGTGTGATGATTAGCACTGTTAGTGGAAACTAGCTAGAGTAGTGAAGTGATACGTGGCTCTGTTAGCTAGAATAGATTAGTGAAGTGCTGATAAGCTTTACTAGTTGAGAATTGAGTAATGAGGGATAATTGGGATCTTCCCGTAGGTGTCCCTGGTGGGCGGAGTTCCGCATTCTGTTTGCTGATTTTTTCTTTGTCATA
This sequence comes from Cepaea hortensis, assembly GCA_963921405.1. Lineage (NCBI taxonomy): Eukaryota > Metazoa > Mollusca > Gastropoda > Stylommatophora > Helicidae > Cepaea > Cepaea hortensis. The sequence continues at coordinate 14,526,186 of OY992880.1, read as the reverse complement.
GCCTCATTCGGCTCTAGGTGGGTAGCTAATCTGCTCTATGACTAAGTCTAGTTAGCTAAAGATCATTAAGCAAGGTGATAGGCTTACACTCAGCCGAAAGGATCAGTGACTAGTACTATCACCAGATGTGTTGTTTCTATCCTAGGTTCCCTACCAGATCCAAGGAAACTCAACAAGTTTTTGGGAAAGAATCCAATCCCATTCGGAAGAACACCAGTTCAACAATCAATAAAGTTTCATACAGAACGTAACTAAAGCTAGAAGGAAGTTGATTCACCAAAGAGAGTGATGCGTACTGATGCACCACACAGCATCAGGCAGTAGTAACGAACTGAAAACATTAAGTCTAATAATTACATAGTGTGATATAATCTCGTGTAATAGAACACAAGACTTGATACTTGAGGCTAGATAGACACGAGGGAGGATCCAGTACAGTAACAATTAACAGTAGTAACTGTGTACACACTACAAAGGACTTGTGCAGTTTTTTTTAAGGAACGATAGGAACGGACATTGTGTAGAGTGCAACCGGTCCATGATTAACTGTTAATACCACCGGTGTCTATTTCGGATGATCTTGAAATTGGATTACCAGAGGTCTACAGAGGCAAAGCAATATCCGGCAAGATGGTTTCGGCACTGGGTGAGCTGTACATGTTCTGACGTAACGTGCTGTGGTCTATCTTTGTTGGGATCAGCTGACTGGGTTGTTGTCTGAGAGTCCGATTCTACACACTTTATAGAACACGTCACACATTTTCTTCACATACACGTCTCATATACGTTACACTTTTATTTTAATAAATTACTCTTTAGTAATTTTTAGAAGCAAGAGTTGTTGAGTATGTTGCGTTGGGAAGTATGAGAGGGGGCATAGTACGACAGTGAGAGAGTGATAGGAAAAGGTGTCCATAGGCTGAGGGAGTGTGTTGGACGGAAGCTGGTGGATTCTCCAGAATATCGAGAGGGAAAAAAAATATTATAATGTGGGTGTCGACTCTCCTCACTCCAGGGACGACACTTTAAAGGAGGACACGACAGTTACCTAACCCTAAACTATGAGTTTCTACGTGACATTACCGAGCAATGCTTCACCGAATATGTTTCCCAACAACACTCCAGGTCACTATTTCGTCAAGTTACCGCAGACTATTGAGGTGAGTCAACAATACGAAGTGGGTCTGGCTGAAATTCAATTTCCCAACTACTACTGCAACGTGCTAGAGAATGAAGTCTGGATAAGATACACCGCACCCAATGGAGAAGTAGTAAGAAAGACATGTCCCCCAGGTCTCTACAACTCACCAGACACATTTATAGCTGCGCTGAATCGACTAATGAAAGATCGGAAGGTGGACGACCAGCTCTGTGTTCTATTCCATTTCAACAAGGCAGCAAAGAAAGTCAGTGTAAAAATACTCGAGCCCGGGGCCACTGTTACCTTTAGTGAAAAGTTGCATGCGATATTAGATATAATTGAAGCTGAAGAGGGGATAGATGTAAATAACGACCTGCAAAATGTCTACGTCTACTGCGATCTCATAGCGGCAAGACCAGTCGGAGACGTCATGGTCCCACTACTAAGAACGGTCCCGATCATGAATCAGCTCTCGAACTCGGTGTTTCGCGCCTACGACAAACCCCACTATGTCCCACTGAGTCGGTACTCCTTCGACATGGTGGAAATCCTTTTAACCACCGATACGGGCACAACGATCTCATTTACAGCTGGAACTTCAGTGCTAACGCTACATTTTCGCACTCGGAAACAGTCAGACCTGGAATAATGGTGAAATACGTGGCGCTACGTCGAAATCCCAAACTGTACGAAGACTTTTACTGCAACCAAGCTGGACATGGCATGCCAGTGTTTGTGGGTGGTCGGAGTCAGAGAGGACGTGGTATCGGTAGTTTCTTCAGTGGTCTCGGTCGCACGATTCTACCCTGGTTAAAGACAGGCGGTAAGGCCTTACTCAGAGAAGGTGTCGGTACCGGACTGAAAGTGGCCCAAGACGCCTTAGCTGGTAGGAATGTTGGGGAAGCCTTTAAAGAACACGCTAAGCAAGCCGGTCAACGCTTACTGAAAGGAGCTGTCGAGCATGTTAGCCAATCAGGTAGCGGTATTAGAAGAAAGAGACGGGCAGCGCCACCTGGTAAACCTAGTAAACGTATAAAACTAACCCCCGCAGCTCGCCGAGCTCATAAGAAGAAGTATTCGGATATCTTCGCATAATGGCTCTGATTCACCCCAACTCTTGTGAGTGTCTTCATTCTGGTCTGGATCTGTTCACTGTACCTCCCACACAGACGGCGGTAGAAGAGGGGCAGTGTGTGGAGATACACCCACTCGCGTCACTAGCTCCAGGCGCACCTATAGAATTTACCATCTCTGGTGCCAGTGAAGAGTATCTGGACCTGTTTAACACTTTCTTACACGTCAGAGCTAAAATCACACTACCCAATGGTGACAAACTACCACCCACGGCCGACGTCGCTCCAGTCAACTATTACCTCCACAGTCTGTTTTCTCAAGTAGACGTCTCACTCAACGACACGCTAATCACCCCAGTGAAAATACATACCCGTATAGAGCCTACTTGGAGGCCACCCTGAACCATGGAGAGGAAGCCAAGAAAAGTCATCTCTCAGCAGCCCTCTATTACTATGATACAGCGAAGTTTCTCCATGAGACTCAAGGTGATAACAACAAAGGATTAAAAACAAGACGAGAACTAGCCAGTGAGAGTCAAGAAATAGATATGATGGGTCGACTACACGCCGACATTTTTGTGCAAGACCGCTACATGATAAACGGTGTGGATGTGAAAATTAAGCTGACCCCTTCGAAATCCACCTTTAACCTCTTGGCCCCCGACGGTGCTGTTGGTTATTCATCTATTATAACACATGCCACTCTGGTGGTTCGTAAAGCCAAAGTAAATCCGGCCATCGCTCTCGCCCATAAGAAAGCCTTGATGAGAGCCAACGCGAAACTACCGATCAAGCGTGTGGCATTGAAAACACTAGCTATCCCACAAGGAATGCTATCTCATACCCAAGACAATCTGTTTATGAGTCAAACACCCACTCGTATAGTGATTGGTCTTATTACACCAGCCGCCTTTAACGGTACCTTCAAGGCTAATCCTTATAATTTTCAAACCTTTGGACTGACGTATCTGAACGTAACTGTCGATGGACGATCGGCCACCAGCAAACCGTTAACCATTGACTTTGAACGTAATCAATACGTACGAGCCTTTTTTGGTACCAATCTAGCCATGGGTCTGGTGGGTAAAGACGGCGGTAATTCAATTGATTATACACAGTATAAACATGGCTATACTCTGTATGCCTTTGACCTGAGTCCCAGTTTACTGGACGGAGATCAGTTTGAGATGCCGAGGACCGGTCCTCTAACACTCGAATTTAAGTTTAATACACCCACCCCAGAACCATTACAAGTTATCGTCTACGCCGAGCACGACGGAATAATTGAAATTTCCAAGACCAGACAAGTACTAACAGATTACGCTTAATAATGGATACAGAACAGATTACCCACATACTGTTAGCTGATAGATATGTTCGCCGGGTCCAGATCAGAGTATGTGCTTGCGATCAGTTGCCTAGACAAATAGATAGAACTAAACCAATTGCTTTGGTGGTAAACACAGACCCTAGTAATCAACCTGGGTCCCACTGGGCTGCTCTGTATTATGACGGGTTAGGCAAATATGAATACTTTGATTCTTTTGGTTTACCACCCTTACATCCCGACATAATAAAATTTGTGGAGAAACATTCGGTTAGACCGCTAATGTACAATACGCGTGTCTTACAGGATGTACTGAGTAACACCTGTGGTCTTTACGCTATCTATTTCATCAAGCGGAAATGTCGTGGGGCGAGTATGCCGCGTATTCTGCAGGTGTTTTCAAATAAACAAAGGGTCAATGACCGGCTTGTAGGTCGATTAGTCAACCCGGCCAGAAAGGTCACGCAGCTGTTGCCAGTTAATGTAGGTCAACTGGTTTTGAATAGTTCTCGTTGAAACCGGTTTATCAGTGGCTCAACTACGGGTATATAAACCCGTGGTTGGTAACACTCGCTTATTGTGAACCGAAGATGACTACCGAACTCAAGACCGTGCCTGCCAACTGCGTCTATATGACTCGTGGCGGTGAAACTGTTAGACCCGTGGGGGATGGTGTCAAGGCAGTATTTGTTTCATCGTTCAGAGGTGCGACTACATTGCATGTTCGCCGCTTCTTTGGGGAATCTGATAAAAAGTATCCCACCAAGCAGGGTCTGACATTTACTCGACAGGAATACGAGCAATTGATATCGATGCAAAGTGGGATTCTAGCTGATTTTGACAGACTCGCAACCGTGCCAGGTATTAACAGTGTTCAAGTCAAACAATTCACTAACCAACGTAAACCAGGGACTAAGCGTGCTCAAGCCAAGCCAGTCACTAATGATGTACAAGTCCAACCAGACTACCAAGCCGCCAACATTTATCCCGTCTACAGTATTCAACCAACCTACCAGATGTGTGACGATTTAAATAACCATATGTCAACCTACCCAGCAGGCGATAACTACACAGCCAATGATAACTATCCCAATATGTTTGATGTACCCGACAGCCAGATGTTTAATGGTCAACCAACCTATAGCCCGATGTGTGAGCAGAGCCCACCAGCAAAGAGAGCAGCTACCGATGACCAAGCAGACAATTGTATAACACTAGGGGACCCAAGAAAGAAGAGACAACGTGTATAACTATTCGTCTATGAAAATAAAAATAGTATAAGGGCCATTTCTTCCATCGATAAGTTTTTATAAAACCAATGACCAATCCCTATAAGACACATATGACAACCGTATCTATCCTACTTCACTCATGTAGGTTTGGTCCACAGTGTCCACCTCGGTAAGATTTTACAACAATAGACTGGAGCAGGAAACAGGAAACGTTAACTGAATAACGATACACCGAGAGTCAATACGCTTGGATTTGTATTCTCACTACACTTTTACTATGTCTCTATGGTTGTTTCCTGACAGGCTTCATCATCAAACTCACATCAAATGATGGCGGCATGCACATAATTGTTGGCAACAATATAGAACAGATAGCGGGCGCTTGGTTTAAGTGTTAGTCTGTTACGCTGCCGTGAGGGGCGATCGGTGTAATTTGGTCGCAATATAGAACAGATAGCGGTCATGTGATTTAACAGCTAGGCCGTTACGCTTGCATGAGGGCATGTTGTATGTACCATTTGTATGTAACTAATACACCAATGTATTCATATCGTTGTGTTTTTCACTTATTTGTTAATGTAACACTGGTGTTTTTTACTTTTTTGTTTTTTATAATTTTATACACATCACTGTATTTATTTTATTATGTAATTTAACTTGTAATAATATACTTGAATTCTTTAAAATACTGCCTATTTAGACCTCTCAAAACCTGTTGATCGGAGCTGTAAACTCCATCACAGCTAATTAAAACAACCAATATTTCCGTCACACAACCCCGTCGGAATCGAAGCTGTTACCTCCATATGATCTATGGTACCCTCTAGACCCGTATTGTTCTTTTTGGCCAGCTGTCTGTCGTTGGTACCCACTGTATAAGACACCTCTTTCTGGTAGGATTAACCTGTTTATTGTTACCCTCTCAGATCGATTGTAATCTTTGGTTTCTAAAATAATGCTTCGCGGAGACGCAACATTTCATTTCACCATTATTTCATTGTATGTTTTGTTGAGGGCCACGCGACCTATCCCGCATCAGTTATCTGTCATCTTCACTGGGTACCAAGTATCTGATTAATATCTCCAGATGGTGCCACCACAGTTAAGCTACACATAGTCACTATTCCACCTCTGTTTGCGTGGGAGGCACGGTAAACAACTCTAGATCAGAATGAAGACACTCACTAGCTTTGGATTAACCCGCACCTTGAGGTTAATATTTGGGCTTCTAATACGGCACTTCGCAACTGTAAAAATGTCAATACCCTTCTTCGGTGTCTGATTTTGGTGAGGAGTAGGCGAAATCTGTAACACCAATTCTGTGTGGATATTATTATGGTAACACGTCTATTTCGTTTTCTAAAACTAGCTACCTTTGTTATCATTATATACCAGCCAGCCCTGTGTATATTTATTTATTTACAAATACTTACATATTAATCGACCTCTCATTTGTCATTTTGGTTAACAATAACCGCAAAGTGTCTCTGTCTTTCATAGAACCTGTACTTTTGTATGACTTTGAAGCGGGCGCAATGAGCAGACAAGATGAAAAACATCAGTGAAGATATGTTGAAAATATACATACCATGCCCAGATAGAACAACAAATAATCAAGTTCCCCTAGAAACAAAGGAAAAACAATATCTACTACATACTCTTTTCCACTCTTAATGTTTAAGTTTGAGCGAAATATGTCTTTTGTAGAGTGTGATATGAGGAAATGTGTTCTTAGAAATCACCTTGAATATATCTTCATATATACATATACTATGAAAACATATGTTGAAGTCGCAAATGTGACTTCAGACATTATACTAATTGTTGAATGAGACATGAACGCCCATGGTGAACTACGTGGGCACCAGTTAATAAATGATTGTTGTTTATTAGTATTTGTTTTAGTCATTCTTCTTGTTTCCGATCGGTACAGCCGTATTGATTTCACCTTAAAGCTAAATATTCATATACTATTCAGAATGCTTATGGTAAATATGTTCACAGGAACTGACATTACCATACTTATATGTTTTTCTCACACCGGTAGATCTCTGTTTTTGTTTGTTTGTTTGTTTGTTTGTTTTTTTTTTTTTTTCGTAGCTTTATTAAATATTTCTAGTCAAATATCTTCATTTAATTTCTGTAATAAAATGTCTTCATCAAATTTAACTTGTCAACGACCTTCATATAATTTATGTAATCAACAGACACTGCGTAGGATCTGCAATATTTAGTAGAGGCGCTTGTTGTACACACTGAACAACTAGGGTTAGAATTAAATTATAAAATGACACGGATTATGATCGTCACTAGGAAGAATGAAATACCACGATGTAATATACATGAAAATGGGAATATTCTGAAACAAGTGAATAGATACAAGAATCTCGGAACAGTCATAACAGCTGCTGGGAGATACCTTGAAGAGGTTAGAATAAGAATCGTCATGGCGAAGATGAAAAACATAAGGACCAATAAAAAGTTGTCAATTGCTACGAGAAAAAAAGTGTTGCGGTACTACATAGAACCTGCACTTTTGTATGAATGTTAAGACACTGAGCAGTACCGCTGAATCTGCTGGCTGTGGAACTGACGTTTCTGAGAAGAATGCAAAGCGACACATCGTGATACGCTTCTCTGGCGCCTATGTTCGCTTTGTTATGTAACTTAACTTGTAATAATGTAATTGTCTTTATTAACATACTGTGTATTTAGTATATTTCTATATTGTGCATATGCCTGTTGCTTCTTTCTGTATACATTATGGTAGTATATGTCTATAGTGTGAGATGCTTTTTTATTTCTAACACAGTAATACATAAGAGTAGAGACATGAAGTTTGAAACGGGGGAAAACATAAACCACGACAGGTCTCAACATATCACTAATAACCGCTATAGGAAAACTGGCACTATGGGCATTACAGAGTAAATTGCAGGTAACCTCTCCCGCCTCGGTCGATTCAAGCGAGCTCTCCTTTGTTAACATATAATAGTGATATAATTAATAGCACCAACTGCCGCCAGCACAACTAATTCACAATACACATTATTTCTTTTACTATACACCTGTGGACAATATTGATATTTTTATCACAGCTGTTGTAAACCAACCTTAACAAAGATACGAAACACGTGACACCAATGTTACTTTAACAGATTCACCACATAGCGGGATTCGCTTCTCTGGCTCCTATGTTGGGTATTGTTATCAACCAGCCGCGTTATTCGAGCCGTCAATGACGCCATCTAGCTCCGTTACATACTCGACCACTGCCACACTACGCCACCACATTGTAGGTTTCGAACCTGTCAAGCGCTATGGCAGCAACTAGACACCGTTGAGATACATTTACGGCTTAGTATACACGTAAAAAGAGCCGCCTAGGGTGGACATCCTTATCGAACCGCGGCGTGAATCGACTCTCAAACGATACCTACGGCACCACCTAGCCCCGTTACACACTCGACCACTGCCACACTACCCCACCACACAGTAGGATCGACCCTGCCGCATGGTAGGGGACCCACTAGACACCCCAGTTACACATTGGTGATATCCCACTATGACCAACTACGCACCCCCGTCTTTCACCACTTACCAACCCACCCTACACATCGTTCTTTTGCGCCTATTATTTTATTCCGACACCGCCCTTGATTAAAAACAGATGGCACCAGCGACCTCCCTCGACCCCGACACTAATATACACCTGCCGGCAATATCGACTTTTTGCTCACAGATGTTATATGATAAAAAGCATGCTGGTTGCCGGGTTTGTTATACCGTCTATACAAACGGGAAGATAATTAATGCATTACACCGGCTGACATATTCTGAATCAATTAGCAAACATGGCGCCATAGTTATCGCGCTCATCTTCACTTAACCTGCCCACCTAGTTCAATTGATCTTGTTAACCCCGATGCTCTGATTAAAAACCACACCTGACACTTAAAAAACGAGGCAGGAGCTGGAAGGCATGAGGCAGGCCACAACCCACCCACCACGAGACATGAGGCATAGACGAGACATGAGACGAGAATGAGACATGGCTCATACCGCATGTCTCAATATGAGGTATTTTATGCCTCATTACGAGGCCTAGAGACCCCCTACTACTACTTCTACTTCTTCGTTCCTCTGACAAGGGTGGTGCCTCACATATGGCTATGCACCTCATAAGTCGGTGTAGCGTGCATTTGCTTAAAGTTTGTTTCCTCAAGACAGATTCGACCCACAGTAACGTGCTCTATATACCCGTGGATAGGGTCGTCTTACAATTTTCGCCACGGCAGAATTGTCTATGAAGGACAGTGGGCGTGGAAGGTAACTGGTCGACTCACATCATTATGTCATGTTCAAACTGCAGTTTCTGCCATGCGATCTGCGATGCGATTCTTCTTCTTCTTCTTCTTCTTCTTCTTCTTCTTCTTCTTCTTCTTCTTCTTCTTCTTCTTCTTCTTCTTCTTCTTCTTCTTCTTCTTCTTCTTCTTCTTCTTCTTCTTCTTCCTCTTCTTCTTCACTTCATTCCTCCTACTCCTCCTCCTCCTCCTCCTTCTTCTTCTTCTTCTTCTTCTTCTTCTTCTTCTTCTTCTTCTTCTTCTTCTTCTTCTTCTTCTTCTTCTTCTTCTTCTTCTTCTTCTTCTTCTTCTTCTTCTTCTCCCCCTCCTCTATTGAAGTAGAGTCCTTTAACCAACTCATCTCAATCTATCCCCTAACTTTTGCTATATCCAGCACCTGCCTGTATGTCTTCCCATATTAAACCCCTGTCTCTAATTCTCTTTTGCGAGTGTTTCAGATCACCCTCTAATCAGATTGACCTGCGGGCTGCAGACAAGGGGCTTTCTAATTGAACTATTATAGGGTGTTTTCAATATATATCCTATCTAGCACTAACGTTTGTTCCTTGGCCCTTGATTCACTGGCACGTGTCTAGTTCTCTCCCTAGGCTCTTGATTCACTGGCACGTGTCTAGTTCTCTCTCTAGGCTCTTGATTCACTGGCACGTGTCTAGTTCTCTCTCTGGGCTCTTGGTTCACTGGCACGTGTCTAGTTCTCTCCCTAGGCTCTTGATTCACTGACACGTGTCTATTTCTCCCTCTCTAGGCTCTTGATTCACTAACACGTGTCTATTTCTCCCTCTCTAGGCTCTTGATTCACTGCCACGTGTCTATTTCTCCCTCTCTAGGCTCTTGATTCACTGGCACGTGTCTAGTTCTCCCTCTCTATGCTCTTGATTCACTGGCACGTGTCTAGTTCTCCCTCTCTAGGCTCTTGATTCATTGGCACGTGTCTAGTTCTCTCTCCTGGTTCTTGATTCACTGGCACGTGTCTATTTCTCCCTCTCTAGGCTCTTGATTCACTGACACGTGTCTATTTCTCCCTCTCTAGGCTCTTGATTCGCTAACACGTGTCTATTTCTCCCACTCTAGGCTCTTTATTCACTGGCACGTGTCTATTTCTCCCTCTCTAGGCTCTTGATTCACTGGCACGTGTCTAGTTCTCCCTCTCTATGCTCTCGATTCACTGGCACGTGTCTAGTTCTCCCTCTCTATGCTCTTGATTCACTGGCACGTGTCTAGTTCTCCCTCTCTAGGCTCTTGATTCACTGACACGTGTCTATTTCTCCTTCTCTTGGCTCTTGATTCACTGGCACGTGTCTAATTCTCCCTCTCTAGGCTCTTGATTCACTAGCACGTGTCTAGTTCGCTATCAAGACTCTTGAATAAGCAGCACGTGTCTAGTTCTCACCATAGACACTTGATTCACTGGCACGTGTCTAGTTCTCGCCATGGTCTCTAGATTCACTGGCACGTGTTTAGTTCTCTCTCCAGGCTCTTGATTCAGTTTCGAGTGCCTAGTAGTCTCTATAGGCTCTTGATTCACTTGCGAGTGTCTAATTCTTTCTCTAAACTCTTGATTCACTGGCACGTGTCTGTCTGTCTGTCTGTCTGTCTGTCTGTCTGTCTGTCTGTCTGTCTCTTTCTAGGCTCCAGATTCACTGGCACATGTCTAGTTCTCTCTCTCTCTCTCTCTCTCTCTCTCTCTCTCTCTCTCTCTCTCTCTCTCGGCTCTTGAGTCACTGGCACGTGTCTAGTTCACTCTCTCTAGGCTCTTGACACGTGTTTAGTTTTCTCTCTCTCTCTCTCTCTCTCTCTCTCTCTCTCTCTCTGCTCTTGATTCACTGGTACGTGTCTAGTTCACTCTCTCTAGGCTCTTGATTAACTGGCACGTGTCTAGTTCTCTCTCTCTCTCTCCCTCTCTCTCTCTCTCTCTCTCTCTCTCTCTCTCTAGGCTCTTGATTCACTGGCACGTGTCTAGTTCACTCTCTCTAGGCTCTTGATTCACTGGCACGTGTTTAGTTCTCTCTCTCTCTCTCTCTCTCTCTCTCTCTCTCTCTAGGCTCTTGATTCACTGGCTTGTGTCTAGTTCACTCTATCTAGGCTCTTGATTCACTGGCACTTGTCTAGTTCTCTCTCTCCGGGCTCTTGATTCACCGGCACTAATCCAGTTGTCTCTCTCTCTCTTTCTCTCTCTCTCTCTCTCTCTCTCTCTCTCTCTCTCTAGGCTCTTGATTCACTCGCACGTGTCTAGTTCTCTCTCTCTAAGCTTTTGATTCACTGACACGTGCCTAGTTCTCACCATAGGCTATGATTCACTGGCATGCGTATAGTTCTCTCCTTAAGCTTTTGATTCACGGGCACGTGTCTAGTTCTCACCATAGGCTAGTGATTCACTGGCACGTGTCTAGTTCTCTGACTACGCTAGTGATTCACTGGCACGTGTTTAGTTCTCTGACTACGCTAGTGATTCACTGGTATGTGTCTAGTTCTCTCCCTTGGCACTTGATTCACTGGTACATGTCTAGTTCTCTCCCTAGGCTAGTGATTCAATGACACGTGTCTAGTTCTCTCCCCAGGCTAGTTATTCACAGGAATGTGTCTAGTTCTCTCTCTAGGCTCTTGATTCATGCATCTAGTTCTCTCCCTAAGCACTTGATTCATGTGTCTAGTTCTCTCCCTAAGCTTTTGATTCATGTCTAGTTCTCGCTAAGCTCTTAATTCATGTGTCTAGGTCTCTCCCTAAGCACTTGATGCATGTGTTAAGTTCTCTCCATAAGCACCTGATTCATTGGAATGTGTCTTGTTCTCTCTCTAATCTATTCATTCACGTGTCTAGTTCTCTCTCTCTCTCTCTCTAAACTTTTGATTCACTGGGATGTATCTAGTTCTCTCCCTGCAAAACAGTTAATTGGTGTATGAGTTTTCTGCGCCCCCCCCCTTTCCCCCCAAAAAACAAACAAACAAACAAACAAACAAACAAACAAACCCGAAGGTGTTATTTTAACCCTTTCTGTTCCCAGAAGTAATTTTAACGCTGCCTGTAGCAGCAAGTTGTTATTTAACTCTTTCTGTCCCTAGAAGTTGCTATGTTAACACTTCTATGTCCCTGGAATTCATTTTAACTCTTGATCTCTTATTGCATTGATTTTTAAACTCTTTTCCTCCATGAAAATTATGTTAACTCATTCTCCCCTTAGTCGTTGCTATTTTAACCCTTTCTGTCCCAAGAAATGTCAAAACATGTTTTCAATGCTGCTGCTGGTTGCAGCATAACGGGCCTAACTTCAAACCACTGGTCGTCGTCGGTTTTCCATTACCTCTGCCTCGTTCAACCTGGAAAAGAAGTTATAAACAAGGCCCATCCCAGCCCCAGATTAATAAATCTGTTACGAAATCAGCCTCGTTTCGGATAACCACTAGTTGATGCTGGAGTCATTTATAGACCAATCCAAACCGACCCGGCCGGTCAACATGGCTGCCAAGGTATGTTTTAAAGAAGAAAATAAGGCGATAAAAACACGTCAAGTCGCTCTAATTCAGTATCGTAACCTAGTAAATATGACAACCCATGACTCGAAGCCCCTGCGGCAGTATCTGGCATGTGAATTATCTTACCTTCACTACTACAGCGGTTGTGATAATACCGCTATCACCACCTGTCTGTTCTACCTGTATTATTATCAATAACTGACATATGCTCATCTTCGCTGCACAATTCATCGGGCTGGTCACACGTAAATGCGATCCAACATACCCCCAGGAGACTCAATGCAATTTTATCTAATACCTGATGTGTCTTCCCGGCGTTTTCCACAAGTCGATAACTTTGTCGGCAACTTGGAATGTTGCATGGTTGTTTGCCATACATTGTACATTGAGTTCAGTATTGGTTTTTTGTAACTTCTTTGTTTTCCAGTGAGTGTTGTGTGTCAGGGCGCCTGCATTGTTGGATTCTGTGGGTTACATCTCGTCGGGTGAATTGACGATTATCGGGGATGGACAGAACGGACTCGTGCGTTCACTGAATCCGTTAAAGCTTCATCTCCCATGCTAATGCTTCTCTTTCTTGTTGTTGTTATTGTTGTTGTTATTGTTGTTGTTGTTGTTGTTGTTGTTGTTGTTGTTGTTGTTGTTGTTGTTGTTGTTGTTCTTCTTCTTCTTCTTCTTCTTCTTCTTCTTCTTCTTCTTCTTCTTCTTCTTCTTCTTCTTCTTCTTCTTCTTCTTCTTCTTCTTCTTCTTCTTCTTCTTCTTTCTCCTCTTCTCCTCTTCCACCTCCTCTTTCTTCTCCTCCTGCTACTCTCCTTCTACTTATTGTTCTTCGTTGTATGTCACACACACATATACACGTGTGTGTATGCGTGTGTGCGCGTGTGTGTGTGCATGTGTGTGCGCATGTGCATGTGTGCGCGTTTGTGTGCGTATGAATTGTTTACACCTAGCTATTATATTTCAACATCTTTGAATGGTTGATCTTGTTCTCTTTCTTCCATGTCAGACCCTCACAGAGGGGATAGGCCCTGAACCAACTCACACAAAGCCCCCCTTACCCTTAGCTACCTCTTCCAGCAGCCTCAATGCCCTCCCCAAGTTATTCGTCTCTGTTGGTACAAATATTAGGGTAGTGCCATATATCCAAACGTCTCAAGACGCAAAATATGGTCTCTTCCTAGTACTTTACATATCTCTTGTGCTCTGTGAGGTTCAGAGAAAGGATTTTCTACCTCTACTTCTGATAGCTCTTCTCAAAGTGTGTCCTGTCCAGCGGCAGTCTTTCCTTCGCATCTACTAGGTCCGCAGGAATTTGTTTCTCCATCTACATAAGCTCCGCACCAGTGATTTTGTTACACCATGTTGTCCTTACTTTACTCCGACTGCCAGACAGCTTTTAGAGTACTGCCAGAGTACTGTTAGATAATTGTCTGAGTATTGTCAGAGTACTGTCAGAGAATTGTCAGAGTACTGTCAGAGAATTGTCAGAATACTGTCAGAAAACTGTCATAGAACTGTCAGAGTACACTTGAGTACCGTCATAAGTTAATAAAGCAAAGGTAGTCCCACAGCCAGTACTGCCTCCGGTGTGTGAAGTGTTGCGCCTTGTCATATTCCAGGTCGAAGTCTGGGTGGTCAGCTAGTCGATCCCCTGCCTCGCGCTCTGAAAGGCTTGGGTTCATTGTCGTTTCCGTCATTCTATTCACGAGTGCAGTGTTTTCCCCTCAGGTTCCGAGGGGGGCGGGGGCGGGGGGGGGGGGCACCTGACGTTACGGAGGGGTGCTCTGTGCGACGCTTTCGGTCGGCCGCTCTGTGGTAGAGACCGAGCCCTATAGGATCATATCCGGTGCAATGAAGTTGATCATCTGGCTTGTAGGCCGCGTCAAAATGAGATAGGATGGTCAGTTTCCATCCTCGCCGCCTTTCTCGAGTAGACAATTCACAGAAAAGTACCAGGCACCCACGATGTGAGGCTTGGTCGCCCTAGAACTTTACTGATTGGCAAGTTCTAGTAAAGTTCTAGTAAAGTTCTAGTAACGGTTTAGTGAAGTTCTTCTTCTTCTTCTTCTTCTTCTTCTTCTTCTTCTTCTTCTTCTTCTTCTTCTTCTTCTTCTTCTTCTTCTTCTTCTTCTTCTTCCGGAGTTTTTTTTTCTTTTTCGGACGTGATTGCGTTGTGCCTGTTTACAGCAGAGCTGCGTTCTTGCCCCGTTAGGCCGACACATCCGACTTCTGCGGGCATTTTTTGACCGGGTTAACCTTCCCGGGCAGTGAAATTCTAATAAAGGTTTAGTAAAGTTCTAGAAAAGTTCTGGTAAAGTGGTAGTAAAGTTCTGGTAAAGCTCTAGTAAAATTTTAGTATAGTTCTTGTAAATTTCGCGTAAAGTTCTAAACGATTTAGTGAAGTTCCAATAAAGTTCTAGTAAAGTTCTAGTAGAGATCCAGTCAACTTCTGGTAAAGTTTCAGTAACGTTCTAGTAAAGTTCTAGTAAAGTTTCAGTAAAGTTCTGGTAAAGTTCTGGTAAAGTTCTATATAAAGTGCTTTCTCCGCTGGGGATTAAACGCAGACAAATGTCTTAGCAAGGGGCAGAAGCACACTGAAACTGGATGTAATGAAAGGGAATCCCAGTCTACAAGGGACAAGAACAAACAGGAGACAAGCCACTGAACACACAGTTACTTCTACAGGCGTGACACCTGGAGGCCCTCGGGGATTGCTTCATGAGACCTGGGCCAACCTGCACTTGGGGAAGTAGGTCAAGTTTTCCCGTGACCTCTACATGTCTGCATCTTCTCTTCTTTCTTATAATATTAAAAATTATTTCTCTCTCTCTCTCTCTCTCTCTCTCTCTCTCTCTCTCTCTCTCCTCTCTCTCTCTCTCTCTCTCTCTCTCTCTCTCTCTCTCTCTCAACCACATCACGCACGCAACACTGGCTCATTTTCTCTGCTTCTCACTCATTTTCGTTCTCTGTGTGTCTTTCTTTGTCCTTATCCATCACCAAATCTCACCTTCTGTCTCTTTCAATCACTTTCTCTCAGCCTCTTTTGTTCACTCTATCTATCTGTCTTATTACTCAATCTGTTTCTCTTGTGCATTTTGTCTCTCTCCACCTCTCTCTCTTTCTCTCTCATTAACAGTCTCTGTCAGTCTTGTTGTCTCTTTCACTCAGTATCTCTCTCTCCCTCTCTCTGATCCTCGCATATTCCATGTCACCGTATCTCTCACCCCTTCCCGGTCTGCCTTTATCTCTTTCAGTTTCTCTGTCTCTCTGTGTCTTCCTCTGTCTGCCTGTCTGTCTCTGCCTGTTTCTCTCTCCCTATGTCTCTGCCTGTCTCTCTGGGCGCGCGCGCGTGTGTGTGTCTGTGTGTGTGTCTCTCTCTCTCTCTCTCTCTCTCTCTCCCCCTCTCTCTCTCTCTGAACGTGAGAAAAAGAATTCTTAAGAACTATATCGAGCCATTCCTGATGTACTGAGGTAAATCATGGACAATTAGCAGACAAGTGAGGAATTACGTGGAAGCTGCGGGGATGTGGTGCTACAGGAGAAAGATGAGAACACCGTGCACAGACAGACAGAAAGTGTCATGAGCATATCTGGACAGAAACTGCCTCTCAGAGAAGTAGTTACATCAGAAGTGGACAATACAATCTTTGGGCATAGCTGAAACACGTCATAACAACGGGAAAGTTTGAGGACAAATGAGGCAAGGTCTGTATGGCAGAATGGATCACAGGGCTCGTTCTTAAACTTCCTGTGTGCTGAAGGCGAGGTAGCTGGTTCAACCCCCTAGACCGGTCAGTTCGACGAAAATGTTGACCTATCGTCCTTGACTTGGGGACGTAAATTACAAGTACCTCTGAAGTCGGAGTGGGTTCACTTGATGGCGAGGGACACTGGTATTGGGAAAGCTAATCCACACTAGAAGTATTAGCACGCATATGGACTACGCTTGAGTTCAAAGGTGAGCGATGGAAACAAAAGGAGGGGTGGGAGAAAGATGAGAATCAAGAAAGAAGATACTAGACAGTTTGACATCTAGACATCATGGCACAGAACATCTGTATTAGACAGCATTGGCAGTACCCGAGACAGGAGGCTGTGGAAAGACATGACGACAATTCCGCACGACACAGACTATCAGTACCCAAGACAGAAAGCTGTAGAAAGACATGACGGCAACTCCTTACGACATAGACTATCAGTACCCGAGACAGAAGGCTGTAGAAAGACATGGCGGCAACTCCTTACGACATAGACTATCAGACATTTCATTGATCGCTGTGGTCTGTCGGTTAAGTCTGGGTGCATCGCGTCTGTTCCCATCATCATGAGATCTTCGTGTCTTCGATGATCGCTTGTGGTTGTCCAACGGTGAAGGTTGTGTGAATTCGTTGAGTGTTTGTACTTGTTGATTCAGCTGGATTAGCTCCACGCTTAGCCCTGTTTAACCAAACTATGACCGCAGAACACACATCGGTCGTTTCTGTTAAGGTCTGGAGCGATACACGATTAGGCCGCAGATTAGGCCATGAATGCCTAATAAAGAAAGGTCTGAAAGGCAAACAGCTTTGGCAAACAGCGCAGAGGGTGACCACAGAGCACATTTGTTGCTGAGACAGCAGAGACACGTTGGTTGGAGAGTTCTCTCTAAGTCAGGTGCTGTGGTGTTTGTAAGCTGAGCCCAGCAGGGAGTTGCTTTCTCTCCGAGTGAAGTTGATCAACCGACTTTTCTTCCGACCCAGTAGAAAGTACCACCTACACAGGGGGCTGTGTTACAACACTCTTCCCCTCTCTCCGGGTTCAGAAACCAGTAGGATGTGTGAGCCGGTGCTGCGACTTCACATCAGCGGAGAGGTATGTCAGCATGAAACCAGGTCACGACCCTGCAGATGTGGACTCTCTGGAATCAGGCCTAGGTTGGCAAGGTTCCTTCGCGAGATGGTCTGTCATTGTCTACAGACTCCAAGACAACCGTCTAAGGTAACGATCAGATGAGAACACAAATTGAGCTGAGTTGAGTTGTGATCAGTTGATCTGAGCTGAGCTGAATTACGTTGAGCTGAATTACGCTGAACTGAGTAGAGATGAGTTGATCTGAGTTGAGCTGAATTGAGTTGAGTTGTGATGAGTTGATTTGAGTTGAGTTGAGTTAAGTTGAGCCGAGTAGAGATGAGTTGACTTGAGTTGAGCTGAGTAGTGTTGCGTCAACAACCAACATCACAACACTCGGGATATCCCCATGCGTGCTACTTACTCATATGCAACAGCCAGCGAAGAGTCCCTATGTTAGTGATACCAGTAGCAGTCTAATTATGTGTCAGTCTGGCCTATCCTCGGAGTTTGTAGTTGAAAAAACTAGAAAGTGTTCGAAACACGGGTAACAAACATGAAAACATAAGGCGGCTTCAAATCAACGCCTAAAAAGTGTGATATAAATTACAATAACCATGTCATTGTCTTGTAACTTGCCAATATTGTTGTTAAGGATGTCAAGAGGGTTAAACATGTGACATCACAGTGCAGACGAAAACATAATGTGATGTCATAAGGACAGTTTACAAATGGCCGCCTCACTTTTGACATATACCAAAGAGGACCAGCGTTCTGTTATCCGTTTTTGAGCAGTGAAGGGGTGAAACATAAAGAAATGCATCGGCGAATGAAGGTCCAGTATGGTGATGCATGCCTGTCAGTCCAGCAAGTGTATGAGTGAAGTAAGAAGTTTCACAACGGCGTGACTTCTCTGACAGACTGTTGACGGCCGGGTCAGGCACACCAAGTAGTGGCACCAGAGTCGATATTTCTATAGGAATTCAAGCTCTTTGTAGGCGTTGAAAGACTTGCATTGAATGCAGTGGTGGTGACTGCATCGAAAAATGGTACATTTGTTCTTTACTTTTTCAGAATATAATTACACCCCCCCCCCCCCTCATTTGATGCCTATGTTAGATCTGGTCGACCTCAGAACCTGGGTCAATTTAAAAAAAAAAACAACAATCCGCCTCGATGGAGATTCGAACCCCTGACCAAAGGACCGACAGGCAAGCGTCTAGCCGCTACATTACCATACATGCCCAAGGAAGACACTCCTGCCTATACCTCCTACCTTGCCGTGTAGGACAGAGGGGGTTTTGAGCCTATGGAATTAAGGCCGCCTGGCTTGGGCAGTTGCCGCGACCCGCGCGGGTTAAAACTAGACAACATGTAGCGTTATTTGAAAATATTCAACAAACGTGCTTGTCTTACGTTAGACAGATAAACACTCATCTATCACAATCTCTGTAAACATCTCTTTGCCATAAACATTAGCCCATACACACTCTATTCACATCTTTATGCTAATTCTCTTTCCCGCTGTTCGCAATTAAGTAAATCAAGCGCTATCTAAACCACCCATTCCCCCACCACACACCAGCTCTTCAACTGCACGCATATTCCTGCTCTCAGCGGCTAGCCTAATGATTCCTCCGGCATTGCCAAAAAAACCTGTGCTCAAAGCTACATCCCAGGCACCACTTCAGGCTGGTGTTGGACCTGTCAGTCTTCGCCCCCTCCCGCCTGCTGTCTGAGGCTGTTTCTTGATAGTTCTGAATGAGTCCACGGTTGTGATGTATTCCCATGTTACAGCTTGTGTGCTCCTTTGGTGCGATTGTTTGTCAAATCCTAGCTGCTGGTTGTTACCTGAGCCCGTGAAATGAGCTGACTTCTCGCATTTGTTCAGTGGTTCTCACGTTTGGTGTCAGCATGCGAAGTTCCTAGGTATTGATAATGATAGGCGGTCATAGTGAGAAAGGGACAGAAATAGCGATCAGAGGTAACATTAGACGAGGGGGCTTCAAAAGACATCCTTAAATGTGAGCGAGCGTGCGTGCGTGCGTGCGTGCGTGCGTGCGTGTGTGTGAATATATTCTGAAAAAGTAAAGAAGAAATGTATCATTTTTCGATATAGTCACCACTGCGTTCAATGCAAGTCCTGTAGCGCTGATATAGTGCTTGGATTCCTGTTGACAAAATATTCTCTGGGGTCACTACTCGATGTGCCTGACCCGGATGTGAACAATTTGTCACAGACGTCACGCCGTTTTGAAACTTCCTACACCACTCATACACTTGCTGGACTGACAGGCATACATCACCTTACTGGACCTTCATTTGCGATGAATTTCTATAGGCTTCACCCATTCACAGATCAAAAAACGGATAACGGAACGCTGCACCTCTTTCGTACATGTGAAAAGTGGGGTAGCCATCTTTAAACTGTCCTTATGACATCACAATGTTTGTCTGCACCGTGATGTCACGTGCTGAACACTCATACATCCTTAACAACAATATTGACAGGTTACAATACAATGGCATGAGCATTGTAATTTCTATCACACTTTTAAGGTTTTCATTAGAATCCCTCTCTCTCTCTCTCTCTCTCTCTCTCTCTCTCTCTCTCTCTCTCTCTCTCTCTCTCTCTCTCTTGTAAAACATTCAATACAATGTATTCCTTTAGTGAATGTAAGCACAGAAGTCACAAATAATTTGTTTCGCGATTTATTGCCTGGCATATTTCGCTGCATCTGGTCGGGTGCAAACTACACAGTTCACTCGAATGGTCTCACTAAAAGCTTTGGGAATTCATCCCGACACTTGGCAGATTGCAAGGGGGCAGTCACTACTGAAGCAAACAGGACTGCACAAGCTGTGAAAAAAGGCTGGACAGAAGAAAAAAAAAACCAATGCAGGAGATCCTCCTCCTGGAACGTCAAGCATTCTTTGCCCACATTGTCAAAGAACATTTCGAGCCAAAATAGGCCTTACCAGCCATCTTAGAACTCACGGCTCCATACCTTCAACCCCACTGGATGAAATGAATGGTCATCATCATTCTTGATGGACAAATACCATACTACATAGTTATACGTCAAATAAAGTGAATAAATTAATAATGCTTTTGATAAAACAATTAACTTCAGGGGACGCCATGGCTGAGAGATTACAGTCTCCGGCTCAGAAGGTATTAGGTTCGATTCCAGCAGAAGGCTGGATTGTTCCCAAGAACCTTTGGTATCTAAAGATATAACCCGCTCCCTGATGTCTTGAGTAGTGAGATATGATACCCAACAAAAATCGGATAAGGGCGAAGAACAGGGGGTCATGTGTCAAAGTTCTGCACATTAAAAACTCCATTGCATGTGGACATAACAAAGAGTAGGCTTTAAGGCCGTTGCCCTAGAATATTGTTAGGTAAGAAAAAAAAACGAAAAAAAAACAAACTATTCACGGGTAGATAAAGCACATGACCTTTGATGGAATCTGTCTAGAGAAAACCCGACACAACTGCATGCCGGGCCCGACACAACAGACCTGTGAGGTGCATAACCTGGTGTGACGCACTGTCTTTGAAAGAGGAACAAAAAAGAGAAAGATTCGCAAGAGGAAGAATGTTACCTCCCATTTCTAAAAGCGCTTCAGCTGATATTTCCGGTGCCCTGTCGGCGTGGTAAGGGGTTCATTCTCTGCACCGGTCCGTGCCCTGTCGGCGTGGTAAGGGGTTCATTCTATGCACCGGTCCGTGCCCTGTCGGCGTGGTAGGGGGTTCATTCTCTGCACCGGTCCGTGCCCTGTCGGCATGGTAAGGGGTTCATTCTCTGCACCGGTCCGTGCCCTGTCGGCGTGGTAGGGGGTTCATTCTCTGCACCGGTAAGTTGGACTTAAACGTTGACCTCTCGTTCAGAAAGCGATAGCAAACTACTGACAGTAAAATTGCTTAGTAAATTGACCCTGTTGTTGGGGTTGATAGCAACGTACTGCAAAGAATATGCAACATGTTATTTCTGTTTTAGCAGGTCTTGTAATATGGTTGTCTACTTACGAAATACCAGAACAACTAAAAGAGGTAGAAACAATGCAGTTTCAGAACCGCTGAATTATAAATTCCACATATTAAAATGTTCTTGTATTCTGTCTTCCGATCTTGTATCTTACACTGCCTCCTTCACACATTCCTAACTGGTAAGCAACAGCCGTAGGATTTCGTTTATATCACCGGGCAAATAGCCAGGAACACTCAAACTGGCGGAGTTACGGAGCCGTAACTGTTGTCTGGATTTTCCCGCTGTCTATTAGCAAGTTCGCCGTAACGATAGTTCTATTAGTTATATTCGAGGAATGCCACTTTCACAGTCACACGAATGTCTGAAGTAAATACAGCAAGTAAAGACCACTTTCCACACCTTGAGATATAACGGGTATATGGTTCTAGCCCCGTATTTATAGACACATCAGCACTGGGTGTGTGATGTATTTAGGAACACGCCCGTCGCCTTTATTTGCAAGAACATTTTCCGGTACTCATCTGAGGCTGGGCGGATATGTGAGACCATGATCGCTCGCCTTGAACTCAAGCGTAGTCCATACACGAACTACTATATGGTGTATTTTTAATGACTGTGCAGTGTTTGAAAATTGTGTTGGTCCAAGTTTTTTACTCACCCTCTGTAAAGTTCATGCAACATAATAGGTAAATACAAAACTTGGATCGGCAATATTTTCAAACACTGCACAGTCATTAAAAATACACCTCTACTTCTAGTGCACTGGACTGACTTTTGCGTGTGGATTAGCTTTCCCAATTACCAGTGTCCCTCGCCATCAGGCGAACCCACCTAGGACCTTGTTAATTTAAATAAAAAAATATCGCTGCATTGTTTCAGATTCGAAAACATGATCACCGGGCAAGCAAGCGTACTAGCCTCTGTGCTACCGTTACCGAGATACACATTATAAATGTGCTTCCTGGTATAAAAACGAAACAAAACGACATTTTAATGCGACATTTAAGTTGACATTTAACATATGGATGTCTTGTTGAGGATATCCGGCTTCCTGCACTTCTTGTAGAATATGAAGTTAGTATGCTTGCTTGCTTGCTTGCTTGTGTTCGTTCGCTTGAGCTCCAACGCGAAGTCCTGTATGTCGGATGAAGGCATCCTGTTGTCCAACATCAGTGTGATGTCATACAGGACCTGAGGTTTGCGTGAGTATCCGTTGTCCCATGTCTGGCTTATTGGTGTGCAGAGTGGTGGTTCCTCGCCGTACAGGCAGACACTCTCCGACTTCGGAGGAATCGGCGATCCTACTGACCTTAGCCAGGACCCCGAAGGGACCTGTTGCCCAGGACGCTCGGCGAGGACGCGTCAATAGGTCTTGGCCAGTATATAACTCAGCCCTGGTGCCTTGAAAACACCTCTGCGTCCCTGAAGTTAGTATAAAATGCAAGAAATGGGATTTGTGGTTGGAAAGACATGGGCGTCCCTGCCTTGAGAATACACAGATGCATCCATTGCAGGGGAACTACAGGACCACTGAGGCAGCATATTGTCAGATTAACAAGTACAGATTGGCGCTTGTAGAAGTTGAGGAAAGAATCCGAGATTACAGGACATGCTAGACAACAAAATATATATCTGCCATATCGAGGTTCGAACCTCTCTCCCCCATATCACAAAAGCGTCTCGCTGCAAGAACAAGTGTACTTATCAGGAAGGTGTCACCATTAGCCTGTCTGTCATCTGCTTTACTTTCCACAACTATGGACTAAGGACAGTATCTTGGGAATATAAAGATTCTTCTCGACAGGACATGAAGATGTGAAATAAGGTATCATCATCATGGTGTACTATGTCGATAAGCGTGGGCGGTCTCGCCATCTCACACGATCACCAGAGTCGTGGATCAGCTCTGTGGTCTTGTCTCGACCAGGTCATGTGGCAAAGCCATCCAGGTATTTACTTCTCTGCCTTCCCTACTTCTTTCCCCTCAATCTTGTCAGTTGTCACCATATTCTCTAATATATTTCTTCTCATAAGTGTCCAAAAAACCTTGACTGTCTACGCCTAATATCTCTAATCAGTTTATGGTTTTCATTTCTTTCTTATAGGACTTGCTAACTGCTTGAAATAAAATATACTTCATTCAAAATTCTAGACATGAACAAGGTTACCTATAAGCAAAAAGATAAAGAGTCGTTTT
The DNA here is from genome assembly GCA_963921405.1 of Cepaea hortensis. NCBI lineage: Eukaryota > Metazoa > Mollusca > Gastropoda > Stylommatophora > Helicidae > Cepaea > Cepaea hortensis. The sequence continues at coordinate 14,502,559 of OY992880.1, read as the reverse complement.
TTAAACAGATTCAACGCTAAACAAGAAGTAAGTTTGGATCAAACAAAACCGGATTATAGAAACTGGAAAGCCGGGGTATGTCGTAGTTATGGCTTAAAATAGATTAATATGGTAGCAGACATGTTGTATTATAGCGCAAAGACAACATTTCCACAATATATAAGCTTGTTGCAGATATGGCACGTTGCTTAAAACTAGTAATCATCCAATGGTACTTAATCAGTTGAACCCAATGGATTGTATTGAGTATATGGTGCCAACTCCAGATTTGAACAGACAAGCAAGCACCCAAGTGCTGATGTCGTTAACATCACGCCGACAGTGAGCTACTTCTCAAGATATTTTGTGGTACAAACTTTAGTTGGGTTCGATTTGGGTTGAGGGGGGGGGGGAGATGGAGTATGGCGTCACAACGGGAAGACCAAGAGAGGAGATGCCGTACAGTTTGACATCAAGTCATGGAGGAATGTCGGTATCAGAAATGACCGACAGCACACTAGACAGAGGGCTGCAGACAGACATGATCGTCAACTCCACACGGCATGGACTATAAGAAGAAGATCATATTACTTAGTCACCAAAGCTTGTGGTCCCAAAGTTCACCCGGATGGTGTGACATGGTATGCGAACTCAATTTAGAGTGGCTACAGCAGTTTAGACTCCTCTATTTAGAGTGGCTACAATAGTTTAGACTCCTCTATTTAGAGTGGCTACAATAGTTTAGACTCTACAATTACAGATTCAGTAAAATGTATAGCTCGTATTCCATTTCAACATTTCCTAAAAATGACTGCTTGTAATTAGTGTGTTAATATGTGATGGCATCTTACGTTATAAGTCAATCTCAGCGCGGGAGAAGGGGGACGCCATGGCTGAGAGGTTGCGGTCCGCCTCAGGCGGTACCGCCTTCCATCCTTGCATAGCGCTGGGACATGTTTCCAAGATCCGTTGGTATCTAATGATATCACACGCCCCCTGATCTCTTGGGTAGTGATCGATGACCTCACCTTCTTGGATATCGAGGAAAAAACAAGAGCTCCCCATGCACGTAACAAAATCACCTAGCAGTTGAACATTGCAAAGAGTAGGCCATAAAATCACTGCCCTGGCAAATTAAACCTACCCACGGGGAGAAGGAGTCTGATACCTTGGATGGAGTCCTCTAGCAAACCTGGCACAAACCGAACACATTGACCGCAGAGGTGCATGGTGTTTGTCCATCAAGAATGATGATGATCATTCATTTCATCCAGTGGGGTTGAAAGTTTGGAGCCGTGAGTTCTAAGATGGCTGGAAAGGCCTATGTTGGCTCCGAATGTTCTTTGACAATGTGGGCAAAGAATGCTTGAAGTTCCAGGAGGAGGATCTCCTGCAGTGGTTATTTTGTTCAGTTTTATTTTCACAGCTCTTGCAGTGCTGCTTGCTTCACAAGTGGCCTGCACCCGTGTGTAATGATGTACGCCACGAATTTTGGTCTTTGGTCTTTCACGTGTCCCGATGAACTCCAAAAGTTTTTATTGTGATCTTCAGAGTGTCTTTAAAGCGTTTCTTGTGGCCACATTCGGAGCGTTTACCATAACGCAACTAGCATTTAAAAAAAATCGTGTAGGGAGCCTATGATCTGGCATGCTAATCAGGAGACCAGTCCAGCGAATGAGGTACACAACTAGATGTGACGCAAACCCCTCGACAGAGGCACAAAGAAGAGAAGGAAGAAATCTACCTAACTCAATGAGCTTAGATTCACTTTTATCAATGACCCAAGATGGAATCGCCAAACACAATCTGTTGAAGAGGCGGTTGTTGAGCGCTTACAATTAGGCCCACGCGGAGACACACGCGACATCAGCGCCGCCTGCCACCCCCAGGCGGCTGACTAGTTGGCCACATTATACCACCCCTAGGAAATTGCCTCAATCTGGAACAAGGCAAATTGGCAACACAAGTGGGGTTGTCTACTTTGTCCTAATATAGATATTATGTGGTGGCTAGTAGGCTTGGATACTTGCCCGGTGGTCATGTGTTCCAATCCACGAGGAGGCAGAGAGTTTAAGACTAACAAGGACTCTCATGCTGACCCAGACTGACCCAGTCCAACAAGGGTGAGAGGAAATGTTCCGGGAAGCAAATGCCACCCTTGTGATATTGACCATATGGCTTATGTGGTTTGTTGATTGATAGAAACACGGGGCTAGCACCTTATACCCAATACTGACAAGGATCCCTTTCTTTACTGACACCCAGGTATTAATTACAAAGCGAAGTAAACAAATTCATCATACTCACTGGTGCATGCGCAAAACAGAAGGAATAACATGGATGACAAAATCACCGATGCGGAGCTCATGGACAGAAATAAACAAACACCAAAGAACCAAGAGTTGGAGGAAAGTCGCTGACACATGATAGGCCATATAATAAGAAAATCCTAGAACAATATAACTAGACAAGCCTCATTCTGGAACCCACTAGCAAAGAAACAGAGGCAGATCTAAAACCGCACGCAGAAGGGAAGTAGATACAGACATGAATAATATGAGAAGCTCATGAACAGAATTGCTTGGGCTAGCTAAGGATAGGAGGACATAGAGTGAGTTGATTGATGGCCTATCAACTGGGAGATGGGAGATAGAGGGCAAAAGAAAAAGAAGCAGGTACTCAATTAAATTATAAGTGTACTGAGGTTACACTCTAGATTACTCTTGGAGACACACTCCGGAGGACAAGTGACAACCTCCAACAAACCATCCTGCTTATGACCTATGCTGAAATAGACGCATAGCATACTTTGATTGCGGAAGAACTACTACTACTACTACTACTACTACTACTACTACTACTACTACTACTACTACTACTACTACTACTACTACTACTACTACTACTACTACTGCTACTACTGCTACTGCTGCTGCTACTACTACTACTACTACTACTACTACTACTACTACTACTACTACTACTACTACTACTACTACTACTACTACTACTACTACTACTACTACTACTACTACTACTACTTTTTTTCTGCGTTTCCATCCTGTTTCAGGATATTGCGGTCAACACCAGCATCTTTCAGCTGTATGTTGATTCCTAGGCTAGATTACGCTCATCAGCACGCCACGACTTTCCGAGCGACAGGCCCCATGCTCTCATAAGTCACTGGCGCGACTCGAACCACTTCTAATTCTCGTGCGCTCACGTCAACCACGAGAGTATTCGGGGTTAACGGAGAAAGCTGCTAACTCCTCGGCCAGGAAGCCGGCACTACTACTACTACTACTACTACTACTACTACTACTACTACTACTACTACTACTACTACTACTACTACTACTACTACTACTACAACAACTACTACTACTACTACTACTACTACCACTACTACTGTTGCTGCTGTTACCAGTATAGGTGTGAAGTAGATGGGAAATATAACAATAATCAATGACCGAAGTTGGTAGAAGTGTCAAAAATAGAGACAGAAAAACTGTCGTCGCCATTTTTATCATCATACATTTATAATCAACATGTAATGAACATGTCGTTTCTGGTTCCTAATTTAACCAGCACACCAGGAAGTTTCCAAATTGTGCCCATGAAGAACTGTCATACCCCCATCTGAGGCACACTGCAAACACTTAACCCATAAGTGGAACTTGTCAAGCATTGGGCGGCTAATGAGGTCACCCTAAGGCTTTGTGTGTAGCACGTTTGTCTAGCAGACAAGCACACATCTTTTGATGTGGAGTGTGAACTCGTGGAAGTACACAGCGTGTCTTGTGCGCGCGTGTGTGTGTTCGTCTGGTGTCTATGCACGTGATAATGCCTTGGGTTTTGTGGATCGCCAGGTGTTTCTTGTCTTTGTCTGGCTTCCCTGTCTGCGGCCAAGGCTGGCCACAGCGTCGACAGTGCTGCTAAATTAATGGAGGTTTTAGTATCCCTATAGAAATAATTACTTTATCTTTCACTCTTTCTTCTTTCATTCATTTACTTGTTTTATTTCTTACCTGAAGTGTCACCATCACCAACCAATCAAATCAAAATCGTCATCATTATCATCATCATCATCTAGCAATATTATTTATTAGTTGTTGCGTATCCCTTACGGGACGTTGCAGTCAACACCAGCATATTACATCTGCTGTTGATGTACTAGGCAAGTGTTACGTTCAGTAGTTTGCCATTGCGTTCTGACCGACCGGCGCCCATACCAGCACGTTATAACACAACGCGGCACGGTCTGCTGCACAAATCGGTCGCAGCTGAGCTTCGAACGCCTGGTACCCGACTCATGAACCGCGTTCGCAAGCATTTAGCCACCAAGCCGGATTCTAGCAATATACAGAAATATAAATTGAGGAGCCGTGTGAGGCCACTGAAACAGCTCATAAATAAATACATATGCATTGTTTAACGCGCATAGAAGTAAAAGAAATAAATAGAGTAGAAGAAAAAATAGCCAACTTAAATATTGTCTTTGTCAATTGCCATTTTACACAGGCATGAAGTATAATCAAGTTTGATGGTGCAACTTCAGAAGAGTTTGACATCAAGAGTCGAGTTAAGTAAGGTTGTTTACTATATAGCTCTCACCCTCTTTGGAATATACGTTTCACTTCTACTGAAATATGCCTTTCGTGATCAGGATGGTGGTATATACATTCACTCACACTCAGATGGCAGCCTCTACAACGCTCGGGGATTGAAGGCCAAGACCAAAATTAGGAGGGTACTAATCAGAGAGTTGCTTTTTGCAGATGATGCTGCAGTTACGACCCACTCTGAGGAAGAATTACAATGCCTACTATCAGCATTCTCCAATGCTTGTTCTGAATTTGGTTTAACTATTAGCAAAAAGAAAACACAGATTATGTCACAAGGTGCACATGGGGTACCATCAATTTTTATTGACGGCTCCGAACTGGAGATAGTAGACCATTTTACATATCTAGGATCAGTGGTAAATAGCAAATTATCCCTAGATCAGGAAATCAACATCCGGATTGGTAAGGCAGCAACAACAATGAACAGGTTAACAAAAAGAGTCTGAGAGAACAGGAAGCTTACTGCAAAAACAAAAGTCCTTGTCTATCAAGCCTGTGTCCTTAGTACTCTTCTTTATGGCAGTGAAAACCTGGACAACTTACTCACACCAAGAGAAACGTTTAAACAGCTTTCATATGCGGTGTCTGCGAAGAATTCTTGGTATTAAGTGGCAAGACAAAATCACAAATACTGAAGTATTGGAAAGATCAGGTTCGTAGACTTAGATGGATAGGACACGCCAGGAGGATGGATGATGGTAGAATACCAAAGGACATCTTTTTGGTTAATTACAGACGGGTAGGAGATCTCAGGGTCGGCCTCTACTACGATACAAAGATGTGTGTAAGCGGGACATGATTGATACAGGCATTGATAATGCACATTGAGAGCAAGTCACCGCTGAACGTGTTGCATGGAGGGCACATATCAGAAATGGAATAAAGACAAAGGAGAGAATGATTGCAGATACGTCACACACCGAGCGTTGAGACGTAAGATGGTGCATGATGGTGGAAATGACCGTGTGTTCACATGCATCCATTGTGGACGAACATTTACAGCGCGAATTGGCCTTATCAGTGACATTCGACACCGCCATTGGGTGTAGTTATTATGCCTTTTTGAAGCACAATGTACTAAACTACCGTCTGTCAAGACGGCAAGGTGTCAATGCAATGCAATTGCCATTTGATGATATACTTCCTAAGTACTTGAAAGTCGTCTTCGCGACAAAGTCGTTACGGACGCGGTTCGTGATTCCGCTTACTTGCGTTCGAAACACAACTGCGACCGATTTGGCAGCAGACCATATCGCGCTGGGTGTTAACGTGATGGCATGGGAGCCAGTCGTTCAGAAAGTATTAGCAAACTACTGAACGTAAACTTGCCAAGACATCAACAACAGCTGTGCTGATGTTGACAGCGATGTCATGTAAATAAGATATGCAACAACAAAAATGTACTTGAACCTCTTTATTTGTTTCAGGGTGCTTGGGGGCAGGGAGGGAATCTTCTTTGAGGTAAATCGTTGTTGTTTTATTCGTCTTTGGTTATGGTTATTACTTACTTCTGTTTATTGATGCTGATATTCAAGTTTTGTACCTTGAACACTTTATTTATACTATTTAGGCTACTCTCATCAGAACCAAGACATATCCTAACTTCTGTTTCCATCTTGCAGCGGAAAAGGGGTTTGCGAGCTCCAATGACGCCAAGACCTATTTCGACTGAAGCTTAACTACTGGTAGGATCTCCCGTGTCGGACAGGTCAAGGATATGAATCAGATGAAGTTATGCACAAAACGTGTGCTGCCTTGTAGGTACACTGGGACAATCATGGGCTAGGGAAAGTAAACCCGAAAAAATGCTTGTCGACGTCGGATGTACAGAACCACGGGCTTGACGATGCAGTGCAACAAAAGCATCGCCAAACAACACTAGACACACACACACACACACACACACACACACACACACACAGAGAGAGAGAGAGGAGAGAGAGAGAGAGAGAACACAATAAAGGCAGTAACAAGTACCACATCCCCAGAGAGCCCAACATAAAAACTCAAGTAAAGGACAACACAAAAATGCCTACAAATAATAAACTATAGAGTATAGAGGATGAAACTTGGGTACTGGAAAGAGAAAATGATTAGCCCACTATGCATAGAGTGCTTGGAAGAAAATAACTATAGAACACTACCTACTGTGGTGTGGAACATATACTCGTTTGAGAATCAAGAAGTGTATGGCGGTGCTTACATAGTAAGTCTAGACTTGCACTGGCACATGCGAGTCACCATGACAACAGACAGTCATTGCATGGTCACCAGAAAGATCTCAAGGGAATCCGAACAAAAAGCGGAAGGTCATGGACGACGCAGACAAAAGGTCATAATATTCAACTAAACACACAGTGGGCGGGAATAACTTGACACAGGCAGACACAAAAGCAGCATCATTCAAATTATCATTACACAGGGCAGGACGTGTATAGAGTGGTGGCGTAGGCTGGACAACGATACAAGTGGGAAGATAACATCAAGAGATGGATGAACAACAACCTGAAAGAATGTACAGTCAGGCGGAGAGACAGGCGGTGTTGGAGATCCATTGCAGCCGATCTTCATTGTGGAGACGGCACCTGATTGATTGATTGATTGATTGAGTAGGCTGGAAGAATTGCAAGTTCAACAACTGATAGATGGAAATGACACAATGATATACATCGACTGCTCTGTGTATCGCGGAGAGAAATCTGGTCGGAGATTCCCAGCTGGATTCAGAGAGAAAGTCGTTGGTGATAAAACCAAACATCCCGGTCTACAACTTAAAATTTAAAGCTGGAGATGCATGCACTCACTTCGTCTTTCAGATAGCTAGGACGTACTCGAGTCACCAGAGCAACATAGTTTATGGCTATCTGTATTTCACGTTTAAAGGCATGGCACGGGAGAACAGATGAAGAATTGAGAAACTTTCCTGCTGTTTACACCTTGATAATAATTACATCAACATTAAAGTTAATCTCACATGATAGTTATATTAACATAAAAGTGTAACCAACGTAATAGTTACATCAACATTAAAGTTAAACCTTTATAAATTCAAAACAATGTTTTCCCGTGATGAATTTGAATAACGAAGACACAAACAATAGATTGCACGATTTATTGCCTGGCATATTTCGCTGCATCTCGTCAGGTTTTCAAATCAAATTGTATTTACCAATTTACATGCAGATGTGAGGCCATCTACATAGGCAGAACTGAGCGACAGTTATATTGCAGGGTTTCGGAACACATTCCGAATTGGTTGGACAAGATACTACACACAGAAGATGGTAGCCTAGGCAGGCCGACACACCGGAAAAATCTGGCTTCTTCGGTCGGGAGACATGTGCTCGAGAGTGGCCACGTGGTTGAAAGAGACAGTGCCTTCCGTGTGTTGTTCAACACACAAAGTAGTCGATTGTTAAAGTTTGCTGAAGCTATATTAATCAACCTTTGTAAGCCGTCCTTGTGTAAGCAGAAAGACATGTTAGTCAGTTTAAAATTACAGTGGTAGACAATCGACATTAGTGTGCGAACATGTGTATATTTCAGCTTGAAGGATTTATCTAATTAATTCACGTAAGTTGTGTGATTTCTGCAGTATGTACCTGACGAGATGCAGCGAAATATGCCAGGCAATAAATCGTGCAATCTATTGGTTGTGTCTTCGTTATTCAAATTAAACCTTTATAATAGTTATATTAACATTACAGTTGATCAACATAATAGTTACACCAACATTAAAGTTTAGACAACATAATAGTTACATCAAAATTAAAGTTAAACCTTCATAATAGTTACATCAACATTAAAGTTTAACCAACATAATAGTTACATCAACATTAAAGTTAAACTCACATGATAGGTATATTAACATAAAAGTGTAACCAACTTAATAGTTACATCAACTTTAAAGTTAAACCTTCATAATAGTTATAGTAACATTACAGTTGATCAACATAATAGTTACACCAACAGTAAAGTTTAAACAACATAAAAGTTACATCAACATTTAAGTTTAACCAACATAATAGTTACATCAACATTAAAGTTAAACCGACATAATAGTTACATCAACATTAAAGTTAAACCGACATAATAGTTACATCAACATTAAAGTTAAACCGACATAAAAGTTACATTAACACTAAAGTGTTGATGTAACTAAACCATGTTATTGGAGCGATACTCTGCATAGTATTTCCTACATTTTACTTTTTGACGTTCGCTGGCCTTTAAACTCAAGCGTAGTCCATACAAGTGCTACTACTTCTAGTGCACGTGACTGATTTTTGCGAGTGGACTTTCCCTGTTACCAGTGTCCGTCGCGGTGAGGTGAACTCACCCAGGCTTGTAAAGTAATTCAAGAACTTGTAATTTATGTCCCCAAGTCAAGGACAATGGCTATGGCCACCGAATAATACAGTCACTGCCCAGAAGGAAAGCAATGGCAAACTACCTTCTGCAAAACTTGCCAAGAAACCATAGCAACCATGAAAGAAAACATAATAAGAAAGAGATCTGGTGGCGAGACCCCCAGGCCAGGCAGATCAGTTAACACTGGGGAAGAGTGTGACACAGGAACCAGTACTAGTAATCGTGATGACGGAGTTAATCCTGACTGTGTTACCAAGGAAATCCCCTGTGTCAGACTAAGAAATAGAGTGAGAATAGCAACGTGGAATGTGAGAAGTCTGTATGAGGGAAAGCTTAAAGTAGTGTGTGATGAGATTGAGAAGTTAAACATTCAAATTTTAGGAATTAGTGAACATCGCTGGAGCGGCAAGGGACATTTTACAACTGAAAATGGAAGTATTTTCATTTATTCTGGTATAGAAGTCGGAGGCCAGAGTGGAGTGGCATTTTGTTTAGATAAGACAACTGCAAAAGCTTTAATGGGATATATTCCAGTTAGTGATAGAATCCTCACTATTAGACTTAAAGGCCGTCCCAAAAACACAACTCTCATACAAATATATGCACCTACTTCAACAGCAGAGGAGGACGAAATTGAAGATTTTTACAACACACTACAAGACACATTAAATAAGATTGGTCATAATGATATAACAATAATAATGGGAGATTTTAATGCAAAAGTTGGTGCAGGAAGAGCTGAAAATGAGAGACATGTTTTAGGAAAATTCGGATTAGGAAATAGAAATGATGCAGGTGACAAATTAATTGAATTTTGCACAGAAAATGAGTTAACGATAGCCAACACGCTTTTTAAACAACATCCAAGAAGACTCTTCACATGGAAGTCTCCAGACAATATTACCAAAAATCAGATAGATTATATTTTAATACAAAGAAGATGGAGATCAAACATAACATCTGCAAAAACCCTACGTAGTGCAGACTGTGATACAGATCATCAGTTATTAGAAGCAGATCTGAAATTAAAACTCAAAAAGCTTATCCGAGGACCAAGGCCACTTCGTTTTGATCTCACAAAAATACCGGATGCATACACTGTAAAAGTTAGGAATCGCTCTGGGGTCTTGATGTCTGTACAAGAAGAAATGACACATGATGAACTGGCAGTACAAGCTAGAGATATCTTGATAACTGCAGCCAAAGATTTAATTCCGACCAAGAAAAAGCAACTTAAGCCAAGGATTACATCAAACACATTAGAATTAATAAAACAACGAAGGGAACTGAAACAGAAAGGAGGTGAATCCGATAACAGCAGGATGAAGTATAAATCTTTAACTCGAGAAATAAGAAAGAACATAAGAAAGGACAACAATCAATATATACAAGATTGCTGTACCAGAATAGAGCAATATCATAAGACTGGAAGAGATTATGAAATGTTCAAAGAAATGAAGTTATTGACAAGAAATGTTCAACCTCAATTGAATGTTATCTGTGACAAGATGGGAAATACCTTAACAGAATCTAGACAAATTCTAGAAAGATGGCGGGAGTACTGCAGTGGAATGTATGATATGAGTGACAGTGAGGATATGAATGATACATGAACCAATGGCAGCAGAGACAGAACCTGAACCCTCATTAGATGAAATTGCTTGGGCTATAAAGAACATGAAGAATGGTAAATCACCTGGATGTGATGAGATACCAGCTGAACTAATTAAAGCGGGAGGAGAAGAAAGCATACACATATATCATGCACTATGTACAAAGATTTGGAAATATGGTATATGGCCAAAAGATTGGAAGAGAACTATCTTCATTCCAATACCAAAAAAGGGCAACCTGAAATTATGCACCAACTATAGAACTGTTGCCCTGATCAGTCATGCAAGTAAAATTCTACTAAAAGTCATAATGGGAAGACTTCGTAAGAAAATGGAAGAAGAGATTAACGTAGTTCAAGCTGGATTTAGACAAGGAAGAGGAACAAGAGATCACATATTCAACATGCGTTTAATAATAGAGAAGTGCAGAGAATTTAATGTAAACCTATTCTCATGTTTTGTGGATTATTCAAAGGCATTTGACTGTGTACAGCATCAGAAACTTTGGGAAATCATGAGGAATATGGACGTTCCATCACATGTAGTAAACTCATAAAAATGCTCTATCTAGACCAACAAGCAGCTGTTAGAATAGATGGCGAGGCATCAGATTGGTTTGACATCAAGCAAGGAGTCCGCCAGGACTGCGTGCTGTCACCCTATTTGTTTAACCTGTATGCCGAAAATATAATGAGAAATGTAAGAGATGATATAAACAGGGAGCTATATGATGCCCTAAATATTGGCGGTCATGACATACCGGAGATTCGATATGCTGATGATACAGTATTACTATCCACAACACAGAATGGCATAAAAAACCTAATAGCTTCAACCCAATTGAATAGTGAAAATCACAACTTATATCTTAACATAGCAAAAACAAAGATAATGCATACAGATAAAACTACTATGGAGAAAGAAATATACATTAATGGGGAAAAATTGGCGGTAGTGGAAAATTTTGAATATCTTGGTTCATTAATTACCAACAACAGTGACACAATGAAAGAAATTAGACGGCGACTATCAATTGCTCTTCAAAGACTAAAACAGCTGAATAAATTATGGAGTGGGACAGATAGAACTACAAAAATTATATTTTTAAGAGCATGCATCTTTCTCATTGCAACATACGCCTGTGAGACATGGACACTTACTAAACAAGCTGAACAGCGCATAAACGCCTTTGAATATAAATGTTATAGACGAGTTCTAAGAATATCTTAGGTAAAGAAAAGAACAAATGAATCCATACTTCAAGAGTTGAATATTGAGGAGGGATGGCTATTAAAGACGATAAAACAAAGAAAATTGAAATATTTTGGTCACTTGAAACGTCACAAAAGTTTGGAGAGAACAATAATGGAGGGGTATATGCCTGGGAAGAGAGGAAGAGGAAGGCCAAAGAGAAGATGGGTGCAGGATGTAGCGGATGATCTCCAGATGGGTGTATCAGACGCGGGACATCTTGCTTGTGATCGAGAGGTTTTCCGGAAGGTTGTTATGGGAGCGCTGTTCTGCAATGGACATGCTACTGAATGAATGAAGTCAAGGACAACATTTTAACATTTTAGTCCAACTGGCAGGTGTAGGGGTTGAACCCGCTACACAGACATCAGCATACCGGAAGTTTAAGGGCTCTTATCCATTAGGCTATGCTGACAGCCTTTCTGCGTAAAGATAGTCATTGTGTGTTCCGTTCACAATGGATAACCTTGGCATGCGAGAGGATCTCTCCTCCTCTTCCTTCTTATTCGTCCTCTTATTCCCCTCCTCATCTTCCTCCTCGTCAGGTCAGCGGTTGAACTCTGCAGCAGGGACAAGGTCACACTGTAGCCTGAGGTGAGAATGCGACTGAATACGCCGGTGTTGTTGAAACTGTGTGACGTGGATACTGAACTATCAAGCAGTAAGCTGACACGTGGCTGGAAGAGACAGACGGGTAGATAGTAGACAGATGGATGGATAGTAGGCAGACAGACAGATAAACAGACAGACAGATGGACGAACGGACAGACGGGCAGACTTACTGACAGACAGACAGACGGATGAACAGACAGACGAACAGACAGACATACAGATGGACGGACGGACGGACGGACGGAGGGACAGACGTTGACACGGACGGACGGACAGATACATAGACAGACTGGCAGACAGAGAGTGAAACAGACGGACAGATATCGGAAAAATCGATAGATAGGTAAATAGACAGACAGACATACAAATAGATAGATAGATAGATAGATAGATAGATAGATAGATAGACGGATGGATGAATGGACGGGTGGGTGGATGAATGGACGGGTGGGTGGATGGATGGATGGACGGATGGATGGATCGATCGATCGATAGACAGACAGACAGACAGACATGATAGATAGATAGATAGATAGATAGATAGATAGATAGATAGATAAGTAGACAGATAGATAGATAGATAGATAGATGGATGAATGGATGGATGTATGGATGGATGGATGGATGGATAGATAAATAGACAGACAGACAGACAGACAGACAGATAGATAGATAGATAGATATATAGATAGATAGATAGATAGATAGATAGATAGATAGATAGATAGATAGATAGATAGATGGATAGATAGATTAGACGAGACCTAATTGTTTGGCCTCATCTTAAAATAAAACAATGGAATCCAGTTTAGATTTTCGATATTTCATCATCTAACTTATCGCTACAAAATTGTCCTACTCCTCAAATAACAGTGGATTTCGCTAGATATTTTTATGATATAAGTTTTGGTGTAGCATCGATTTATTGATGTGTAGTTCAAACTTGGTAATTATGCGATCGTAAATAGCCTTATCGCAGACATTAATAGATATCGATTATGTGAAAGAAAATAATGGTTCAGTGAATATTTTACTGCGCTGTTTGTTGTTGGCAATTCTATGTAAATGTACATTTCGTGTTTTTGAAACGTACATGAATGTTTTGTTGTCACGTTAATTCAAAATATATAACTTTACTTTTAATGATGTTGTGAATATCATGTGGGTTTCTCGTGCCTTTAGATATACCTATCATAAAGGTTTAACTTTATTGCAGCTGTAGCTATTGTATAGGTTTAACTAAAAAAAGTCGAAAGTCGCTTAAAAGTCGACAGGGTCGACTTCATTGCACCGGGTTTTATCCCACTTGGCTCGGTCTCTTTCCGCAGTGCGGAAAGCGTCGAACAAAGCACGAACTCCGTAGCTCTAGCAACGACCCACATTAGACTCCAAAAAATTTCTCTCGTGAACCGAAGGACGCGGCCCGGAATCGAACCCACAACCTTCGGAGCCCGAGTTAAACGGCTTGACCACTTCGCCACGAAGACTCCCTTTAACTCGCTTAGGTTTAACTCATTGCAGCTGTAATTATTATGTAGGTTTAACTGACTGTAGATGTAACTATTATGCAGATTTAATGTGAGTGTAGATTTAACTATTATGTATGTTTTACTTTATTATAGATGTAACTATCATTTAGGTTTAACTTTATTTCAGGTGTAACCAATATGTTTAACTCTATTATGTAGGCTCTATTATGTTGGCTCTATTATGTTGGCACTATTATGTAGGCTCTAATGCGTAGGATCTATTATATAAGCTCTATTACGGAAGCTCTGTAATGTAGGCTCCATTATGAAGGTTCTATTTGTTTTTGTTGCGTATCCCTTACGGGACGTTGCAGTGAACACCAGCATTTTCAGCTGCTGTTGATGTACTAGGCAAGTGTTACGTTCAGTAGTTTGCCATTGCGTTCTGAACGACCAGCTCCTATACCTTTTTCGAAAAAACCAGCACCGCTGGTTCTATTATGGGTTATCTAAGGCTCTATTATGTAAGCTCTATTACAGATGCTCTTTTATGTGCGTTCTATTATGTACGCTCTATTACGTAAGCTCTATCATGTAAGCTCTATTATGTAGGCTCTACTATGTAGGCTCAACTATGTAGGCTCTATTATGTAAGCTCTATTATGTAAGCTCTATTATGTATGCTCTATTATGTAGGCTCTATTATGTAGGCTCTATTATGTAGGCTCCAATATGTAGGCTATATTATGTAAGTCCTATTATGTAGGCTATATTATGTAAGCCCTATTATGTAGGCTCTATTATGTAGGCTCTGTTATGTAAGTCCAATTATATAGGCTATGTTATGTAAGCCCTATTATGTAAGCTCTGTTATGTAAGCTCCATCGTGTAAGCTCTATTATGTAGGCTCTATTACGGATGCTCTATTATGTAAGCTCTATTATGTAAGCTCTGTTATGTAAGCTCTATTATGTAGGCTCTATTATGTAGGCTCTATTACGGATGCTCTATTATGTAAGCTCTGTTATGTGGGCTATATTATGTAAGCTCTGTTATGTAATCTCTATTATGTAGGCTCTATTATGTAGACTCTATTATGTATGCCTTATAATGTAGGCTCTATTATGTAGGCTCTATTACGGATGCTATTATGTAGGCTCTATTACGGATGCCCTATTATTTAGGCCCTATACGGATGCTCTGTTACGTAGGCTCTATTATGTAGGCTCTATTACGGATGCTATATTATGTATGCTCTATTACGGATGCTCTATTATTTAGGCTCTATTATGGATGCTCTGTTACGTAGGCTTTATTATGTAGGCTCTCTTGTAGACCCAACTCCATACAAATAAATAAAAAAAAACATATCAGACAATGTTGAGAATGTTGTGGTACGTACATGGGAACGAACATTGAGGAGGAAACGATCTTGCCACCTCACCCCATATGCCCCGGCCTGTATTATGTGAAGATCTAACACCCCATACCCCAGCGGCAGTATCTGTTATATGTGAAAATATAACACCCCATACCCCAGCGGCAGTATCTGTTATATGTGAAGATCTAACACTCCATACCCCAAAGACATTATCTGTTATATGTGAAAATATAGCACTCCATACCCCAGCGGTAGTATCTGTTATATGTGAAGATGTAACACTCCATGCTATAGCGGTAGTATCTGTTATATGTGAAGATCTAACACCCCATACCTCAGCGGTAGTATCTGTTATAGGACGACTTTTATCTTTATTTATTTACGTTTTTGAGTGGAAAGCTTTTTCCTTTCAAAACTTAAAAGACCCAAGGCAGCGGCCATCCCGACCTACTATTCTGTATATTCAGTTGTAAAGGGATTCTTATCTTGCGCCGCATGCGCGTGTGTCCGCCTAGAATAGCGAAATTATTCAAAACTGCAGATTAGTATGGCCGAATGGATAAGTGCGCTAGATCTCAAACTTTCAGTGCGCTGATGCAGAGATAGCTGGTTTAAGCACTAAACCGGTAATTTGGACTAAAATATTGACTTCTCGTCCTTGACTTGGGAACATAAATTACAAGTACTTCAGAAATCGGAGTGGGTTCGCCTGGTGGCGAGGGACACTGGTGATAGGGAAAGCTAATCCGCATGCAAAATTAGTCTAGTGCACTAGAAGTAGTAGGACGTGTGTGGATTACGCTTAAGTTCAAGACCGTGCGGTAGGTTTTCTCAGTATAATGCAAGTCTTCGAAATGCTGCCCCTTACCATTTTATTTCTCTAAAAATGCCGCCCCCTGATGAAGCCTCCGTAGGTGCCACCTGATGCGGTCGCCACTCTGTATCATAGCACGGCAGGGCACACCCCTCTGCTTGAAGTACAAAGCCAGAGAACGCAGTATATGTGCGTGTGCGTGTGCGTGTGTGTGTGTGTGTATGTGTGTGTGTGTGTGTGTGTGTGATTGACATCCTGTCCACCATTACAGGACCACGATTAGTCTATACAAACAATGGGGCTAGCATCATAAAAGAAGGTCGCCTCAAGGTATGGAAAAGAGACCTTCACTTTCCGTATACACACTACAACTTATAGCGTGACAGTGTCCCCTTTTTCTAAACTACACGGGGAAATTAAAAATGGCTGAAAAATTGGCTTAATCCATCAAGGAAATGAGCGTACAGGCGGCAGGGAAAGTAATTGTTGACTTAAGATATGAAAGACAGCCACAAGAAAGGACAGCATAAAGAACAGTGTTTGGAAATTGACACGGGCATGACGACAGCAGACCAGATGAAGATTAGGCACTGCCGCAGTGGCAAGGTCATCATTAGCTGGCGAGGTCGGCGTGAGTATACTGGCGGAACCAGGCCAACCTGGAATTGGGGAAATTAATAAGCTGGTTTCAGGCTTGCAAGGGGGGATGCCTGATGTTGTTAGGCTAATAGTTTGGATACGCTTGTCTACAGAGTAGGTTGGCGAAGCGCTGGTTTTCTTTCACATAGATAGATAGATTGATAGATGGATGGATGGATGGATGGATGGATGGATGGATGGATAGATAGATAGATAGATAGATAGATAGATAGATAGATAGAGAGACAGACAGACAGATAGACCGACCGACCGACAGACAGACAGAGAGACAGACAGATAGACCGACATACAGACAGACAGACAGACAGTCAGACAGACAGACAGACAGTCAGACAGACAGACAGACAGACAGACAGACAGACAGACATACAGATAGAAATGTTTTGCGTATCCTTTTACAGGACTTAGCTGTCAACAGCAGCATCTTTCAGCTGTCTGTTGATCTCTTGGCAAGATTACGCTCAGTAGTTTGCCATTGCTTTCTGAGCGGCCGGCTCAGTATCCGCAAGTCACGAGCGGGGGTCGAACCACCTCAGTTCTCGCTCCGCTGCGAGACTCTGCGTGATAAACGGGATTACAGAGAGAAAGTGTTGTAACCCCACAGCCAGAGAGACCGGCTATACAGATAGAACAGTTCATAAATAAACACACTGTTTAGCGCCCTTAGACGTTGAAAAGATGAGACTGGAGAAAGAGAGAGAGAGAGAGAGCGAGATAGAGAGAGAGACAGAGAGAGACAGAGAGAGACAGAGAGAGAGACAGAGAGAGACAGAGAGAGACAGAGAGAGATAGAGAGAGAGACAGAGAGAGACAGAGAGAGACACACAGAGAGAGACACAGAGAGAGACAGAGAGAGACAGAGAGAAACAGAGAGAGACAGAGAGAGACAGAGAGAGAGAGAGAGAGAGAGAGAGAGAATTAGACACTTGATTAATGAAATCATTTCATGAATTGAGTGGATATCAGGTACTGATATCGGGTACTAATATCGGGTACTGATATCGGGTACTGATATCGGGTACTGATATCGGGTACGACATCTTCAAATATTCTGTTTATCTCAAATCGAAACTGGACCTTGTAAAAACAGATAGGATCCCCACACACCCACACCACGCCGTCCCCTCCTGCATATACAATTCACGTCGACAAGTCCCACACATGCGCACCACGTCGACCCCGGCCACACATAAAACCACACCGACCCCTACACATATTCAAACCACACCGACGCCCCTCCCCCCACACACACATACAAACCACACCAACCACTCCCAAACATATACACCACACCGACCCCTCCCACACATACAAACCACACCGAGCCCTCCCACACATACAAACCACGTCTACCACTCCCACACATACAAACCACACCGACCCCTCCCACACATACAAACCACACAGACCCCTCCCACACATACAAACCACGTCTACCACTCCCACACAAAAAAACCACACCGACCCCTCCCACACACACAAACCACGTCTACCACTCCCACACATACAAACCACGCCTATCACTCCCACACATACAAACCACGTCTATCACTCCCACACATACAAACCACGTCTACCACTCCCACACATACAAACCACTCCGACCCCTCCCACACATACAAACCACGTCTACCACTCCCACACATACAAACCACGTCTACCACTCCCACTTATACAAACCACGTCTACCCCTTCTGCACATACAAACAACCTCCCACACATCACTTCGAGTCTTAAGACAAAATATTGATTAATCATGTCATCTCGCCATGACCTAACAAATCTGTAACCTAGTATACATATAACATTCAATCACACACAGCTGCGTGGCAGTACCTCCCGAATGTGCTAAACTGCTAACCACACCCGTTGGGAAAACTGTTCAGGCCACCATTGCTACTACATCTCTTTCCTGTGGATTAGGTTGTAATCAATACTGATACATTTATTCATATATTCATGTGTGTGAAGTGTACATTAACTTTGTGACAGCTCAAGCTTTAAGTGTGGGGAATGGGTTTTTTCTCTCTTCTTCCTTCTCCTCTTGTTTCTCATCGCCCGGCTTCCCCGCTTTAGCTTCTTCTTCTTGTTCTGCTTGTTCTTCCTCTTCTTCTTCTTTTCCCTCTTCTTCTTTTTTTTTTAATTCTTCTTCTGCTCCGTCTTCTTCTTGTTCTTCTTCTTTCTCTGCTACTCCTCATCCTTCTCACCTCCTCATCTTTCTCTTCTTCTTTTCTTTCTCTCATCATCGTTATCAAGTGCCCTGCCAGCTGGCGTAGGCGTTTATGACTCTCCATAGATCTCGGTCTTTGGTGTTCTAGATAAACTCTGCTGATGATATTCCTCCACGCCACCGTCTCAATCCACCCAGCATCATTTCACTTGGTCTGCCTCTGCCTCTCTACCCCTCGATCTTTCCAGTTGTCACAATGTTCTCCAATGCCCCTCTTCTCATCACATGACTGAAGAAAGCTGTTGGTTGAATATACTGTTCTAGTTTCATTAGCCTCTTTCAGGCAGTCGTTAGTTACTCTTTAATACTGATAATCATCTCATTCTATGCCAATCTAAAATAAAAGTAAAGAAATGGACCCGTTTCCCCGCCTTGTGGTGTATTGGTTATATGGTGTTAGCAACATGTTTGTATGGACCCATGGGCCCTGGGTGGGTCATGTGATCAAATATCACGTCCGTCGGATTTAATTCTGAGAACATTTCCTGGGACTCACCTTAAACTGGGTCGACGCCGAGTCCCAGGCGAATTTAAATAAATCTCACGTTGACGGGGATTCGAACTGGTAACCACCGTGGCAGCAAACCAGTTCTCTAGTCACTGGACTATCGAGGCCCTGCTGTATCAATTTAAATACAGCTATCTCCATCAACACATTCAGTAAGAAACAAAAACTACGTTTGGGGCAAACACATATGGATGGCGGAAAATGGGAAGTAGGGGTGAGTCACAGTTATGACTTACAAGTAGTTAATATAGTAGCAGGTATGTTGTATTTATCTATCAAATGAAAGGGCGTTGCACGGGGAAAACTTCTGTGTATAAGTCCATAGCAGGTACGGGATGTCGCTTAAGTCGATTAATCATCCCATAGGACTTCATGTGTTAAACAAGCCATCACCCGAGACCTGGATGTCTATAGGCTATAGCTCCCCAAAGCTTATGTGTCCAATTATCTCTACATTCTAGCCTCCATACAACCTAAGAAGAACCGAAAACAACAGAGATAAAACACATTCACTTACGCAGGCTCTCGATAAAACAGACAATTAGCTACATTTCTATTCTCTGAAATATAGAACGAAAATCGATAAAAGCAGGTTTCTCTTTCCCCTCTTAATCTTCTTTTTTCTTCTATCTTTCTGTACAAAATGGATGAAGAAGCTCAAAGTTGGTGTGTGTCGCGTGAATCAAATTTAAGAAACTGCGCCATGCAAATCTCCAGGCCAGGCGAAAAGAATCGATAGTTTTCCCTTTGAGTGGTAGTCGTAACACGCAATAGACACAATTATTGATGTCGCCAGTTGAAAGAAAAAAACCAATTGATCCATTTGAGTACATGAACTTGGTGTAATATGGTTTCCGAAACTGCTGAACAAGGCACGACTGGGCGGGGCTGGCGTGCTCCACAAAGGGTTTATTGTCGTGAGATAGGGTTGGTTGAGCGGTTGTGAATTGTAGTTGTCTGAGAGATGAAAGTAATATCACGCAAACTTCCGATGCGCTGATGACGGGGACGGGGTTCATCTACACTTGAACTTACATGTTCACTTCTCGTTCAGAAAACAAGGACAAATTACTGAACGTAAAATTGGTTAGAAAATCAAGCTAGGGCTGAAAATAACGCCTTACAAAGGACATGCCATCAGTTTATCATTTCCAAGAAACATCTGGTAAACATCTGAGAAACATTTGAGAAACATCTGAGAAAGTTTTGAGAAACATTCAAGAAAGATATTTGAAACATTCGAGAAGCATCTGAGAATCATCTGAGAAACATCTAAGAAACATCCGAGAAACATCCGAGAAACATCTGAGAAGCATCTGAGAAACATTCGAGAAACATCTGAGAAATATCTGAGAAACATTGAGAAACATCCGAGAAACATCTGAGAAACATTTAAGAAACATCCTGAGGAAAATGCAAATACAAAGGACGGACAGAAAAATCAGTGAGCAAGCATTACAAGAAACAAATGCAAACCGTAAATTCATTCGAGAAATTAGGCAAACAGAGACAAGATTTTATGGACACGTTGTGAGAAGAAATGAACTGTCAATATTGATAGAAAAAGAACATGGGGCAGGCAGAGCGATAATTGTCTGGATGGCTTGACCATATGACATGATAGTTACAAGAACACAGACCAGATCCAGCACTGGTGATCGTGTGAGACAGCAAACCACAATCGCCCACCCTTATCAGCATGGCACATGATGATGGTGAATGCCGTTTTTGCACATTTCCTGTCAATGTTCCGGAAGTGTATACTGCATGTATTATTGCCGCTGTTGTTGCAGTTTAAGATCAGCCTGTTTGAGAGATGTATGGTTGACTCTACGTGGGCAATTAGAGAGAGAGAACGAAATGAAGGTTACGTGGGCCTGCGCGCCCAATTCTTAACCTTTCGAAAATATTTCCTTCCTTCCTTCCTTCCTTCCTTCCTTCCTTCCTTCCTTCCTTCCTTCCTTCCTTCCTTCCTTCCTTCCTTCCTTCCTTCCTTTCCTTTCTTCCCTTTCTTCCTTCCTTCCTTCCTTCCTTCCTTCCTTCCTTCCTTCCTTCCTTCCTGTCTCCCTCCCTCCCCTCCCTCCCTCCCCACTCTTTTTCTTCAATCCTTAATTCCTTCCCTCCTCCCTCTTATTCTTCAATCCTTAATTCCTTCAACCATTTGTGAAATCCTTAACTCCCCTGCCAACCCGCATGTCGTCCTTCCTTCGTTTGCTCATTCCATATGAAAATCTACAACAGGTGGGTCCGATCTGAAAGAAAACCAGCCATGACACACCTGAGCACCGAACCTAGACCCCTAGGCCGGTAAACCAGGAATGACTTGTCATATTTCCCTGGACCAAGCCTGGTGGGAGGCTAGCCCATGGAGGCACACTAACAAGTTAGTAGTGTGTCCTTCACAGGACCTCGCAACCAACCACAGCGTTGTTGGGGAGACTGTTTGTGGTTTGCTAGGCAATGTCCGTAGTTTGCCATTCTGAACGACCAATGCTTATGCCATCACAATCAACGCAAGATGCCTGCTTCCAGATCGTCTGCTACTAATTTCAAACCCTCGACTCGGTACAACAGGGAGTTGTGACACACGTTCACTGCCCCTAGTTCACTGTCTATGGAGACACACTACAATGACTACACCCGGTGGCGGGCCAGTCTGCGGTCGTTTTATTGCCCTCTCCAAGTCATGTGACCTGTAGTCACGACACATTCTGCCGGGAGATTGAGTTAATCGTGATCTTTATTTGACACGTAAGTGGGTCGAGGTATCCCAGGCATGTCTATAGTCCTATTTCTTTGACCAGTTTACAGATCATACTTCTGTAATAGTGTCTGTTCAATAGAGTGGTTACAGTTGGTGTCATGTCTGTAGTAGTGTCTGTTCAATAGAGTAGTTACTTGGTGTCACGTCTGTAGTAGTATCTGTTCAATAGAGTGGTTACTTGGTGTCACGTCTGTAGTAGTGTCTGTTCAATAGAGTAGTTACTTGGTGTCACGTCTGTAGTAGTGTCTGTTCAATAGAGTAGTTACTTGGTGTCACGTCTGTAGTAGTGTCTGTTCAATAGAGTAGTTACTTGGTGTAACGCCTGTAGTAGTGTATGTTCAATAGAGTAGTTACTTGGTGTCACGTCTGTAGTAGTGTATGTTCAATAGAGTATTTACTTGGTGTCACGTCTGTAGTAGTGTCTGTTCAATAGAGTAGTTACTTGGTGTCACGTCTGTAGTAGTGTCAGTTCAATAGAGTAGTTACTTGGTGTCACTTCTGTAGTAGTGTATGTTCAATAGAGTATTTACTTGGTGTAACGTCTGTAGTAGTGTCTGTTCAATAGAGTAGTTACTTGGTGTCACGTCTGTAATAGTGTCTGTTCAATAGAGTGGTTACTTGGTGTCACGTCTGTAGTAGTGTCTGTTCAATAGAGTAGTTACTTGGTGTCACGTCTGTAGTAGTGTATGTTCAATAGAGTAGTTACTTGGTGTAACGTCTGTAGTAGTGTCTGTTCAATAGAGTGGTTACTTGGTGTCACGACTGTAGTAGTGTCTGTTCAATAGAGTAGTTACTTGGTGTAACGTCTGTAGTAGTGTCTGTTCAATAGAGTTGTTACTTGGTGTCACGTCTGTAGTAGTGTCTGTTCAATAGAGTATTTACTTGGTGTCACGTCTGTAGTAGTGTCTGTTCAATAGAGTGGTTACTTGGTGTCACGTCTGTAGTAGTGTCTGTTCAATAGAGTAATTACAGTTGGTGTCACGTCTGTAGTAGTGTCTGTTCAATAGAGTGGTTACAGTTGGTGTCATGTCTGTAGTAGTGTCTGTTCAATAGAGTGGTTACAGTTGGTGTCATGTCTGTAGTAGTGTCTGTTCAATATAGTGGTTACAGTTGGTGTCATGTCTGTAGTAGTGTCTGTTCAATAGAGTGGTTACTTGGTGTCACGTCTGTAGTAGTGTCTGTTCAATAGAGTGGTTACAGTTGGTGTCATATCTGTAGTAGTGTCTGTTCAATAGAGTATTTACTTGGTGTCACGTCTGTAGTAGTGTCTGTTCAATAGAGTGGTTACAGTTGGTGTCATGTCTGTAGTAGTGTCTGTTCAATAGAGTAGTTACTTGGTGTAACGTCTGTAGTAGTGTATGGTCAATAGAGTAGTTACTTGGTGTCACGTCTGTAGTAGTGTCTGTTCAATAGAGTAGTTACTTGGTGTAACGTCTGTAGTAGTGTATGTTCAATAGAGTAGTTACTTGGTGTCACGTCTGTAGTAGTGTCTGTTTGTAGCTTCCGGTTTCAAGATGGCGACGGACGGTCGTGTTGTTTTGTGTTCGTTAACTTTTTCGCGTAGGGGATGGATTTATTCATCTCTTGCGTGTAATTGGTGTGCCAGGATGTAAAACCAGGAGTTTCTACTCAAGATCTGCGCGGGTGCTACGGAGTTCGTGCATCGAGCGAAGCCATCCTTGAGTTAATTTTCAGCAGCGTGTGTGGTGTTCTCAGTCTGTGTTTACGTTTTTTTTTCAACATGGCGGAACAACGTGCTTTCTTCGTGCGGTCAGCAGTCAACATACCGAAGCGGCGTGGTAGCCGCGCAGGGAAAAAGAAGCAAGGTAAGCGTGGAGGTTTGAGGCGTTTTAGACTCAAGTGTCACCGACTAGGACTCAGGAATATCCGTATTCTATATTGGAACTGTGCCAGTGTAAAACAACGGGGCTCTATTTTAGAAACCCTAGTTTACAGGAACGACATTGTAGCACTCCAGGAGACGAGACTGGGCGATCAGCTACTCCAAATTGCCGGCTTTAAATGTTTCTACAACAGACGACATCTGGGAATGGCGATTCTCGTTCGCGACAGCATGGTGGCGTCAGAGCTAGACATGTCCAGTTGGGACAGTGACGATATACAAATACAGGCGTTGAGAGTTCATTCCAGTATACCATTCGTGGTGGTTAATGTTTATGCCCGCAATGCCAGTGTGGACGCCCAGAAGTGGCAGTGCTTAAGTGGCATATTAGGCCACGAGAGAAATGTTATTTTCTGTGGTGACTTCAACGCTAAAGGCAGATCATGGGGAAACACTTCCTCCAATACACAGGGGGAGGAGCTCGAGACTGCACTGGAAACCATCGACCTGGTTTGTATCAACAGTGGCTGTGTCACCAGGACAGCAAGCCGTCCGGGCGATGAGGACAGTGCTATTGATCTGGCGCTAGTTTCACCTTCACTCACTACAGTGTGTAGATGGGGTGTCCTAGGACACCATGGCAGCGACCACCACCCTTGCAGCATACTGGTGGAGAAAGGCAGAACCAGGCAGCACAAGCTAAAGGTAAAGACGTTCCAGTATGACAGTACAGGGCAAGATGTGGTGAGTAAAATAAGACGTGACAAGCGCAGAACGTTTCAGGGCAGGAAAAAAAGCTGGGAGCAGCCACCGTGGTGGAGCTTCGAGGTGGAGAAGGCTTGGGTGGATAAGCGTAGTGCTGTAAGGAGATGGCAAAATGCCAAGAAGAACAGAGCTGGTCATCCTAGTCCCTGCTTGCACTTAGAAAGAGAGATGCACACAAAAGTAAGCTACTTCAAAAAACTGGTCAAGGTTGTTAAAAGCGAAAAATGGGCAGAGGTGTGTCAAAGAGTAAGCACAGACAAGTCACTGAAATTGTTCTGGCGACTACATAAAAGCATGAGTGGTGTAGTCAAGAATAAGAGCATTTCTGACTTCCAAGGTGCTGACCTCATCTGGCAGAGGACTGACGAGGACAAGGGCAAAGCCCTCTTTGAACGCTACCTTGAGCAAAGGAACCAGACAGACATGGGAGGCCGAAATCTGGCCAAGGAGGTCACCTCAGACAGATTCAAGGCACAGAACACTTCGGATGAAGACACAGTGACAGTGAAAGAAATCAAGGCTGTGCTTCGACGATCAAAAAACAGTGCTCCAGGTCCTGATGGCATAAGATACGACGACATAAATAGGTGTACCGACAATGAGCTAGATAAACTAGCAGACATGTACAACAACAGTATAGGGAGTGCTAGCATCAAGGAGGAATTGTTACACAGCTATCTGATTCCCTTGCCGAAACCTGACAAAGACCACAAGAAAATTCAGGGATATCGAATTATAACCATGCAGAATACAATAGGCAAGCTGCTGGAGAAGGTAATTGCCAGGAAAATATCAAGCCAACTAGAGAGGCAAGGTGTTTTCCCACCCACCCTGGGTGGGTACCGTCCAAAGAGAGAAACCTGGACCAATGCAGCAGTCTTTGCCCAGGATGTCTATGAAGGTTTCCACTCAGGCACTGAAACCGTTGCTGCAGCGATTGATCTTGAGGACGCATACAACAGAGTACCACTGGATTTTTTAATGTTTCAGCTTCTCGAACTAAACGTAAGTCCATTCCTCCTTAGTTGGATCGCTGCAGCCCTCTTCCAACGGAAAGTAGTTTTTAGATGTGGCAGTTGGACTTCGGAACCAACAACAATATATCCTGGCCTACCACAGGGATCACCATTATCTCCGGTACTGTTCAACGCCTACACAGTGAGAATCACCAGTGAGCAGATCACTGGACCTGGCAGGACATTGTCATATGCCGATGATGTTTTAGTGTATCGTCAGGGGAAGGATAGAGAGGAGGTTGCTGTGGAACTACAAACCGAACTCAATCGCATAAGTACTTGGTGTGATGAAGCTGGGGCAATGGTCAACCCAACAAAGGCAACAGTGACTTGGTTCTCGTTGAATAATCATATTGTCAACACTCCAACACCAACTGTAATGCTGTGTTCAGAGACGGTGGAAAGAACGCAGGCAATGAATTACCTGGGGATACGGTTTGATCGAAGCCTTGCTTATAATGTGCACATAGACCAGGTGATAAGAAAGGCCAAGCGGGGTTTGGCAGCGATGCGGGTGATGGCGGCAGCAAACTGTGAGCAGCGCCATCTATGTCTTCTGTACGAGGGGCTGGTCATGTCTGTTTTGGAGTATGCAATGGCAATCCTGACTCTCAGCCATAAGCAGATAGAAAGGATGGAAAGGATACAGAATGAAGCTATGTGCATTATTCTTGGATGTACAAGAGATACAGCATGCAGGGCGATGCGCTACCTTCTTGGTTTTCCAACCATTGAAGAGAGAATACAAGGTTGCAGGGCACGCGCCTACCTCAGAATTAACGCAAACACACAACATCCACTGCATAGTGAAATTAGGAAGGTGAAGGGTAGCAGGTTAAAAAGAGGACGGTCGTGGATGGGTCAAGCCGAAGACATTCTTCAACAGGTGTGTTCACTTGAGGACTTAGAACCTGGCGAGGAGTGGGTGCAAGTGCCAACAGACTTCTGCACATCCTTTTCAGTTTGCATCCAACTAGATAGAAAATGCAGACATGAAAATCCGGCTGCTGTTGAGGCTGAAGTACAAGCGTTGATTTTCGAGAATTCGCTAGACGGTGACGCGGTCATCTACACAGATGGGTCGGTCGTCCGACATGTGAGAAGCTCATGGGCCTTTACAGCTCGGGCCGGAGGGAGAATTGTGAAGGAGGACTCTGGTGCTTTCACTGAAACCACAAGTAGCCTGACCATGGAAGTCATGGCAGTAAGTAAAGCAATAACATTGCTCGAGACACAGACATTCACTAGGGCTTGTTTCCTTAGCGACTCAATGAACATGATCAAAAGGATAGAGGATGGGGTCGATCCGAAGAGAATGGTTGCTGCCTTTGGAGCGGTCTCGGCTGGCAAAGATTAGTTTCATCTTCGTGCCAGGGCATGCGGGAGTACAAGGAAATGAGCGGGCTGACAAGCTCGCAGGTGAGGCTACTGTGGAGGGCGGACGCGCCATGGACCAGGCCGACATTCTGAATGCTCTACGAGAAGTAAGACTTTTGCGAGAATCATGTGATGACTGTGAATCTACAACAATGGCCAGACTGCGAGAGCAGCAAATTAAAAGAGGGGTGGCCAAACAAGAACACTACGCAGGAAGCCAAAGAAGATTTATAAACCAACACAGAACTGGCGTCGTTAGCCGCTACACGTTGCGGGATTTGCTGAGGAGGGGATCCGAGCACTTATGGACTGAATGGTTCGATGTGCAGTGAGGATGATCTGTCGACTAACTAACTAACTAACGTCTGTAGTAGTGTCTGTTCAATAGAGTAGTTACTTGGTGTAACGTCTGTAGTAGTGTATGTTCAATAGAGTAGTTACTTGGTGTCACGTCTGTAGTAGTGTCTGTTCAATAGAGTGGTTACTTGGTGTCACGTCTGTAGTAGTGTCTGTTCAATAGAGTAGTTACTTGGTGTAACGTCTGTAGTAGTGTCTGTTCAATAGAGTATTTACTTGGTGTCACGTCTGTAGTAGTGTCTGTTCAATAGAGTAGTTACTTGGTGTAACGTCTGTAGTAGTGTATGTTCAATGGAGTATTTACTTGGTGTCACGTCTGTAGTAGTGTCTGTTCAATAGAGTGGTTAAAGTTGGTGTCACGTCTGTAGTAGTTTATGTTCAAAAGAGTAGTTACTTGGTGTCACGTCTGTAGTAGTGTCTGTTCAATAGAGTATTTACTTGGTGTAATGTCTGTAGTAGTGTCTGTTCAATAGAGTATTTACTTGGTGTCATGTCTGTAGTAGTATCTGTTCAATAGAGTGGTTACAGTTGGTGTCATGTCTGTAGTAGTAGCTGTTCAATAGAGTGGTTACAGTTGGTGTCATGTCTGTAGTAGTATCTGTTCAATAGAGTGGTTACAGTTGGTGTCATGTCTGTAGTAGTAGCTGTTCAATAGAGTGGTTACAGTTGGTGTCATGTCTGTAGTAGTAGCTGTTCAATAGAGTGGTTACAGTTGGTGTCATGTCTGTAGTAATAGCTGTTCAATAGAGTGGTTACAGTTGGTGTCATGTCTGTAGTAGTAGCTGTTCAATAGAGTGGTTACAGTTGGTGTCATGTCTGTAGTAGTAGCTGTTCAATAGAGTGGTTACAGTTGGTGTCATGTCTGTAGTAGTGTCTGTTCAATAGAGTGGTTACAGTTGGTGTCATATCTGTAGTAGTAGCTGTTCAATAGAGTGGTTACAGTTGGTGTCATGTCTGTAGTAGTAGCTGTTCAATAGAGTGGTTACAGTTGGTGTCATGTCTGTAGTAATAGCTGTTCAATAGAGTGGTTACAGTTGGTGTCATGTCTGTAGTAGTAGCTGTTCAATAGAGTGGTTACAGTTGGTGTCATGTCTGTAGTAGTAGCTGTTCAATAGAGTGGTTACAGTTGGTGTCATGTCTGTAGTAGTGTCTGTTCAATAGAGTGGTTACAGTTGGTGTCATATCTGTAGTAGTAGCTGTTCAATAGAGTGGTTACAGTTGGTGTCATGTCTGTAGTAGTAGCTGTTCAATAGAGTGGTTACAGTTGGTGTCATGTCTGTAGTAGTAGCTGTTCAATAGAGTGGTTACAGTTGGTGTCATGTCTGTAGTAGTGTCTGTTCAATAGAGTGGTTACAGTTAGTGTCATGTGTGTAGTAGTGTCTGTTCAATAGAGTGGTTACAGTTGGTACCATGTGTGTAGTAGTGTCTGTTCAATAGAGTGGTTACAGTTGGTGCCATGTGTGTAGTAGTGTCTGTTCAATAGAGTGGTTACAGTTGGTGTCATGTGTGTAGTAGTGTCTGTTCAATAGAGTGGTTACAGTTGGTGTCATGTGTGTAGTAGTAGCTGTTCAATAGAGTGGTTACAGTTGGTGTCATGTGTGTAGTAGAAGCTGTTCAATAGAGTGGTTACAGTTGGTGTCATGTGTGTAGTAGTGTCTGTTCAATAGAGTGGTTACAGTTGGTGTCATGTGTGTAGTAGTGTCTGTTCAATAGAGTGGTTACAGTTGGTGTCATGTGTGTAGTAGTGTCTGTTCAATAGAGTGGTTACAGTTGGTGTCATGTGTGTAGTAGTGTCTGTTCAATAGAGTGGTTACAGTTGGTGTCATGTGTGTAGTAGTGTCTGTTCAATAGAGTGGTTACAGTTGGTGTCATGTCTGTAGTAGTGTCTGTTCAATAGAGTGGTTACAGTTGGTGTCATGTCTGTAGTAGTAGCTGTTCAATAGAGTGGTTACAGTTGGTGTCATGTGTGTAGTAGTGTCTGTTCAATAGAGTGGTTACAGTTGGTGTCATGTGTGTAGTAGTGTCTGTTCAATAGAGTGGTTACAGTTGGTGTCATGTGTGTAGTAGTGTCTGTTCAATAGAGTGGTTACAGTTGGTGTCATGTGTGTAGTAGTGTCTGTTCAATAGAGTGGTTACAGTTGGTGTCATGTGTGTAGTGGTGTATGTTCAATAGAGTGGTTACAGTTGGTCTCACGTCTGTAGTAGCGTCTGTTCAATAGAGTAGTTACAGTTGGTCTTAGGTCTGTAGTAATGTCTGTTCAACAGAGTAGTAACTACTTTTTGTCTTGACTGTAATAGTGTCTGATCAACAGAATAGTTATGATTAGTGTCACGACTGTACTAATGTCTGTTACTCAGAGTAGTTACAGTTGATGGCACAGCTGTAGTGGTATCTGTCCAACAGTGTAGTTACAATTGGTCCCACGACTTTAGTAGTATCTGTGCAACAGAGTAGTGACAAATGGTGTCACTCTGTAATAGTATCTGTTCAACAGAATAGTTACAACTGGTGCCATGTCTAAAGTAGTCTCTTTTCAACATAGCAGTTGCATTGAGTCACGTCCTTAATAGTGTCTGGTAAACAGAGTATTTACGTCTGTAGTAATGTCTGTTAAACAGAGTATTTACGTCTGTAGTAATGTCTGTTAAACAGAGTTACCGTTGGTGCCACGACTGTAGTGTCTGTTCAATAGAGTAGTTACAACTGGTGCCACGACTGTGTCCATTCTTGGTCGCTGTCGTTTTGATTTTCTTCCTCCTCTTCTACTTCTTCTTCTGTTGTTTCCTCTTCTGTCTGGGACTTGATTGGAATGATGTATATGTTTCTGATGTTTCGTTCTTTGTCTTGAGCCGTTCTATCTGTTCTCCTTCTTCTTGAATCTTTTTAAGTGTCTCGGCTGTGATTACAGCCATTCCAACGACATCCTGTTCAATCTTCTGCTGCGCTTGCTTCACGTCATCCAGGATGCGCTGAACGGCTGTTATCTGTGTCTTTTTTGACTGGTCTCTTTTCTCCTCCATGCTAGTAAGCTTAGATCTCAGGTCCTTCAGTTGGCCTTCAAGTTGTGCTTTGTTGCATTTTGTTATGCCGTTGGTCGCCTCGTAATGCCTCCTAGCCTCTTTATAAGGTAGATTGGCTTTGATGGCGATTTTCACAGCTTCCTTGCTGTCTTGGTGGCAGGGACAGCCGAGGTACCTAGCGCCGTAGTTGCCGAGGCAGTTGGCGCACTTTCTGTTAGTGTTAGGTTTCCTGAAGTCCGTGTCGATCTTATCATGAGGGCACTGGCTGTATGGGTGGGGTCCAGAGCAGTGTCTGCAAGTCTCCACCTCACTTTTGCATGTAGCACGGGTGTATCAAAACTTCTGGCACTTAGAGCAATCCAGCATTATAAGAATGTAGTGCTCTGGTGCTTGCTCTCTCTTGTCCCATCTGGCTGGTTGAGGGATCACTCAGTTCTCCGATGTGATGATAAGAACTGTGGAGGGGGTGTTATTCTTGCCGATGATTCTCTCAACACCGGTGATCTTCAGTGAACACCGGTGATCTTCAGTGTCGAGTTTTCTCTCTACAAAATCTCCCTTATTTGATCGTTTGTGAGACGGGTCTTAAATCTCTTGATGACCCATAGGTTGATCGTGCGGCGTAGAGTGGCTTCCACTGAGATGTCGTGGGGAAGCTTAATGTCGGCTTTCTCTTGCTGTTCGTTTTTCTGTAATATTGAGGTGGTCTTTGCGTTCCTGCTGATGGAGACCACTACTTCATCCGGTGTCTTGAGCAGCTGGGCGATGCTGTGTCTTCCCAATTGGTTCTCCAACAGACATATTATCTCGTCTGTTGGTAGCGCCGACAGTTTGGCCTCCCCAGCGCTTGTTAGCCTCAGGAGGATTTTCCCGGCGAAGTCCACAATTGTGCTGTCCTCCTATGTGGAGACCCTTGGTGAGCTGCTTGGATTCTCCGTGGGGAGGTTGTTGTGAACTGCCCCGCTGCTCCCGGCTTCATCTGTGTTCTCTGGTTAGGTTGTCTGTCGGGAACAGCTTCTGTTGGTGTAGGAGTAAGCCTGTTGTGTGTCATCACAAGATCAGCAGTCCTAGATGCCTTCCTCGCCTCTGCCACCTTCTTCCCGGCTGCATACAATTCGTATCGTTTCAGAGCTGTTTAGTGCGAGCCATCCTCTGTACTGTCACTTGGAGATCTGATTCTCGATAGAGCGTCGAGTCGGAATGATGAATGGATGATGACCCAGAACACGAATATTTATATCGCAAGACTTTTTTTTTTTAAAATTCGCATATCCTTTACAGGACATCGCTGTCAACAGCAGCATCTTTCAGCTGTCTGTTGATTTCTTGGCAAGATTACGCTCAGTAGTTTGCCATTGATTTCTGAGCGGCCGGCTCAGTTATCCCGCAAGTCACCAGCGGGGGTCGAACCGCCTCCAGCTCTCGCCCGCTACGAGACTCAGCTGTGATAAACGGAATTACGGAGAAAGTGTTGTAACCCCTCGGCCAGAGAGATCGCAAGACTAAGCAAGAGAAATTCAGAGGGCTGGTGCTTCCAGCATCCGACTTCATACTGACCAAATCTCCTGCAGCTGTGTTTCGCACGCGGTATACTGAATCGTGAATCGCGTTTGTAGTTTTCAACAGAGCCATTTGGATGGATTATAGCCGGCATTAATCTGCAATCCGTCAATTCATACAAGAGTGAAGACATCAAATCAACGGAGTTGTAGTGACAACAACCATAACCACTGCTAATAAAACCACCCACAAGAAAGTATCTGTAGAATGTATTGAAAGAGTTAAGTTAGTTGCATGTCAAGTTAGTTGCAGTCAACCCCAGCATGTGTTTACAGTTGGTAATTTACTAGGCAATCTTAGTTCAGTAGGTTGCCATTTATTTCTGAACGATTGATACCTTATACGATCGAAGCAAATGCAAAGCGGCCTGCTCTAATATCACCGGCGGCTGATTTCCTTCCCCCATACTCGGTGTATCAGGTTCATTGTGACACCTAGCTTCACTATCCCCGAAGAAACAGCGCCGGCTGAAGGAGGAAGAAAACATCCCGGGCCTAAAGAAATATTGCCGTGGGACGTGTCGTCCGAAAGGTACAGAAACCGCAGCCTCGCTTTTAACACCACAACATATAAATAGTTGGTCTCAGGACGAGAGATGCAGCAGAAGAACACCAAGCCGCATCCAAGAGATCCTCACAAAGCACAGCATTTGAGTACTCGGTGATTCAATGAGCATGGCCTAAAGGTGGAGACGGGTTCTGTACGTGGACAGTGGACTGAATCGCTACGGAGGTTTGTTGTCCGTAGAGTCACCGCCATCTTCTTTCCGGGACATGCAGGAGTTGAGGGAAATGAACAAACAAGTTGATAAACTTGCTGACTCTGCATCCCCTGCAGATGACCGGCCCATGGACCGTGCCGATGTTATCAATGCCCTTATAGAGATGTCGAGAGCGGATGACTTTGACGTTAGTGAATCTACGTCGCCGTCCAGAATGACAAACACGGTAGTAAGAATTGGCACAGCCAGACACGAAAGGCACATGGGCAGAAGGAGGGGTCTCTTTAACCAACACAGAACTGGTACTATTAGCCGCCGGACGCTGATATATATATATATATATATATATATATATATATATATATATATATATATATATATATATATATATATATATATATGTTTAGGGAGGGGTGGGCGTCTGAGCACCCATGGACTTGTCCAGAGTGCAAGGATAATACTCGAACAGATAGCAGATTTGCATTAATAATTCAGTGCTTATTTTCTGACAAACAAGACCCTGTTTAAGGCTCAGATATGTATTTATTGCAGAAAGGCTCCCTACCTGATCCCCTGCTTATATCTACAATTGACGCATCAATATCGCCGCTACAACACTCTGCGGTGCACAAACAAGAGATTAGAATAAATGTAGCTTCTAATCTTATTGGCAAGCCTGAAAGCTATTTGCGTCATTCGGAGGCCTTTTAATCATAGGGCATAGGGGGAGGAGGAGGGAGGAGAATTTCTCCAACTCTCTCTCTCTCCCCCCTCTCTCTCTTCCCTCTGTCTGTCTGTCTGTCTGTCTGTCTGTCTGTCTGTCTGTCTGTCTGTCTGTCTGTCTGTCTGTCTGCCTGCCTTTACACTAAACCTTAATTCACATCAACACACTCACACACACACACACACACACACACACACACACACACACACACACACACACACACAGAGATAAATACTGATGCGTTCAGATGCCCACAAACACAAGCACAGACGGTCTCGGAATAACGGCAACTCCAGAGATTGTACATCTTATATATCCTCTTATCAATCTCTCTAAAGCCACAATCTCCACCTACCGATCTCTCTAAAGCCACAATCTCCACCTACCAATCTCTCTAAAGCCACAATCTTCACCTACCAATCTCTCTAAAGCCACTATTTCCACCTACCAATCTCTCTAAAGCCACTATCTCCACCTACCGATCTCTCTGAGGCCACCCTACCCACCTGCCAATCTCTCTGAGGCCACAAAATACATCTACCAATCTCTCTAAAGCCACAATCTCCACCTACCAATCTCTCTAAAGCCACTATTTCCACCTACCAATCTCTCTAAAGCCACTATCTCCACCTACCGATCTCTCTGAGGCCACCCTACCCACCTGCCAATCTCTCTGAGGCCACCCTACCCACCTACCAATCTCTCTAAAGCCACAGTCTCCACCTACCAATCTCTCTAAAGCCACAATCTCCACCTACCAATCTCTCTAAAGCCACTATTTCCACCTACCAATCTCTCTAAAGCCACAATCTCCACCTACCTCTCTCTAAGCCGGCTTCCTGGCTTAGAGGTTAGCCACTTTTCTCCGTAATCTCGTATACTCTCGTATGTAACGTGACGACGGTGAGAATCATCAGAGGTTCGAATCGCGTCGGCAACTTACGGGGTATGTGAGCCGGCCGATCAGAAAGCAATGGCAAATTACTGAGCGTAATCTTGCCAAGAAATCAACAATCAGCTGAAAGATGCTGATGTTGACAGCAATGTCATGTAAAGGATGTGCAAATTTTTTTTTTTTAAATCTCTCTAAGCCACACTTATATCTCCAACTACCGATCTCTCTGAGGCCACAGTATCCATCTATGAATCTCTCCAACGCCACACTTAAATCTGTTTCACCTAGCAATCTATCTAAGCCACACTTATATCTCCACCTACCAATCTCGCTAAGCCATACTTATATCTCCACCTACCTATCTTTCCGAGGCCACAATATCCATCTACAAATCTCTCTAACGCCACACTTAAATCTTTACCTATCAATCTCCCTAAGCCACATTACCATCTCCACCTGCAATCTCTCCAAAGCCAGACTTATATCTCCATTTACCACTCTCTCTGAAGCCACACTTATGAAAATGTCAACCAACCAATCAGTCACTGTTTCACCTAGTTCAAAGGCAATCTGTAATTAGCATTTCCAGGGCCGTCTCCAACTTTTAGGTCTTTGAATAGAAAACGAGTGAGGTTCTACAAATCGGAATCAGAATCGGGAATCCGAAGTGTCTGATGGTGTTTTGTATGCTAGTGGTTAGCTTTATGTTGTTACATTCTGTACAGATACTTATTTCCCTTACATCAATATTTCCCCTTATGTCAATTATTTCCCACACACCAGTAATTCCCCTCATATCAATGATTTTCCTTACATCAGTTAAAGTTAGTTGCATATCCTTTACAGGACGTTTGCAGTCAACACCAGCATAATTAGCTGTTGTAGATGTCTTGGCAGGTTTTACGTTCAGTAGTTTGTCACGTACATCAGTATTTCCCCATAATATCCACGGTTTCCCGTACAGTAGTATTTCACATTATTCCAACGAGTTCCTGAACATCAGTATTTTCTCTTGTATCAATGATTTGATTGCCCGTGCATCAGTATTTGCCATTATATCCATCATTTTCCGTACACCAATGTCTCCCCTTATATAAACGATTTCTCGTACATCAGTGTTTTCCCATATATAAACGATTTCCCGTACATCAGTATTTCCCATTATATCCATTTAATGTACAGCAGTATTTCCCATTATTCTAATGATTCCCCGTACATCAGTATTTCCCCTTATATAAATGATTTCAACTTACATGTGTGTTTTCCATAGCATTCAGGCAGGTAGGCAAATACACAGGTTAATTGACAAACAGAGAAACGGGCCGACGTAGCGACAAGCAGACAGATGAGAGAGAGAGAGAGAGAGAGAGAGAGAGAGAGAGAGAGAGAGAGAGAGAGAGAGAGAGAGAGAGAGAGAGAGAGAGTTAGTTAAATGGACCGAGGACAAGTGGAGCGGAGACAAGAAAACAACAGGTAAAATAGCACAGACAGGAATGCCATGATCCGCTGCCCCGACAGTTTCACTAGGATAACATCATCACTCGAAGTGATCAGATATGATTTTGTCATCTTCGGTTTTTAGGCAACCCGTTGATGTGTATGTTCTTTTGTTAGTGATGTCCTTAATTCTTGTGTGCATTAATTTGGTATTCCGGGTGTTGTGTTGGTTTTCAATTTCCCTGCAGTTTTCCTCAAGCCACGTTTCTTTTGCCTCTTTGCATAGTTTCCTAATTTTCCTGTGAATATCTTTTTAGTTTTCATGGGTCTTTTTGTTATTTCTTCTGATTTCCATGAGTTTTAAGATGCTTCCGTCATCTATTTCTTACTTCCCATCAACTTTTTTTGGGGGGGATGGTTGTTTCTGCAGCTTGGTTGACTGACTTCTTTTGATATTTCTCTTTGGTCGCTGACATCTTGAAATAATATTTCCAAATCGGATAATGCATCTGTCACCGTCCTAGATATCTAGGGGAATGAAACTCGGGCTCATACAGGCAACAAACTCCGTTCAGATACAATCTAGCATCATTTATTTACATTATGTTACAGTAAGCTGGCGAAGCAAGTTTTCGCAAGCCAGCAATCCGCAAGTTGCGTATCACAGGAGTTTACAATAAACATGATTATTAATACAACTCTATCAGCTATCTAACATATGCATAAGACCCCTAAATACACTTGGGTTTTAAGCTATCAAGTCCCCCTTAAGGTAAGCCCTGTTGCTTCCTCGATGTCCAGTCCGTGTCTGCCCTTTTCACACGTGTCGCAATCCGACACGGGTGGTAACTCTCTCCGAGTTTCTCGTGGACCCCGCAATCGGCGAGCCCCATCGGTGTCCACGGGGCTGTGGACACACTGACCGGTCCTTCGAGAAGGCTCTGGATTATTCGAGCCTTCGAGTGACTCGGTTCTTTCCCTTTAGCTGGAGTTCTATCCCTTCTCCACTCTCTCTTAATTTTATGTTGGTACAGCCCTTATGTGAGACTGTGACAGGAGTCCCCCTCCCCCCTGCTTTGATGGGTTATTATATGGTAATTAGTTCTGTACTAATTCTGTCACAGGATCACATAAAGTCGGTGTTTGTAGTTTGGTGGATAGTAACTTGGCAACCTACACATCTGTATCAACAACTCATGTATTCTCCCATACAGCACTTCAAGATGATTGCTGAAGAGGTCTCTCTCTTCTATGTTCTTAAACATGCTTATCTGACCGAAGTTCCGTGACGTTCCCAGTTGTTTTTACAACCACGCCCTTCTCGAGTATCCATATGATACCAAGATATAAAACTCTGTGTAAGAGAGTTTTAACAAGACAAATGTCTTGGCTTATTTAAGTACACTTGCAAATCTTTTCCTGCATGTGTATTTCGATACATTTTCACTTCCGTATGTTGTATATTGCTGAATATGTAGTTATGCTGTTGTTTTATCCCATCTGACTACGTGTGTTCCTGTTGGCTTGTTAGTGTATTGACTGATATGTTGCTGTTTATAATAAAGTGACTGTGTTTTAATTGTTAGTGTTCAGTT
The DNA here is from genome assembly GCA_963921405.1 of Cepaea hortensis. Taxonomy (NCBI): domain Eukaryota; kingdom Metazoa; phylum Mollusca; class Gastropoda; order Stylommatophora; family Helicidae; genus Cepaea; species Cepaea hortensis. Next base: position 14,464,971 of record OY992880.1, on the reverse strand, counting down.
TTGAGTTTGTATAAAGTGTGTGCTCACTGTGTGGTTTAGTTCCAAGCGTCACGAGTTGGGATATCCTTTGTCATGAATTACCCAATCTGTGTAATGCATGATCAGGGCATTCCAAACAGTGGTGCTTAGATGTAGTGTATTCAATACTAAACATGTATCAACAATTGAGACAGGTAATACATTTTTACATGAAAGACGCAGACAAATTAAAATAAATACGTTTTGCGTACAATTTGTCCGCTCTGTATATCGCTCTCTCATTTAATTCATTCACTCTGTCATTCGTACATCTTTCATCCAAAATAGTATTTTGTTAAAATATACAAATAAAGTTGAGGTAAGTCTTACTGCCCTTAGAAAAAAACGGATTAGGCGAAATGTTCCCTTTAAGGTAACAAGTACTTTGTGTACTTGTAATCAAAAAATGGTTTATAACTTAATTAGAAAAATTGTATAGGACGAATATTTCGCCTATGAGTGAAAATGCCTGTAATATATTATGGTAGAAAATATACAAGTTACATGTTGACATATTTTATATATATAATCAAATACAAGTGTAATACATATTAACTAATAGTAAATTAATTAAATCCAACGACGATGTGTGTGTTGTCCTCTTGTTGTCCGTGTGTCGTGCCATCAATGTTAACAGTTCATATAGCTGTCTCTTGCATGTTGTAATAGACGTAGTTCCATTCCGGTTGTTTGCGAAGTTTCTTTGCAGTAGCGAGTATGCAGAGTTCTTAATCTTTACACGATGAATGTCAGTTCACTGGTTGAAATCACTTCACGGATATTATATATCGCTCGGATTGTTTTAAAGCATTGGCGATTGGTAATATGGCTTAATACAATATAGGGTTCTCAAAGTTTCATGTTCGTGAGTGTTATAAGTAGATTATTCAATTGGTTCAAGTTTCATGTTCGTGAGTGTTATAAGTAGATTATTCACTTGGGCGTTGATACTTCTGGATGAAAGTTCTATAGTAGGTGTAGAGGTACACTGTTCTATGCAACAGACTAAAATATCACAGCTTATTATATGGCGAATAATTAATGTGCATAGTGTTAGTCTGCTGGTGCATTAGTATGCCGTGATAATATGTCAGCAATAATATTATCAGTACCCTTGATGTGGCGGATTTCAAAGTCGAAATCCTGAAGAAGAAGACACCATCTTGCCAATCGATGATTCTTTGGAACACCTTGTTTAAGTACCAGCAGTGGCGAATTATCGGTTAAAACAACAAAATGCGAACCTAAGAGGAACTTAGATAAACGACGCATACAAAAAAGTAGACTTAATGCCTCCAACTCAACTGTGGAATACTGGATTTCTGCCTTTTTCAGCTTGCGGCTGACATAGAGTATTGGATGTCTCATGCCTTGATATTCCTGCATCAGGCATCCTCCAATTGCGATAGCACTCGAATCTGTGGTCAGAATAAAGGGTATATCTATGTTTGGTAATCTTAATACGGGTGGGTTAGAAAAAATTGATTTCAATTTGCACATTACATCCTCTAAGCGGATACTCTTACAAAATGTTTCTGGATGATCTTTTGTCAACAGATTAGAAAAAACTGATGTGAGTTCCGCCCAGTTTGGTATAAACTTGGCATAATAGTTTATGAGACCTAACAGGCTTCTGACCTGTTTCTTTGTAGTTGGAACTTGTAGGTTGAGAATTTTTGATACGATTCTATCATCTGTCAATAGTTTGCCTTCGGAAATCCTATGACCTAGGAAGTCTATCTGTTTATAGCCTATTTCAACCTTGGAAGGTTTGATAGTAAGTCCAAAAAGAAGGATTTGATTAAAGACTTGTTGGAGTGTAAGTAAGTGAGACGTCATGTCTGAAGAATGGACACATATATCATCAATATATGATTGCACGTCCTTGATGCCGTGCAATAACAGTCTAGTTAACCTGACAGATGTGGCGGGAGCGTTCTTTAAACCAAACGGAAGATATCTCCATTCGTACAGCCCAAGCGGTGTAGCGAATGCTGTTCTTTGCCTTGAAGAGGGAGATAGTGGTACTTGCCAGTAACCTTTAGCTAAATCAAGTTTAGAAAAGAAGGATGATTGAGACATATTCAAAATGAGGTCTTCACAGCTGTACATTGGCTCAGCATCTGTCGTGGTTATAGTATTTAATTTCCTGTAATCTATGCATAGACGAATTGTTTGGTCCTTCTTTTTCACCAGAACAATTGGCGAAGAGTACTGGGACACAGATTTCTGTATTATTTTATTTTTTTCTAAGTCCAAAATTTCTTTATCTAAATTTGCCCTATAATGTAAAGGAATTGAATATGGTCTACATTTGATAGGTGTTAGATCTGTCAAAACAATCGAATGTGTTATTTTGTCAGTCTGTCCAGGTTTGTTTGAGAAGATAGTTTTATAGTCGTTAAGAAGAGACAAAATGTCTTGTCGCTGCTGTTGTGTCAAAGTGTCAGAGATTTGTATGTCCTTCATCGTACTGTCGTCGTTCATGATTGGTACTGGAATTTCCGTATTGTCTACGTCCGTCTGATTTATTACTGACGCTACTGTTTGTAAATTGTCTTCAATGTCATTGTCGTCGTCGTCGAGACTAATAGTTGCTAATGTGTCGTTAAATTGGTCGTACTTGTCGTTATCCCATATTGTCGGTACTGTGAATATGTTTTCGTCGTCTTCGTTGTCACAAGAATGAGTCGTTAATGATGATTCGTTTAGATCTTCGTTTGTCGAGGTTTTATTCAGTCGGGTAGTTGTCGTTTCGTTTCTGTTGTCATTCTTGTCAGTTTGGTTATTGTCATCTGTTATCTGCGTCTGCTTGTTCGTGTCACTGTCATTTCTAGAATAGTACGGTTTTAACATATTTACATGGAATATTTTCAACTTTCCATTCAAAGAAATCTCGTAGTCAACTTCCGAAATCCTTCTTACAAATTTAAATGGTCCCTGCTAAGAGGTTGATAGTAAATCTCTCTTGTCAGGTAGTAATAGTAAAATATCTTGATTTGGTTGTAATACAATCGTTTTTGCCCCTTTGTTGGCGTACTGCCTGTACCTAAAACCTTTCTCCTGTAATGCTGTTCTGACCAGTATACAGGATCTAATGATTTTGTCTCTGGTGTCAGTGACCAAATCATAGGTGGAAACTGGTAATTGGGTGTTTACGGGTTGTGATATTATATCTTTGTAAATAGTGAGAGGTCCTCTTGGGTTCGCTCGATATATCAATTCAAACGGAGAGAACCCCGTGCTTGATTGTGGGACTTCTCTGTATGCGAACAGCACCGTTGGGAGAAGTATATCCCAATCGGCTGGATTTTCAGCTGTCACTTTGGATAACATATGTTTTAGGTCCCCATTCAATTTTTCGCAAATTCCACTTGCGGCCGGTCGATAGGGACTTGTAAAACATTGTTTTATGCCTAGTAACTTAGTTACTGATTGGGTGGCATTAGATATGAATTGCGTTCCTCTATCCGATATTATCTTCTCCGGAAAGCCAAAACGGGAGAATATCTGTAATAATACGTCCGTCACATCCTTAGAGGAGATAGATTTTAATGGAATCATTTCTGCCCACCTTGAACACAAATCAACGAGTGTAAAAATGTATCTATTTCCTTTGTTTGAGATGTGGTTCAAAGGACCCACTAAATCAACCGCCACGATTTGAAATGGTCGCGAGGCAGTTGTGGTTGATTGAATTTCTGCCGTAGGGTTTTTACCTTTCTTAATTAGTTTTTGACAGATATCACATGATTTACAATGGGTTTTTATGTCTTGGCAAAATTTAGGCCAATAAAATTGGCTCAGGACTCTGGCCCTGGTTTTTTTCATAACCCATATGACCTCCGAAAGGTGAGTCATGGGCTATATGAAGCACTTTCTCACGATGTGACTGAGGTAGAACCACTTGCTGTATCGTGGTTTCATCTCTGGTGTATAATCTCGTTAGAATATTGTTATTTAGTCTGAATGTCCAAGAAGCGTTTTTCGTCAATTTTGGCTTTAATCCTACTAGCCAAAAGTATTGCGAAAGTGTTGGATCTGCTTTTTGTTCTTGTATAAACTCGGTGGTGGTAATATTGGGTGAAATGATTTGTAGCGACTCCTGAAGTTGGTCGTTGTGGGTTTTGTGTGTCATTTGTCTTGTCACTATTGTCAGAGTCCTAACTATTTGCTCCTTCTAGCTCACTGGACTTGGACAGGCAAATTACAACATCTACGACACATATACTAATAACACATGAATGCAATCGGAAACTCGCAGGAGCTATCTCCTGAACAACATTTATTACAATATATATTACAGGCTGACAACATGGTCGCACTTCGCGCTCAAACAATCGTTCAACACCAGCAGCCACGCGCTAGCTCACATGGGCGATATTTACACTGTCGCCCGCATGATCATTCGCGATCACAGCCTCACATCATCCCGCACATATCACAGTTAGTACATTCCTCGAATATCAATACACAACGTTCATCTCAGCTATCAGTCACATAGGATATTTCTCTATTGTCCCTGAAACAGTTCTGCAATAGATGTACTCATCTAGGTAGTCTTTAGGATCAGCTAGGGTCTTCCGAAGACCGATAAGACAGGACCCTGTGTCGCGTACACATGTGCATATTGTGTCATTAATGTATCGCTCATGGAATGTTAGTTTTCCTAACGACAGTCTTGAGGTGTTGTTCATTCCCTCACTTTCCTGTTGAGTATTGCCATCTTTAAATAAGGAATGAGGCTGAGTGATATTAACAACATTATTAAAATATGGTACGAAGTCTGTTGGGTAAAACTCAGTCTGTTCTGAATTTTCAGTGTTTGGTCTTGTTTTCGTTTCTGTGATGTTTACTTTTTCTAAGTTCTTTGCTGAACTGTCTGTTGTAATGTTTATGGCTGCATTTGCTTTTGCTTTCTGTATTCTTTTTACTCCTTCACATTCGAAACGTCTGTGGCCATACGCGAGGCAAAAATGACATTTTGTTCTATATTTCCTTTGATTTACCCTCCCCAGTTTTTGTGCTATAATAGTATTTAGGTATTCTTGATAAGTGGGATTCTTATCGCATATTCCATTTTCTGTATGTGGAGTGCTACAATGTTTGCACAGTACTGGTTTTGTTTTCTGTGGTTTGTTTTGACAATCTGTGGCTGCAGATGCCGTTGCTTTCACAGTACTTTTCTGTTGAGTGTTCTTAACCAGGTTTATACTTTGGTTGTAATATTCACGGCATTTTTCTAGTAAGTTTTTGATAGGTTCTGTGTTGTGTTCTTCTAAATATTTTTCGCATTCGGCTGGGAGTGTTGCTTTTAGTTTTTCTATTAGCAATAAATTTATTGCTTCTTGATTGTTGTCTGTTTGTTTAATTTCAAATGTTAGTTTTCTGAAAAATTCTTCTATTTCCCTTATATACTGGATGAATGATTTGTCTGTGGCTGGTTTCAACTTTTGTACCTCTAATTGTAGAGTCTTGAAAGAGTTCATATAGTGTTTTAATATTCTTGTTTTATAATATTCATAGTCCACCCTTGACAAATCAGGTATGATCTCTTGAAGTTTTTTGTGTTTTATTGGTAAGTGTCCTCTGTACCATGTACCACCCCAATAATCTTTTAGGACTTTGTAGTCTTGCATTTTCTTTTCAAATTTTTGTGTCCAGTCATGTATTAAGTCATGGTGTATCTTACAAGCTGCTTTGTTTTGTGCCCGTGTATCATCAAAAAAATCTAGCAAACTTTTGTACTGATTTGTGCCCCAGAAATGTGATTGGTATTCATCCTCCGACATTTTCTGTTAATTAATCTTCAAATCTACTAATGGTGGTATTTATACAAGCAAATCAAAGAATGCAGATTTGGGTACTTAGCAATCAAAATTAATCAACTTATCTTTATCTGCTGTTTACTCGAACGCTTGATGTACAGGAACGTGATTCTCGTGCTGGTTACCGTTGACCTGTTCTGGTTACGTCGGTCGCTTTGTAGAATTGAAACCTGCTGTGGAAAGAAATGATGTTATTTTCGTTCTGATTCTATTACCAAATCTCCGATTTATAACTTTTTACAAAATTATGCACTAGATCTTCTTCTTTGCATAAGTAGCGTACTTTTATGCGTTTTACTTGGGTATGTGGTTCGTGTGTACTTCTGACACCATTATACCTGTCAGAGTCCTAACTATTTGCTCCTTCTAGCTCACTGGACTTGGACAGGCAAATTACAACATCTACGACACATATACTAATAACACATGAATGCAATCGGAAACTCGCAGGAGCTATCTCCTGAACAACATTTATTACAATATATATTACAGGCTGACAACATGGTCGCACTTCACGCTCAAACAATCGTTCAACACCAGCAGCCACGCGCTAGCTCACATGGGCGATATTTACACTGTCGCCCGCATGATCATTCGCGATCACAGCCTCACATCATCCCGCACATATCACAGTTAGTACATTCCTCGAATATCAATACACAACGTTCATCTCAGCTATCAGTCACAACTCTCTCGTTCGATCGTTCTATCTCTCGCTATTCTTCACGCGTCCGTCTCTATCCGCTGTCTCACACACCCTCTGCCTCCGTCCTCCTTTACCTTCCCACCTCACGTGGGTCTGTTCACGGGCTTCTTGCTTGACCGTCCGTTAGTCAAGCCGTGATGTCTCCTACTGCCCTTGACCTCAGCTATGCTTACACTGACTCTCGCTTACATACCGACACTTACACTATTGCTTACATATAAGCCCCTGACACTATATTAGCGTATTGTGTATGTTGTTGCACATTTACAGGCTCAATATTTTGTGGATCGATGGCGTCCTCAGTTCGAGGTGTTGATTTGATGGTGTCATTGAAAGATTCAACCGCCCCTGTGTTTTGCACCTCTGTGAATTCGTTTCGAATTCCGTCATCGGTTGTCTCCCTTGTGCTTTTGGCAGTTTGAACATGTAAGCGTGTTTTTTAATTTTGGAATCGCTGTTTGGTTTTTGGATACAGTTTTTCTGTTCCCATTCTCTGATTTCTTCTTCAGAGCAGGATCTTATGTTAGGAAGATTCCCAAGGATAATTTCAGCGGCAGGATTTTCTAGTACTGCGCATAGCACTTGTCCTGATATAAAAGGTGTTCGAATTTCGGCAAGTGCTAGGGGGTATCTTTCGATAGTGCCTGCGAATGTGCGACACGTTACGTATTTGTGTGTGTAGTCTTTGTCATTAACTAATGTTCTTTTAATTCCACAAAGAGTCGCTCCGCTATCTCGTATTAGTGTACATTGTTTGTTATTAACAAAACCTGTCGCAAAATTTAACTTGCCTGTTGATGTTAAGGCTGCGTTGGCCATTTCGTTAGACACTGAGATTGTGTGGCCGCATAACAAAGTTGTATCAAGCTGAAATTTTCTGCAGGTGTTACATGTGTTATTAGTGATGGTGTTAATGATTTCTACTGCATTACCTAACTCACTCGCACTTTCATTCTGGATGTCGCATTAGTTCTAGTGTTCAATTTCTTCATCTGAAGATGTGTCTATTAATGCGGCATTGGCCTGCTTCATCATCTTTCGCCCGTCGCAACGTCCTGAATAATGCCCATAACTCGAACAAAAATAACATTTAACCGCTCTCTGATATGCGTTCCTTTTGTTCTTTTGTTTTTCCACTATCATTTGGAGATGATGTGGGTAATTCGGTGATTTGTCACACATCGCGTACTGTTCGTGTGTCAGATGACAATACTGACACATGACTGGTTTTGTGAACTTAGAGCGTTGTTTGAACCTATTTTCATTTGGTTTTGAATATTTGGTGTTTGTAACCGCTGCTGTTTCATTTTGGCTCATATTTAACTGAAAATTATCGCGGTTCGCTGTAAAATATGCGCTCCCCTTAGTTTCTATTTCTTGGATAGTTTTACAATCATTTTGCCTTAAAAATTTAGAAAAAGGTGTTGGTATTGTGCTAATAATTTTATCAATTATAATTAGCTCCTTCAGTTTATCATGGTTGTTATTTGTTTTTGCTGAGGTTATCCATTTTGTACAAATATCTTGAACTGTAGACACGTAGTCTATGAAGGTTTGGTTCGGTAATGGGGCTAATTTTGAGAACTGTAGTTGATAGCCTGCTGTATCTAGTGAAAAATGTTGGAGTATTCTTTGTTTTAAATAGTCGTAATCTTTCCTCATGTCTTGTGGAACTGTCTCTATCACTTTTAAGGGCTCTAATGCTAAATTTCTCATCAGAATAAATGACCAGTCGACTTTTGCGACCTTATGGTAAGTCATCAAACACTCGAAGTTCTCTAAGTATGCGCTTATTGAATCTCCTGAACAAAACGGCTTGACTAGGCCTTTATATTTGTTGTATTTTTGTTCATCTTCTTTACTTCTAATTTTGTTTACTGAAATTTCTAAGTTGGAGTCAATTTCCATTTGTTTCAGTTTTATCTGTGTTTCTACGTTTAATTGGGCTTGCTTGGTCGCAGCTTCGAGCTCCATTTGCATCTTCTTCTCTTGAGCCTGCAGTTGCATTTTCTTTTCTTCAGCTTCCATTTGCATCTTTTTATCTTCTCTTTCTGCTTGCATCTGTATCTTTTTCTCTTCAGCCTCAATTTGCATCTGTATCTTTTTCTCTTCAGCCTCAATTTGCATCTGTATCTTTCTCTCTTCTCTTTCTGCTTGCATCTTTTTCTCTTCTCTTTCCGTTGCTCTTTCTTCTCGTGCAATATTTTCTAAATGCGTCTTTTGTGCCCATTCTGAAAGTTTTTCGTCAGTATATCCTAACCTAATTCCTAATTCAATGCACTGTTCTAATGTTGACATCTTGTATTTTAGTTATTGTTCACTTTATTGAAATTAAATCCCTTTGAAATTAGTCTGGGTGTACAAAACTTGGTTATCCCCCTTAATGTTTACATTCAAATGTACACGAGCAGGTTTACTTGGTTATGAGATTAGCATATATATAAAAATCAATACAAAGAAAAATGTTACATCAATGAATCATGAATGAGTATCGCTTAGGGATATAATGAGCATGAAATGACACTCATCTTATTTTTCCTGGTTTCTCGACTGTAGTCTTGTTTGGTTTTCCTGTTTTCTCGCCACTTCTGGAGGACAGGTTACATACACACGATATTTCGCGGAACAATCTGATGTTGGAATAAAAAAAAATTAGTAACTGTCAATGTAATTGTCACAGTCATGTCAATGTCAAATTTCATGAACATCATTATAATTTCAATTATTTTTGTAGAGGGACTACAATAGCTCATTCATAGATGATACGATGATAGCTGCAAAGTTTTAGACTTTGTCATGTATGAAAGTTGATATATTTTACTTGGCAAAACCAAGAGCTGTCTGGAAAGTAAAGCTTGTGCTTGCCAAAACCGGCTTGGCCCCCAAATAGCCTGTCACCGTCCTAGATATCTAGGGGAATGAAACTCGGGCTCATACAGGCAACAAACTCCGTTCAGATACAATCTAGCATCATTTATTTACATTATGTTACAGTAAGCTGGCGAAGCAAGTTTTCGCAAGCCAGCAATCCGCAAGTTGCGTATCACAGGAGTTTACAATAAACATGATTATTAATACAACTCTATCAGCTATCTAACATATGCATAAGACCCCTAAATACACTTGGGTTTTAAGCTATCAAGTCCCCCTTAAGGTAAGCCCTGTTGCTTCCTCGATGTCCAGTCCGTGTCTGCCCTTTTCACACGTGTCGCAATCCGACACGGGTGGTAACACTCTCCGAGTTTCTCGTGGACCCCGCAATCGGCGGGCCCCATCGGTGTCCACGGGGCTGTGGACACACTGACCGGTCCTTCGAGAAGGCTCTGGATTATTCGAGCCTTCGAGTGACTCGGTTCTTTCCCTTTAGCTGGAGTTCTATCCCTTCTCCACTCTCTCTTAATTTTATGTTGGTACCGCCCTTATGTGAGACTGTGACAGCATCACATCTTTTCTTTACCTCTATGTTGAATGTATCTTTTATCTCCTCACCCTTCAGTGCCCGTAGATCAAATTTTGTGTTTCTTGGTGTATATTTGCCTTTCTTTAATTTTATATGTATATTGATTATGATTAATCTATGGTCTCTGTAGCAGTCTGCGCTTGGTATAGTTTTTGCGACTTTTAAGGCATTTCAAAATCTGTTGGTGATGTAATCACTAATTTCTTATCTTATGGTCAGGATTATGTCGATAATTTCTTTGGATGATGTTGATACCAGGTGTTTCCAATAATTATATCATGCTCTTTTGCCCACTGTACAAGTCTGCAACCTTTTTTTTTCATTCTGTTTCCCTAGTCCATTCTTGCCTACTATACATCCGTCCTGTTGATTTCCAACTTTGGCATTCAAGTCACCCATTATGATATTTAATTAAGAATACTTGCATTTCTTGAAGGCATTCTCTAAATCATAAAAAAATGCATCGATGACTGCATTAAACAAATATACAAATAATCAGTTAACTTTTAAAGCTTCGTCGTTCTGAGCTACGTCGTTCAATTCACGAGTACAATTTTCTCGGAGACTTCCAGCGGTCGTCGCTGGAGATACGGAGTTCCTGCTTTGTGCGACACTTTGGGCAGACAGTGCTGCGGAGAGGCAGATGATGGTTCGAATGTAAACTCAGTGCAGTTGTATGGATCAGAAACACAAAGAATGATAAAACCAATTAATAGTAAACTATAAACGTTCATTAACTGATGCCAGCCCAGAATACAATGAATAAATCCACAACAACAAAATCGAAAAGTTGTCGGTAAGCTTTACTAGAACACGATCACAAGTAACAACAGCACACAAACGTCGATACAACTGCACGACAA